>JACTAT010000022.1:1245686-1706048 GCA_014526335.1 Chrysaora quinquecirrha
AATGTTTCGTTTTGCCTGAATTTCGGTGAATTTTGCCTTAAACACCAACTTCTTTACATCAAAATGTTCCCCACCACCTAAACTGTCTACAGAGTACACCTGTTTTCACTTTCCTCAACTAAATCATTTAAAACAGGCACGAAAATATGTTTGTTTATCTGGCGGTTTGAAATCTGCCGAGGCTCGGTCCTATCCCTTATTCCCTGGGTGCTTTCGATTGTCACACTCGCTCGCTTGTCACACATGTATTGCTCCGTTTCAACCGGTGTTTCCCAAGAGGAATAAAGCGATACTTACAAAATTGTTTCAATTTTTTCTCAATTTTATTCGCGGATTTACGGTTCATTTACGGTACTTAAAATATTTTTCGTCTGACCATTCACTATGGTCTGACAAATGATAAAGATGACATGCAGATGAAAATGCACCAAGCAGAAAGCGAAGCCGTATTGGCAAGAACAGAAACATTTCTTGTCTCCGCGACTCGGGGGACTTGTTGCTCGCTTGTCACACATGTTTTGAGCCACTTTAGGTAGGAGACACACCAAAACAATGTCGCGCGCGACATGTCTCCCAGTTTCGCCCAGGTTCATCCTCCCGTCCTAAGTCGGTTAAGGTAAAATTTTGTCGGTTAACGTTCAACCGGTTTGTGTCTTCATTCCGAGACCGGAACTAATTACATGCGGATGTTCGTAATGCATTATGGGGCATTATCTGCACATTTTACCAGTCCCCCAAAAGATAGCCATCCTTTCAGCCGATAGAAAAGTCATGCAACATGTCCAACGAGAGAAATACTACAAGGTAATTTTAAAAATTAATTAAAAATATATTAAATGGAGATAAGTAATCTAAAACTACATTAAATGAATGTTTAGTTTTATTTTAGCTTCAGAAGGGGTATTTTTCCGTTATTTCATGAACATAACACGAATAAATCTCGATCGGAAGAATTTTAGGGTGGATTTAGGCCGTTCTTAGAATCGCCCGCATGCTCACGTTCCATAGAGATTTAAATGGATCCTAACGTGTAGTTTTTCGTTTTGATATTTTCAGTACTGAACAACTTCAAGATCCCAACAGGCCAGGTGATGGAGCTGTCGATGAGATCGAGGTAAGTGAAGTTTGTAGGTTATTTATTAAAAGAAAAAAGGTAAGAAATTTTCTTTCTTTTCATTTGCTCATATAAAGGCAGGGATATGGATATCAAGGTTTAAACTCTTGATCGCCCAGTTCTGGTTCTGAGAATTTGAGAATATTTTTTGACATCACAACATAAAATATGAAGTGTTTTTGTTTTGTTACATATCAAGACCTGCTGATGATGAATGATCCTATTATAGACAGACAGATATAATTATTAAATGTCCTTCAAAAAAGATTAATGATATTCCGTAACAATTCCTAATCCAGGTGGAAACTTTGTTGTGCCCATCAAAAGCTTTGGTGCAATTTTGGCCAAATGGAATAGAAAACAATGTCCCTATTGTTTGGAAAACAATACCCTTTGCTATTCAGTGCAAAAAGTTCCAGTCTGGATCCCAATCACTGCACACTAACTCTACCCTATCTTTAAAAACGGCTTCTCTGAAGAAGCTGGATCTGCTATGCTACACACTGAAGCCACACTGCAGAGTATGACATTTGCATACCTGGGTTTGCCTATAAAACAATAGGATAGAATAATAGAAAGGGGCTTGTGCACAACCAAGATCTCAGGCACTAAGTGCAAGATTTCCATCATGACCTATCAAATCTTGAGCTGAATGCCTTGACACATCTGCCATGCCACCTCTCTGCTGTGCAAGTTGAAGCTAGAATGAATATCCGTTACTGTATACTGGGAGAACTTTCATTATCTTAAAAAACAGCTGTTCTCAAACAGTAGGGGTAATCTAAATGCACAGTTATGATCAACTTCAACAACCTGCAACTTCAACCAAAATATAACACCAAAAAGAATGTCTAAAGAGCTAGCTCTTTACAATTCATTGTTGATTGCCACCCAGATAAAGAATAAAGAATATTGTATGCAATCAGAGGGGACAATAAAGAATAGAGGGTAGAATGCAGATGGTTTTAAGTTGGGAAGGGGGTTCCACTTTGGAATAAAAATAAGACCCTTCAAATAGGAAACAGACATATAAGAAACCACAGCCTGACTCTGATTATAACAATGGGTAAAACAATAGCCTTTTATTCTCAAACAATACCTTGATGGAAAAGCCTGGCTTTCAGAAACTTAGCCTTCAATTCATAGCCATTTTTAATTAGGGGTGGCCCTCCCCCTTATGAAATCTCCTCTGCATAGAATACTTTGGTTCTAGTCTGCAACAAGCATGATTTGTCACATTCAAATGCTTTAAACTGAGTTATGTTCTAATCACCAGTAAGCCCTTCAACTACTTATAGCCACCTTGCTATCTCAGGTTGATGATAATAATCTCTAAAAGAGTGACTATTGTATAAATATTTTCTCTCTCTGTTTTCAGTCCAACTGGACCACAGTATGCGAGAGCTTTGATGATATGAATGTCAAAGAAGAACTCCTCAGGGGAATCTATGCTTATGGGTAAGCTTTTGTATTTCATTGAGATGTATCTTTAATGATTGCTATATAAGGGATCTTTGGGAAGAGCCTGTCAGTCTGTCCCCTACCTGACTAGTTGAAGAAAACAAGTTTTTTATGAAATAAAATTTCTAACATCTTTGTCCTTTGCACAACCCTGAAATTGATATAGATATCATCAATCTACGAACTTGATGAAAATTTCATTATTATGCTTACAACAGAAATAAAGGACCAATGGTTTAGAGACAGACTACCTTTGAGGCCACACCCTTTTTCCTTGGCCCCTCCCTCAACAGTAGACAAATTAAGCATTTTTCCTTGGTCAGATTTTAGTGGCTTATCTTTTAAGTCCAACTGTGGAAGTCTCTTGCACTAGACTTTAGGGCCGGTTGTGATGAGGTCTCTCCATTTGACAGTTGTTGCCACACCTACTGTATGCAAGCTCACCTGCCTCAGTGTCTGTTGCAATGGTAATAATATGCTGTGTCCTTAATGACTTTCTCTCAAGAAAATTTTTCTGTAAAGATGCAAAGAAATTAAGGGCTGAAAAAAGAAATTTTTTGTGCTCCTTATGAAAAATATATTGCATGCTGGTTATTTTTTGCAATTGGTTGTCTTGCTTAGGTAATGTTCTTTTGCTTCTTTTCTGATCAGATTTGAGAAACCATCTGCCATTCAACAAAGAGCTATTGTACCTTGTATCAAAGGTAAGACAAATTATCATGATTGCATTATCACTGCTTTTGTGAACTGAAGGCAATTTGATCTCAAAGTTTTCAATTTGGGATTTAGAGTCTTGAAGGCTTGCTTGCTTGCTTACTTGTTTTTTCTTTATTTAGGCTATGATGTCATTGCCCAAGCACAATCAGGAACTGGCAAGACGGCAACATTTTCCATTGCCATTCTTGAGCAACTTGAAATTGCTGCTGCTGCAGAAGTAAAACCAAGTCTTCAAGCCCTTGTTTTGGCCCCTACAAGGGAATTAGCCCAACAGGTTGGTACCATTCTGAATTAAATTGCCATTTTACTTTGAATGAATTAATGGGGGTGTTGATTAAGATATTTTCAAGTTAAAACTGTGATATTTGTCGTAAGGGGCTGTTTAAATCAAGACTTATGTGGTCCTACAATTTGATAGAATTAATGCCAGCTATTTGTAACTGCTAACTTATGTCAACAACTATTCCGAACTTATAGTATGCTGTTAATCTTTGAATTCGCCCCATCAAATAAGCCCTCCCCTTGAATTAGCCCCCACCCCAGAGCGAGAAGTTGTAAGTAAGCCCCCTCAGATAAGCCCCCCAGACATGTTGATTTTTTCCATTTGAGCCCATATTGATTCTCTTAGCCAGAAAAATGCATTAACTTTAAGTAGTGATAAATCATGATTTTATTAATGATTTCATAAGCCCCCTCCTATCTAAGCCCCCTCCAAAATAATAAAAAACAAATAAGTCCCCAGAAGGCCAATTAGAAGATTCATGGTACAGTTCATGGTTGCAAGAGGGCTTTTGTCAACTGCAACTGACGGGAATCAGTTGTAAACTTATTGCGGAAGTAGTGCATTCCCAAGTTTCTTGAACTACGCATCAAGTTGCAGGCAAAAAGGAACTATTTGCCAACTAGTTACCAGATTGCTTATGTCGACTGGTCAGTTGCAACATTAATGGTCGTAAATCCTCTGCAAAACACATATTCCACAAGTTGGGTTTCTAACAAGCATTCCAGTGAGGATTTGTTGGGCACTGTGTGGAATGCCCCTTCATGATGCTGGCACTGGACTGCACATTTCATCTATCTGATTGTTTTTTCTTTCCCTAGATCCAAAAGAACATTCTTGCTCTTGGTGACTATTTGAATGTCAAGTGTCATGCTTGCATTGGTGGTACCAGTGTACGTGATGATATGTTGAAGCTTGAACAGGGCATTCATGTTATTGTTGGCACACCCGGACGTGTCTTTGATATGATTGAAAGAAGAAAACTAAATGTCAATGATATTAAGATGTTTGTTTTGGATGAAGCTGATGAAATGTTGTCCAGAGGTTTCAAAGATCAAATCTATGACATCTTCAAGAAATTGTCTTCAAATGTGCAGGTGAAACACTTTCTCTGATTCCTAATCCATTGGCTGACATAGACTTTTTCAATTCAATCATTTTCCACCAGGATTTTCCAAAATTTCAAGATATTAAGTTTTTGATGCTACAATCACACAGAATATCCCAAATTTAGACTAGGTTCAAAGTTTCGTTGTCATAGCGCTAGTATTATTGATTTTATGAGCATTCAAAGTTCCCAACTCCACAAGGGGCTTAACCCTAAAATGTGGCTTGGGGTGAACTTTATACCATGGTTCGTCTGATCCTGTATAAAATCAAACTTTGGAGCACATGAAATCAATACTAGAAGTGCTAAGGTTGAACCTTTGCAACTATATGAAATTTTGGGTGTTTTATACAAATTTGCTGTTGAAAACTCTCTACCTAGATATTTTTAAGAGTTTCCATAATCACAGCTGTTTTTCATAAAGGTATATTGTAGTATCAAAATATTTAATGATGCTTCACTTTGCATTCAGGTTATCTTGCTATCTGCTACCATGCCAGCTGATGTATTAGAGGTAACTACAAAGTTCATGAGAGAGCCAATCAGAATCCTCGTTAAAAAGGAAGAACTGACCCTTGAGGGTATTAAGCAATTCTACATTGATGTAAATAAAGAGGTTAGTATGATACAGAAAGTCATGTTTCTACTGGGTGAAATTCTACCCTTTTGGTCACTTGAATTGTTAAGCTGGGATTACTGTGCTGTGCATGTTTCGTTGTAAGGGAATTTCAACCAAAGAATAGGGATTCAAAGACTCTGTTGGAATGCTAACTTTCAATGTCACAGTTTTTGATAAAAAAAGAATCATAGTTGGCATCATAAACTCAATTCCCTGTAAATGAAAATCTTTTACAGCCATTTTATATCTTTTGTATGTGTGAAAAAGGAAACTGAATCCTGTGCTACTACCTTGGCACAATTGCCCCTCTATGGAGTACTGACTCCATATCTTGGAATTTGCTCCCAAATTTTGTTTTTCCCTTTAAGATCCAATAAAAACCCACTTGTCTATTTTAAATCACTCAGAGACTTCCAATACTTTTGTCATTGTAAAAACGTCTACAGATACTAACGTTTCCATAATTGTTGCACTCTCAGGAGATCAATTATATTATGCCTGGCCTCCTGAGACTAATAAGAATGCCTAGATCTTCCACTAAAACTGTCGACCTTCCCAAATCTCCTTCCTTAATTTGCAAAATCTTTTCTAAAGAGATGGTAAGAGTTCCTGGAACAAATATTGATGTATTCTTTGTCTTGTAGGAATGGAAACTAGAAACCTTGTGTGATTTGTATGACACACTGTCAATCACACAAGCTGTTATATTTTTGAATACACGAAGGAAAGTGGACTGGTTAACTGAGAAGATGACCAACAAAGATTTCACTGTATCTGCCCTTGTAAGTCTTTTTTGTCTTGCATGTTGAAGATAATCTGTCAAATTTGATAATTAACACAAGTTTCCATCACTTTTTGCCTATTCAAGTACAGTGTTGCATTGAATTTAAAGCAGTTCTATATGGACAATTTTAAGGGAATTTTTATGAAAATGATTGTTCTGTAATAACTCAGGGTATTTTCATTTTTTTGTCAGCATGGAGATATGGACCAGAAAGAAAGAGATCTGATTATGAGAGAGTTCCGAACTGGATCCAGCCGAGTTCTCATCACCACTGATTTGCTGGTAAGTTTTGTTGTTTAGTTTTATCATTCTTAATTTCAGTTTAATTTGAAGATAGTTGCATTCTACTGTACTTGCATGGTTAAAGCTGAATTCCTCCTCAGGAAACAGAGGCTTAAAAGACTAATTTCCTTCCTCAAACTCTTTCGTAAACGGCTACTAACAACTAGAACAACATAATTGCTGTGTCCTCAGAGTAGTTGGAGTGGTGTGACGGGGTTGTGGACTAGGACGAATGTAAATAATAATTTTGGAGGGTAATCAATTACCCTATTGTTTAAAGCATTTCTTCTAGTATTAATAAACTAACATTGCTTTCGCTAATTATTGGTTGGATAGTAATGAATGATTGATCTTTAATAGTGATCTTTTGTATTGTTGACATTTTCTTTAGTCTCGTGGTATTGATGTGCAGCAGGTCTCTCTAGTTATCAATTATGACCTTCCAACAAACAGAGAAAGTTACATCCACAGGTGAGCTTTTTTGTTTTATTCCCGTCTGTTAATTCTGTTTGATTTCGTATTCTCGTTCAGCTGCTGTCTTTGCGACTATTCTCCTCTCAGACAGCAACAAAAATAGCATTTCAGACTAAAATCATAATAATAATCGTCGTCTTCATCATTATCGTCATCATCGTCGTCATCATCATCATCATCATCATCATCATCATCATCATCATCATCATCATTATCATCAAGCATTTCCCACGCAAAATTGGCGAATTAATCCCAGGGTCAGTCCATCAGCCACTCTAATTTCTTTTCGCCACTGGGTTCTGCTTTGGCTGTTTTCTGGACTTAGTTGATTTGCTTCCATGTCTCTTCTAGACATCTCTATCTCTTCCTTGGCTTTCGCTTTCATCTTCTTCTTTCAACCATTCTCCCCATTGCTTCTTTATCGCACTTCGTTCTTCGCTTCTCGCGACAGAACTTATAATCTCGTGAGAATGGTATGGATTTAAGGTCGTGGCAAAAACGATCAAGTATTGTCAATTTGCTTTAAAAGCAATGTGAGGCCGTTTGGTGAAAAATTGCCACGTCGCAAAACGCTGCTTGGCTAGCAGAGTTAGCTTAGTGTTTCTGTAACACTTCAAAAAAGTTTTCTGCTTGTCAAAACCGACTGTCTAACGAGCAATGTTTGGCGACGGGGCTAAACGTTAAATCTCGTATGTTTGACTAACATTATTTGTTTCTTTGATTAAGGCCTAACTGTCTGCCGCTTGCTATTCTAGGATTGGACGTAGTGGCCGATTTGGTCGTAAAGGAGTCGCCATAAACTTTGTTACCTCTGACGACATTCGTCTAATGCGTGACATAGAGCAGTTCTACAATACCTCTATTGATGAGATGCCAATGAATGTTGCTGATTTGATTTAGGCATAGATGAAGAATAAGATCAAAATGACACAAGCTTACAACTATTTAGGTTCATTATCGTTGTTGTCATTTGTAAAGAAATTTTACAATGAAAATACTAAGAAAAAAAGGGTATAATGGTTGTCTTTATTTGTACAAAATCCGTGTAATGCTATCTCGCGATGCTCGGCTCCTTTTGGTCTTAGGGTTTTCGATCAAACATTGTCGGTCAAACATTTGAAATTTGCTTGTCAAGCAAAATGTTTGAACGTTTGGCCATGTCCAAAAACATTGCTCGTCCAATATTTTTTGTTTGCGTCAAGCAAAAAAAGTTTTTGAACTTTTTCAAAAACACGCCACAAATTTTTTTGACTTTTGCTTGTCATCAATCAATGTTTTTGGACGTGGCCAAACGGTCAAACATTTGCTATAAAGCAAATCTAAAATGGGCCAACAATGTTTGATCGTTTGGCCAGGGCCTAAGACACTGTCGATCAGACATTGTTGGTCAAACATTTGAGATTTGTTTTACGTTTGACCGTTTGGCCACTTCGCAAAACATTGTTTGATATTTGCTTCTGCTGATTTGCGATATCAGCAAAAACTCAAACACAAGCACAAGAATGTTCGCTAATAAGATTAGGCTCAACAAAAACACCAGGCCCTTGCTATACGATAAAATATTGTTTGACAAACATTTGAAGTGCGTTTGTCAAGCGAAATGTTTTTACGTTTGGCCACGTCGCATAAAAATGCACATTTCAAAACATCGCGCTATGAATTCTGCTTATTTATGCGTGCAAGGAATGTTTTACGGCGTGGCCGAACGTTCGAACATTGCTTGATGAGAAAGATTCAAAAGACAACTCCTGATCGTACCAATTTTTGGAACAGAATGATTTTTTAAACGGTACACAATCGTTCTCGTGTGAGCAGGGCCCAAGATACAATTTACAACATATGGAGAATTTGCTAACTTTTAAACTTAACTATCTGGAGAGGGTCGCTTTTCCTTCTTCTGAGGTACCGGTACTTCAGTTATCTTATAATTAGTCTCAAATAGTTTATATTTGACTTCATCTAATTTTCGCTTTCTCTTTAGTTTTTTCTGGCTCATATTTTGTTTTTTAACTTTCTTTGAGGACGGTTCGTCAAAACTATCTTCTGTCTCCGAGTTTTCAAGCAGTTTTTCTGGTCCTTTGGCTTCTAAATTGTCCTTCTTTCCATCTTCATCCTCAGACCCTCTATAAACTTCCTCGGTTTCTTGACTTGGTTTATCTATCGCTTCAATTTCGGTGTTTTCCTTTTGCCATATTTCAAGCCAAGGAACTTTGACACATGGAATCTTATCTTTTATAAAACATACCAAGTCATCGAGTGGGTTTTCTTGCTTGATCTGCAGAAGAGATTTAGAGAATGAATGACCCATTAGCAAACTAAAAAGAGTAAAACAGCAGAAACATCTTTGTACATACTTAAAAGCATTTTTCGTCTGACACTCCTCGGACTATGAACGTCAGAAACAGACCGAAACAACATGTGGGATACAGCGGAAAGACCAATAAAATTAATCGAAGAGTCCAAAGGTAAAAAAGTACAACCAAGAGCTCGACAGTCCAAACATTACATTAGGCTAAGCTTAAGAGTCTTCATTTAACTTTGTTTACATGTCTCCGCTTGTTTTTGCGATTCTTAAGTTTTGTTCCACTGTAAGTCTTAAAGCCTTTACCCCCAAGTTGAAGGCACAAATGAAAATTCGTTCAAGACAGCGAATACTTACGATAGTTGGTAGAATTTGCATATACATTCTTGAGCAGGGGGGGGGGGGCATTGTTCGAGAATATTCGAGTTGGTGAGTTCACAAATATGAAGCGTTAAGCTATGGCTAAACTAGGAGACTTGTCCCGCGCGACACTGTATTCGGCCTGTCTCCCAGGGTGGCTAAACATGCGAGTGACAAGCGAGCAACATGTCCTTCGTGTTATGTGCATGTCGCAGAGACAAGAAAGGTTTCTGTTGTCTCCCAGAAACTTCTGCGTGTCTCTTGCTACAAATTTTATCGCGTGCTGCAAAGTTTCCGAGGTGGCTAAACTGGGAGACACCGAGGGGACGCCAATGTCGAGCGTGACATGTCTCCTAGTTTAGCCAAACCTTAAGAGTATTTAAAGCAATGAAAAAGCTTTTAAGATTGAGAAAAGTGTCTTAAAATTCACCTTAAAACCAACTGCCAAACTAGAGTGTAAGTCCAGCACATCGCAAATGGCATTATTCAAACCAGCAACGCAACATGCATCAGTGTTTTGCATCACACATAGAGGTATCAGATGATGACTGATTTTGACCGGTTTTATAGATTTACAAACCTAAAAAAGCAGAAAATAATACTATTAAGCTCAATCACAAGAAATATAGGCATACATATTCAGAAATAAATAGAATTAATGAATCGTCATTGGCAGCATCATTTTGGGTGGGCTGGGAAAAAGAGCACAGAAAGCAAAACACTCCTCGCAATTTTCGAAATGTTCCTTTGAGAAAGGCTGAGAAATGCTTTTTCTTACAGAAACAAGTGAATAAGAGCTAAAACTAATCATAGAATCAATTTTGTAACACATAACAATCTTCCCAAACGTGGTCGTTCCTTTTTTGTGGGAACCTGGTCGTTGACTGGTTGATACGATTTTGAACTTGATCGAAGATTGGTACTTGTGGAAATCGAACTGAAACCAATCGGAATTATTGGAAATAGTATCTGAACCTAATCGTTGATACCGCTAGAAATTCAACCTGATCAGATCTATTAGAAATCGAACCCGAGGCTGAACTTGATTGTTCATACTCCTGGAAATCGAACCTGAACCGGTTCATTTATCGGAAACCAGACATGAACTAAAGTTTGATCGTTGATTCTCATTATACGTAGATTCTCAGTGGTCGTTTGTACACTGGTTTCCAAAGTAGCTCGTTATCATCGCTGGGAGACGATGCAATTTTGCCTTCGTTTTGGTTCAACTGGAAACTCTTCCGTTTGATTCTAAAGCCTGTAAAACCGCGTCCCCGACGGTTGTCATTGTGGTTGATAAAATTGCTGGAGTTCTGGGGAGTTCTAAGAGCCAAAAACTGCCTCAATTGAACGTCAAAATAACAATCTCGACGATCAAATTAAGCTAGTCTTTAGAACTGAAACCCATTTTCGTAACAGCCGTTTTCTTTGCTCCAACAATTGCAAGTGAAACTTCGAAATTTCGGTTAAAAAATAAAGGACTTCTCACCAAAACCAGAGATAACGGACCCTTTTCCAGTGCCTTCGTAACAGCGTTTATACCAAGCAACAGATGGTCGGCATGAGGATGTTTATTTTATCGTTTTCTATTTCATCGCCATTTTCGTGAGATGAACCATTTCGGCGTTTTGGTAACCAGTGGCGTAGCCAAGGCGGGCACAGGGGCGGTCGACCCCCAATAGTTGAAAAGTTGGTGTTTTAAAAAGTCCATTTCTGCAATAAAATCAGTGGGGGGTAAGAGAAACTCTAACAACCTTTGGGCAGTAAATATTTTTCAATGTCGAAAAAGAGTAGAGATATCATTCCACCTCACCTGCTCGGTTCCAAGGAAAATGTTCTACGACTAATATTATGCGGCAATTAACGCCACATGTTTACTATTGTTCAACCCACACTCCCTCCTTTTGGAATAGGTCTCGATGTGTGAAGGGTTATAAAGGCACGGACTTTCTGATGTTTTTACGATCCCGTCGGACAGATTTAAAGTTTATTCAAAAGACCTCTCTAGCGTATTCTTGCTGTGGCGAAGAGTGAAAACGTCAATCTCCTTTCTCTCGTTTTCGAAATAAAGCGAGATAGAACGAAAAGGCAAAACCACGAAAAAATTAGTAGAGTAAACGAAAAATCAGACAACACAGTGCATGTTTCTAGTAGATAAACGTGAAATTTTTCACCGCTTCGCATAATAAGTATGTATTTTTGGCTGGAATGTTCTACATCAACAAGAAAGCAAGTGTTTCCAACAAACAGTTGAGGTGAGATGTCTTCGGATATCCAGTATGTAACACAATATAATAGGCAAGCAAAAAATATGCGTTCTATGCGATACTAAAGGTTGGAAAATGAAAATTTTTCCGGGGGAGCATACCCCCGGACCCCCCTAGTTTTGTGTGCCTTCCATTAATCAATTTGAGACTATTTCCGTGTTTTCATACTAAAAAACGCATGGTAACAAATTTTGTGTTTACAACGTAGATATTTGGAAGCTTTCATGAATTTCAATGGTGTAAGAACAATTTTTCCCTGGCATAGCAATAGACGCTGTACGAAGATTGTTGGTCCGTTGTCATGAAATTATTGTGAAAAGCAAGAATTATCCAGCATATTTTCTCCGTTTGAAATCCCATCAAATCTCTTTTCTAGAGGGCCGTTTTACGACCTGTAGAAGGTCATGGTCCCAAAAATTGAGCCCATGTTTTTTGTCTTTGTCTTTGCCCCCCAAAGCCAAGACCCTGGCTACGCCACTCATCATTTGCCTGTCTCCGGAAATATTTTTTGACTTTTTTGCCTTTCCCATCCAAACTGATTGCTAAGTATTCCAATTTATCTAGAGATGAGTCGATTTTAACGTCTGAGTGGCAACACCACAGCAAAGAAAACAAAATGGCTACCTTTCGTGTTCTCTCTTCTTCATTTGCACGATTGCACGTGGTTTAAAACACAGGGTGCTCACTGTTCAAAGTCATGTGGAGTTTCGAGTGATAAAGGGTGCTCAGTGGCAATGCCAGACGAGAGAGCCACCCCGTGTCTTGAGGTGCAGTACCTTTCCTTTAATGGGCTCGGAAAGACAAACAAGGTAGCTAAGAATCACAATAATAGCTTTGAGAATGACAGACAGTGTACGTTTAAGAAGCCTGGAATGGTCAAATGTATGAATGAAAGTGTGCCTAGACAATGCAGCTTAGAATGACAATGATAGCTTTGAGAATGAGGACAGTGTACCTTTAAGTAGCCTGGAATGTTCAAAATGTATGAATTGAGGCATTTGAAGTGCGCATCTAAGTAGCTTGGAAAGACAGACAACGTAGCAGAGAATGACAATGGTAGCTTTTAGAATGACAGTGTCAAGGCAAACACTTTTGCAAAGCGTCGAAGCATCGTTCATCTGGAATCTGATCTTGCAATTTATTTAATGAATGATTTAGCAAACTTAATTTGCAACAATCTAAATTCATGCTACAATACTTAAAGCATTCTCAAAGACAGAAGCAAAAACAGCAGTGATAATTGCAAATCCAACGAGAAAAGAGGTCACGATCACATTACAATTTTGGCAAATTATTCGTAAAAGGGGGCATAGTAGGGGAGGACGCAGATTCGTAAAATCCGATCATGAAGCGTATTTTTGGCGAGCTACCAAAAAAAAGCATGGCTCAATTTATCCCTTTCTTCAACGAAACTTTAGATAAAAAGGCTATTAAACTGTGCATCTTTCTGAGCCAGCATTTTCAAAGGGCCATTGCTTTGATGTACGATTTACTTGGTTTGCAAAACAAGCGATTTGATCCAGGTTTGAATAGTGTGAATCGAAGAATACCTACACCGAACAGGTGGGTGACCAAATGGAGAAAGTTTTTTTATGATCGGCAAAATCTTACTGTTGCACGTGCAACAGGTAAAATACCCTGGATCCGCTCCTGCCCCTCCCCTGCAGCCCTAGGTGATCCAAGTAACCTATAATGAACCAGCGAATGTTTACAAGCATTTCAGTATCGATTTTAGTATTAAGAACAGGAGTTTGAATTTGTACTAAGAGAATTCACAACGATGTCCACAGCCGGCCGGACACTGACGATTCGTCTGGAACCACTCTTGAATGTGACCAAGGTGGCCGCCATGTCCACACCCTTGGCACCACGCGTATAACCCTTTGACTGGAAGATGACAGATAGAACAGGGGCAGCATTCTTCATGCATTTTTGCAATACCATCCACTTGACAAAGGAATAGGCTTATTGCAGCCACCACAGATCGTATTAATGGTAGTAGATTCTTGATTTAACATTGAGATATTTGGGAGATTCGCCATTTTGATTATTTTCGCTGAGATTGTCCATAAACGAAATCGACTGAGTAATTCAAGATACGCATGAAACCATTCTTCTTTCGTTGCGATGTCGATTTCATCACCTATTCTATCCTGCAATGCGAGCAGAGCCGTAACTGACATTTGTACGTCGCCTTGTTCGGCAAAGTATCTGAGCATTTCAACAACTAACGGTTTGAATTCCCACTCTGGCAGCGCCAGAAATCTGCAGTTTCGTAGCAGCTGTATGGTGTTCTCCCTACTTGTGATCTGTTTTTCATTCGTGAGATGTTGGCTTGGGTGATCTTGCGATGTTGGACTTGTGGACGGTTCAAGAGAATGATCAATTGCGAGTGATTTTTCACCAATCGAATGCCTTGGCTGAAACGCTTCACTTGGAACCGCCCAGTCTTGCATATCATCATTAATAGCCTCAGAAGAAAACAACTGTCCATCAAACTGATCATCTTGAAAAATAGCATCCAAATCTGCTCCAACCATAAGATCGATCTCGTCAGCTTTGTTATTGATATTTGAATAAACATCATCATTATCTGTGCTGTCGATCGATGAACTATCGTCGTTAAGATTTCCTTCGATTACTGAATCAAGAACAGACCCTCGGTTGATGTTATTGATATTATCAGAACTAGAAGGATGGGTCGATGATGTGCAATTAATATCATCAATGTTAATTTCTGAAAACAAGAAGCGTAAAATTATCCATGTCTGTGCCTTCTGATAAAGTCGAAGCTCCTGGCAGACCCTTTCGTTATTGATGCAAATTTCAGGAAAGGGTTTTCCAGAGAAAATCCATCTCTTTGCCAGTGTCTCAATCCAAATTTCATTCAAAGTTGTTTCACAGTTGAATAATTTCAGCGTGCTATGCACTGACTTGAATTCATCATCAGCAGATGGCGTTCTCTTGAAAAAAGCAGGCATGGCAGGAACTTGCTGGGATAAGTTCTTGCCAACTGACGTCTTCCGTTGATTCAAAGATTGCTCAGTTTGATTGGAGCACGCATTACAAATATCCCCTTTGCAGCTGACCCCAAGACCTACTGGAGGTGCATGCTCCGCAGGTCTCAAAGCATCCTGAAATGCATGCTGATATAAAGTGCAATCTTTGGAGCATGATAACAGTGTATCTGATTCCTTATGCCAAATAATACCTGTGGCCACATCGTCATGTTCTGTGAAAGCAGCAAATGGAATATATGGCCGTCTTATGTCCCAGACACTGACATGATGATCAACAACAAGAGCTGAACTTGCGATATGGTATTTCCCTCTGGGTCTCCATCTGACACAGGCGACTTCAGCTATCGTTGGTACACAATGCACTGGCACTCCTTTGCTATGCACATTCCATACTTTGATTGTCTTGTCCCTCCCCCCTGTTCCAAGCCAGCTCCTGTCTTCCGGATGCCAATCCATTGAGAAGACTGGACCAGAATGACCGTGAATTGCAATAAAAAGTGATCTGATTTCCGCAGATCCCAAATCTGTATGCTTCCACCTTCGCAAGCAGCTGCAAACCAGTTTCTTTCAAAAGGGCTAAACTGCACATCCCTGACGCTATCAGCCCTTCCAAAGAACTTTGCAGCAACACATTTCTTTCTGATATCAAAGAAATTAATTGTACCATCTTGAGACCCACTGAGCAATATGTTAGCATCAGTAGGGTGGAAGCAAATTTTATTCACCGTTCTTTTATGATCTGTGAAAACAAATTCTTGCTTGGTTTTTGAGACTCTGTTCAGATCCCATAATGCAACAGCACCATTCCCAGCAGCCGTTGCAATCATGTTGTCATCAAGGTGATGCCACATCACATCAGTTATACTGAAATTAAGGTTGATGCGGCCAACCCGTAAATTGATCCTTTCGTTAAATCCATTATCTGTGATGTCAAGAATCTTAAAGACATTTCTCCCACCAACTACAACTTGACTGAAATCTCTGTTGGTGCTGATTGTGTTCACTGGGACATCTAGACTGCAGAAAAAGGTTCTTGGCGGCAAAACACCAACAGCTTTATCTTGTGCGCGAGCCATTCTCAACACTGAGTCGTCTGATGGACTTGGTTTATTCACTAGTTCCCACATCTTCCTCCATTTTTCTTTAGTTTGCCATTTAGCTCAAAAATCTGCCTGAAACACAAAAAGCATGCTACTTTCCACGGCCTGAAAAGCGACTAAAAATTAATTCAATGCACCGACTTAGGTAACATAAATAAAGCAATTTCAAATGCTTATATTATATATATAAAAAGATTCCAATTCATTCAAACTTACCTTACCAATGTGGGAGACGGCGGAAGAACCCTTCCTGGATTGGGTTCCTGGCTTGTTTGTTACAGAACTGAGAACAAAAACAAGAACAATTAGACTCACTACACGAGTCTCTAGTTTACGCTCCCCTTATTTTGATTTGTCACTCCAACAGAGACTCATGTCCTTACAGCTCTGAAACTGGCAAAAAAAGAGTTGCCTCGTTTTCATTGTACCGGTATGTGGAAAAGTCGGAATGCTACCGACCAGGGACATTTTAGACTCTAGTGATTTTATTATAGAAATGATTCTAATTATTATTTCAAATTCTGATGTAAAATTTTATAGCGAATCTAATGACGTTTTCGGCATGTTTGTATCTTTTTTCTAAGCCTCACAACTTGCCTTTAAGCCTGCCGACATTTCGTCTCGGGGCTCTGATGGGCCTAAATTCGGAAAAACTAAAGTGGGTCGAAAAATAATGTTACTTTGATTAAAAACTCCATTTCTTTTGCCTTGAAGCCAGAATAAAAGCTTTTCTGACTTCCAATATATTTTATTGTTACCAGCTTTGTCAAAAAGTCACTGAAATCGGGTCAGTTGGGTCTTGATTTCGGCCGCAGCAACTTAACATTTTCCAGACCAGTCCGAAAAATCCAGACAACGGCCTCACTCTGGAGTTTCAGAATTTAAAGGCATTTGATTGGTTCAAAAGACAATACCTATTGTTTTTGTGGCAAATGCTGCAATCTGATTGGGACGCCAATTTTTTGGCGCGGCTTGCCAGTTTCAGAGCTGTAAGGACATAAGACATGAGCGAAGAAAACAGCAACAACACTGAGCGAGTTTTAGAACAAATCAAACAGCAACTAACAACATCGATTTTGCTCATTATTCCTCAATTAAAGTCAAAAGTAGTGGGACTTATGGAGTGAGTCTAATTTGCATTGATGATGACATTGATGTCGACAACGAAGACGTTCAAGGCCTGGATGATATTTCCTTTGGTTCTTTCAAAGCAGACATCGTTGGGATTAGATATTACAAAGGAAGGGTGAATACAAATGAAATGGTTTCTCTTGTGCGAGAGCCTCATAACCCGTATGACTGCAATGCAATCAAAGTGAACAATGTTTTTGGTGTTCAAGTTGGGCATATCAAAAGAGAGCAGGCAAAAGTGTTGGCAAGGATTGTTGATAGAAATAGAGCAAGACTTGAAGGGTATGTATGCGGTAAGAATTTAGTTTAATTGTTCTTAGTTACCTGTAATATTGTAGCTGAACTGTATTTTCATACTGTTCCGAATACATATTGTGCGAGGAGACAGAAAGAACCAGAAATGAAAAATGGCCGGATTGGAAAGTTTAAAACATACCCACACCCGCAAGATATTATCGAGTGAGGGGGGGGAGAAACTCCTTAGAGGGTTGGGTATTCACCTCTGGAGAAGTTCAAGCCCAAGGACGTTCCAGTGTCTAGGTTTGAAAACATGCAAGTTTCTGCCAACGGGTGACTGCTTATTGCAAAGGGCAAATGCTCATAAAATCTTTCATCTTCATTTCTTCAGAGTTGTCCCATTTGGCGTACAGAACATATACTCAATGCCATGCTATATATCTTTGCTTGGCAAAGAGGCAGACAAAGATTCAGTTACCACGGAAATGAGGAGAGCTGGATATCAGTTAACGGAAAGACAAGTCAAGAGACCAAAGGGTCATTATGAATCAAGTGGACCCGGACAGAACATGAACGTGTCTATTTCATCAATGAAAGTGTCTCCACAGGCGGTAAGTTTGATTTTCTCATTCAATTGATTTTTTTTGGTTAATAAGAGATTAGAAGTGAACTTCACAAAGGACATTATCTGTTATTCATGACAAATATATACAAATATGTATGGTGCTGAGGAAGGCTCAACATAGCTGAAACACAAAAAGTCAAATGAGAGGAGAGCTTTGGGCTGTATGACTTGGAGAGTTACTTGGTGATTTCATTGAGCTATATAGCTCAGTGGAAACATTGTTGGCTCTATGGTCATGCAGTCCAGGTTTGTATCCTATCAATTATGGTACGCTTAGAAATTGTGGCAAATTTTCTAACTATTTTTAAGTGCCTTTAAACTGGACATGCACAATAACATCCAAACATGGTAGTGCAGGTCTCACAAATATAGTGAGTATCTGTTGTATAGTCTGCTGCATTATGATGTGATAAATAATTGTTCTTATTCCATGCCAGATGAAAAAGGAAATGGACAATCTTTTCATGAAGTTGACAGAAAATACCAAGACATCTTCTCAAGAACCTGCTGAGGTATTTTACCATCTTGTGTCACTTTAACTCAAAACAAAAAGTCATGTAATATCGTTATCAATTATCTCATATAAAATGGTGTAAGAAAGATACACTGTGTTATGTTTCTTGGGGTAAAGGAGCTTGAAAATAGGGTTTATACAGATTGATGAGGAACCAATCAGATTGCACCATTTCTGGTCCCAGCAAACATATTTTTGGACATCATATAATAATGTAATGTACCACAATGTAGCCTAATAATAATCATCATCATCATCATAATCATAATAATAGTGATTTAATTTAAGTGTCAAGGCATTTAGCATTTCTACTAATTGGGGACACTGTCAGTTATTACCCAAGAAATCTGGGTACTCATTTACCAACCTCTGAAGGATGGACAGCTTAGTTGACTGCAGGCTTGTGGAAAGTAGTCCAGATGGGATTCAAACCCACAACCTTAAGATAGTGAGAAGAGGGTCATTGTAACACAGCAATGTAGTTAGTTGTCTTGTAGATGATCCTAACACATTACGAGGCAAAGTAACTGATTGTAATATGATGTCATTAACCATTTGTCTGTAGCACAAGTTGTTTGTGTTTTTCGTAGGCAATTAAAACCAGTCTTCTTGCACATCAAAAGCAAGCACTTGCATGGATGATGTCTTGTGAAAATGATGATACTTTACCACCATTCTGGGAGCAAAGAGGCCCTCAAGATTTCTTTAATTCTGCTACTAATTTCAGTGCTCCTAAGAAACCAAAAAGCATCAAGGGTGGCATTCTTGCTGATGATATGGGTCTTGGAAAAACATTGCAGATAATTGCTCTGATTATTACCAATTTCAAAAATGGTCAGAATCTTGTCACCATTGATAAAACTAAGCCACTCATGCTGAAATCAGAGGTTTGTTTGTTTGTTTGTTTGTTTGTTTGTTTGTTAGTTTGTTTGTTTGTTCCAGTCTCGTACGATAGCAATCATAGTGCTTCATCGTGTATTCCATTCAACTTTTTAGAGTATATATCCCTTGCAATCTTGCCCCAATAGTCTCCAATTGTGAAGGTTCTGTGGGGCCTTGGACTTATAAAGCTGGCTTGTAGTGTCAGGATCTCAGCGAGGTCGTGGCTCGAACCCCAGGTACGGTAGCGTCACGGCCAGGAACAAACAACGTCTCGATTAGATAACTTAATACTGAGATCCTACTGATTTGCGCTAAATACATCATTTGACCTTCACCTTCAGTCGCTAGGATCTCATTAATGGCTTAACTAATCGAGACCTTGACCCCGGCTGTGATGCTGCTGTAGCTGAGGCTCGAACGCCGACCTCGCTGAGCTACTGATAACACTAGCCAGTTGAATTAAGAGGAGCTTTCAAAGACAAACGTGTCTCAATATACAACATTACCCTTCCTCTTTACGATAAGATTCTGTCTTTTTCTTTGTTTTCAGATCCCACAAACACAAAAGAAAAGGAGACGACCTAGCAAGGCAAAATCTGAAAGCTTCATGGAAATACCTGATGGGAGTGAAGGTGAAGATGAAGCCAAACTACCTGAATTACCATCGTTCACATCTAAAGATGATCCAGAATTCAAAATTAATGATGAAACATTGACTGAAACAACTCAGACTAGCAGACGATCGAAAAGGTCAGTTTAGACTTAAGGGCTAATTACTCCTTCAGCATTTTGGGTGATGACCAAAATTATTGGGACAGCAACCATGCAGACATATTAGCTGGAAGACCCCCGTCCCCAATTCAATGTGGTGCATGTCGGCAGAAATTGTTTCTTTGATAACATTATTAACAAAACAACATGGTTGCCCTGACCAAACGATCAAACATTATTTGTCAAACATTTAAAATATGCTTGCCAGTCACATTGTTTTACCGTTTGGCAACTTCGCAAAACATTGCTCGTCAAATAGTTTTGGCAATAGTTTCAAACATTTATTGTAAGGAAAAGCTCAAATGTTTGACCAACACTGTTTTGCCATTTGGCTAGAGTCCTGCTTCTATATTGCACAGAAGCTGGCAACAAGTTATAAGGAAAACGATAATTGCGAATGTTTTACCTGAGAAATGTATCTTTGTAGAGCTACAAAAAGGCCAGCTAAGTACACTTTTGATGATGAGGATGGCGAGGGTGATGCTGATGCAGGTGAAGCTGAGAACGAAGAAGGGAAAGCATCCAAAAAAGAGAAGACAGAGAAGAAAAAGCGCAGAAAAGGTAAAAGTGTGAATAACGTTACAATGTGTTTAAGATCATTATACTTCTAATAGATGCCTCAAACAGATTCAATTGATAATCTTTTACGGTAAGACTCTTGCAATTGCGCATTAAAGGTAGCAATTAAGCACATTCTGCAAAAACAGTCTTATGAAACAAGCTGCAGGTCAACATCAGCATTAATGCTGAAGATTATATTTTAAGACCCTTTTGTTGTGAATTTCCAGGGACATCGTTGCTATAAATTAGTCAGAATTGAAACGAGAACCTTTCTACCTCTCAGCGAATACTATCGCTTTGCCCTTGTTGTCATATGATTACCAAAGAGCTCTTCTGTCTGTTCAAAAGAGAATAGTCATTCCAAGTTCGAGGAACTGGTTGTGGAAAGGGCAAATTTATTGAGAAATCTTCTAGTTTCTTTTTTTTTCATTCACAGATGAAACAAAGCAAGCTCCTCAAGTGATTGAAATTGATGATGCACAGATCCCAGTAAAAGAGACATTTGAGGTTCAAGAGACTCCTGAAATGATTGAAATCAATGACTCACAAATTCCCGTCGAAGAAACAGTAGAGGTCAATGCATCAGCCGAAGTTAAATCGACGACCCAGTTGAATTCAGCAGCTGAGACTCAGTTAACAGCTGATGCAATTTCAGAAGTTGAAATAATACCTCAAGTAGTTGCTGCTAAAAGAGGCAATCTAAAACACCTCGTCGCAATTCGAAAGCATCACAGATTGCTGCCATGGAGGGGGAAACAGGTATGATTGTTTAACATTTAGAGCGTATTTTGGTGACTTTTGGTTTTAGGCAGACTCTTTCCACATTCTGAAAACGGTGGACTTAGCAAATAGGGAGTGACAGCCGGGGGGGGGGGGGTGACAGCCTCGTGGTTCGTCGGTACAGAGCTCCCGGTACACGGTATGTCCGGCTAAAAGCCGGTACAGTATGAACGCAATCTGGTGCACGGCAGAAAGAAAAAAGATTTCTATACAAAAAACAGATTCTGAAAATGGTTGGCTGATCGGAACAAAGTCGGGATAAATCTTTAAAGTCAAGAAGACGAGTACCAAAATAATACGCTTCTGTAGTCTACCGAAGAGAAGGCGTCTGCTAAAAACGGATGGTGACAACAAGAGGACTTACTATGCTTTTAAGGTAGCAAGATAATGAATACAGTGAAGACTTTTTAATAGCGTCAACGTCCAGACATCCGACACCACGCGACCCGACACGATCAGGACAGGTCTTACACGCTTTTTATTTTATAAAGAGCATACTCCAAGGTCATTAAGTTCTTTATTTTTAGACCAATTTTGATTAAATTGTATTACAAATACAAAATACTTGGCCAGAGGCTCCCAACTGTCTTTTTTCTACTGGATAAAAACATTTGACTCAATTGTAATTTTGCGTCTTTATTTCCTTTTGTAGTTGAAACTTACAAAGGCAAAAGAGCGAAGGCTTCTGGTGCAAGGGCCACACTTATCGTTTGTCCGTTATCTGTCTTGAGTAACTGGCAGGTACATCTTTTCGTAATTATATCAATAATTCGGTCTATTTTGCTTTCAATCAATTGCTTTTAAATCGACTCAGCACAAAATGTGAAACAGTTTAAAAGTTTTAAATTAGTCTCTCAACAATAAATGCGCTTGTTTCTTTGCAAGAAGTCATGTCGAATGCAGTCTTTGCATTGAACACAAAAGTTCCCATAGATAGGAGAAAGAAAGAAAGAAATAGAGAAGGAGAGGAAGAATAAGGAAGGAAGAAATAGAAAATGAGAGAATAAGAAAGGGAAAGGGGGGAATGAAAGAAAATGTAAGAAGAATAATTATGCTTTTATCATGCTTGTCAAACAATGTTTTGTGACGTGGCCAATGGTTCAAACATTGTTTGATAAGCGAATTTCAAATGTTTGACAAACAATGTTTGACAGAATGGCCAAACGTTCAAACATTGTTTGATAAGCAAGTTTCAAATGTTTGACAAACAATGATTTGTGACGTGGCCAAAGGTTCAAACATTGTTTGATAAGCAAATTTCAAATGTGTGACAAACAATGTTTGACGACATGGCCAAACGTTAAAACATTGTTTGATAAGCGAATTTCAAATGTTTGACAAACAATGTTTGACGACATGGCCAAACGTTAAAACATTGTTTGAGAAGCGAATTTCAAATGTTTGACAAACAATGTTTGACGACATGGCCAAACGTTAAAACATTGTTTGAGAAGCGAATTTCAAATGTTTGACAAACAATGTTTGACGACATGGCCAAACGTTAAAACATTGTTTGAGAAGCGAATTTCAAATGTGTGACAAACAATGTTTGACAGCATGGCCAAACATCGAAACATTGTTTGGGAAACAAATTTCAAATGTGTGACAAACAATGTTTTATGAGCTGGCCAAAGGTTCAAACATTGTTTGGGAAGCTAATTTCAAATGTTTGACAAACAATGTTTGGCGAAATGTCCAAACATTGAAACATTGTTTGGGAAACAAATTTCAAATGTGTGACAAATTTCAAATGTTTGGGAAACAAACAATGTTTGACAAACAATGTTTGGCGAAATGTCCAAACATTGAAACATTGTTTGGGAAACAAATTTCAAATGTGTGACAAACAATGTTTGACAGCATGGCCAAACATCGAAACATTGTTTGGGAAACAAATTTCAAATGTGTGACAAACAATGTTTGACAGCATGGCCAAACATCGAAACATTGTTTGGGAAACAAATTTCAAATGTGTGACAAACAATGTTTGACAGCATGGCCAAACATCGAAACATTGTTTGGGAAACAAATTTCAAATGTGTGACAAACAATAGACCCTTTCACAATTAATTATAACAGCGAGGCCGCGAATCTGAAACGAGGCTAACGTTGTTCCAGAAAACCTTAGCATGAACGCGTGAATGGTGGAAAGGTCTGTGTGGCTATGATTACAAGTAATTATACATTTCACTCGTAAATTTGGTACAGTTCAGCTCTTTTCTTGTCAAGAACAGGTATTTAGAATGTCTTAGAGCCATAGATATAAAATGGTTAGTGAAAATTCTGTTGCTGTATATGGTATTTCGTGGTGTAGGCTAGGCCGCTCTCAAGCCTGCCCATTGACTGGTCTTACACCTCGCATGGGGTTTACATGCGCAAAATTTTGTCGAATAAAGCTGAGAAAAGAGAATTTAATTGAAAACGATCAATTTTTCTAATAGGAAGATGTTATTTGGTGCATACGCACTTCTAGGGTGGGTTATGGCGTGTCATTAGAGGGATGTTTTGACTAATATGGTACACATGCAATAGTGGGAGGGGCTATTATGTGTAGCTGGAGGGGTGTTTTTGCGTTATATGGTGCACATGCATTAGTTGGAGGGGCTATTATGTTAGATTGGAGGGGTGTTTTTGCCTTATATGGTGCACATGCACTAGTGGGAGGGGCTATTATGTGTAATTGGAGGGGTGTTTTGCCTTATATGGTGCATATGCAATAGTGGGAGGGGCTATTATGTGTCTTGGATGGTGTGGTTTCTCCTTATATGCTGCACCATAGTACAGTACTGCAGTGCATAGTAACCAGCACACATAGCAACTTGTCCTAGAAGTGCATATGCATCATTTTAGGCAAAAAAACTACCCTTCCAATGACCTAAAATAGCCCCTCCCACTAATGCATATGCACCATAAAAGGCAAAAATTCCTCAAATCACACAAAATGACCCACCCCAGAAAAGGGTATGCACAATATAAGGCAAGAGCACCCTTCCAATCACAAATAACAACCCATCCTAGAAGTGTGTATGCACCATATAAGGCAAAAACACCCCTCCAATTACACATAATAGCCCCTCCCACTAGTGCATGTGCACCATATAAGGCAAAAACACCCCTCCAATTACACATAATAGCCCCTCCCACTAGTGCATGTGCACCATATAAGGCAAAAACACCCCTCCAATTACACATAATAGCCCCTCCCACTAGTGCATGTGCACCATATAAGGCAAAAACACCCCTCCAATTACACATAATAGCCCCTCCCACTAGTGCATGTGCACCATATAAGGCAAAAACACCCCTCAAATCTAACATAATAGCCCCTCCCACTAATGCATGTGCATCCCTCTAATGACACGTCATAACCCACCCTAGAAGTGCGTATGCACCAAATAACATCTTCCTATTAGAAAAATTGATCGTTTTCAATTAAATTCTCTTTTCTCAGCTTTATTCGACAAAATTTTGCGCATGTAAACCCCATGCGAGGTGTAAGACCAGTCAATGGGCAGGCTTGAGAGCGGCCTAGCCTACACCACGAAATACCATATACAGCAACAGAATTTTCACTAACCATTTTATATCTATGGCTCTAAGACATTCTAAATACCTGTTCTTGACAAGAAAAGAGCTGAACTGTACCAAATTTACGAGTGAAATGTATAATTACTTGTAATCATAGCCACACAGACCTTTCCACCATTCACGCGTTCATACTAAGGTTTTCTGGAACAACGTTAGCCTCGTTTCAGATTCGCGGCCTCGCTGTTATAATTAATTGTGAAAGGGTCTATTGTTCAGACTACAAAATGGCTTCGAGTCGTTCTTGACGAAGGGCATTGCATCAGAAATCCTAATGCACTGCAATCAAAAGCTACGCATGCTCTGAATGCAGAAAGAAGATGGATAGTAACAGGGACACCAATACAGAATTCAATGAAGGATCTTTGGTCGCTTATTTGCTTCTTGAAGATAGAGCCATTTATCGATAGACAATGGTGGACAAGGGTTATGGAAAGGCCAATTAAACAAGGAGAAAAAGATGCCTTAGTGTAAGTACAAATTGAAAGAGGAGAAGGGGGAAAATGGGGACCCAGAACCGTGAAATTGAGAGCACTTTTAGCTAAGTTTCTTTTGCTGTAACTATGAAATTTGCCCTGTTCCAACTATTTTTGGCAGGGATTGCAGTTCTCAGTCTTGTATAGCACTTTATTTATCACTGTATTTTTTTATTTTTAGCCGCCTACAGCAGCTGATGAAGTGCATAGCGATAAGACGGACAAAAGATCAGAAAATAGATGGAAAGCCAGTAATTGAATTACCACCGAAGAATATATATATTAACTACATTGAACTGTCCCCAGAAGAAAGAGATGTTTATCAAGCGCTTGCTGAGAAAGGAAAAACCACCATTGGAAAGTATGTTAACGTTTGTATCTATCATTTCATTCCATTTATCACCTCGCTTCATTTCAGACATAGAGAAGGGTGCTACTACTTCTACTTCTTCTACATTATGATTTGATGACTCCTTTAAGAAGGCTATGTCAGTGTTTTTTTTCTATGGCAACAAAGCCTAAATCTATATTATCAAAGAATTCTATATACATATGCCATTCATGGCGGGAAAAGACACAAGGTCATCTGGTCCCCATCATGGTTGACACTTACAATATAACGATTAATTCGAAGGTAATGAAGAAGAAACGAACGAAAAAAAAATAAAAAAATACAGAATTCAAAGAAATAACAATACAGCGACAATACAACATGGAGACACGTGACAGACAAAAGCCGAAAAAAGGATGCTGCACAGGGTGAATATTAGAATGCTAAGAATTTGGGTGGAGCCGCTTAGTTTTTCGATAAATGAAATTGTAGCTTCCAAAATCATTCTGTTTGAGACAATATTTAATTTCTCATCACCAAACAACAAGAGGTTGCTCAGCGCCTCATTGTCCAGAACTGAAAGGTTCAATAGTGGGCAATGTTAGTGTTTGAATAGCGAAGCAATTACTGTATACACCTTCTCAACTAAGGGCCTCGTTTTCAAAAAAATCGAAAATGAAGTCATTGAGATATTTCGACTTCAAATTCGAATTTAGCACCTTCATTTTAGTGTTGAGGCAAAAATTTATGCTTCTATTCCTTATGATATTGATTTTATAGGTGTTGAAAATTTTCAATTTATAAAGGATTTGACTGTGAAAAATCGCTATGGGGTGAAACTTTGCACCCTCGGTCATTTGTTAATCTGATTTGTAGATTTGTCTTTTTAGGTACATGAAGGCTGGTACACTGCTGAATAATTATGGTGAAGTATTGGTGATTCTGACAAGATTACGACAGCTGTGTTGCCATCCTAAATTATGTACTGCTGCCCTCGAAGCTGCTGCTAAAGAAGGTATTCAGACTCCTTTCTTAAGTTTACCTCCCCCTTCCCCCTTAGAGCACTTAATCATATTTTGCAAGGGGCGTCCTGGCAAAGGACAAAGGAACGAAAGAAAAAGAGAAAGTCCATCTTATGTCGAGTTTTATTGCTTAGCAGTAAACAGGCTAATGAAGAACCACATTACTTTCTAGCCGTCGAGAGTTCAACACCAGAAGAATTAAGAAAGAAATTAACAGCCATGATAGCAATGGTTTTATCTTCCGGCGTCGATGAAGAGTGCTCCATTTGCCTTGATTCGCTAAACCACCCGGTTATTACTCATTGTGCCCATATATACTGCAGAAAATGCATTGAAAATGTCATTGGGTTAAGCGGTGAATACGGTTCTCGATGTCCGCTTTGCCGTGGTCAGATCGCCCTGGATAAACTGGTTGAACCGCCCGCTGATCAAGAAGACGAGAACGATTATGTTGATGCTAATCAATGGAACTCAAGTGCAAAGGTTTAGATTTAGATTTATACTCTCTGTTCTTCTTTATTCAGCCCCCCTCTTTCTATTAACCCCTCCCCCATCGTTTGCTCAGTAATTCTTCTGAAAGCTTCAAACTTTTGCACAAAGCCAAAATGTTTGACGAGCAATGTTTTGTGATGTGACCAAACGATGTTGCTATACATTTTGTTTAACTTCAAATTGCTTGACATTGCTTTACAAGCATTTTTTTACGACGTGGACAAAGGAGGGAGAACATTCTGTTTGACATGCATATTTCAAATATTTGACAAAGTTTCGTTGATCGTAGGTGCTGTGGCGTCGTGGTGTAATCCAGCTGACTCGTGGTGTCATAAGCTCAGTGTGGTCAGGGTTTCGAGCCCAGCCACGGTAGCGTCACGGCGAGGGTCGAGGTCTCGATTAGTTAACCTACTACTGAGATCCTAGTGACTGGCGCTAAAACACCATTTCACCTTCACCGTATGGCCAGAACTTTATATTCATCATTACTTCTTTCTATACAGGTCGATGCATTGATGCTTGCTCTTGAAAAGCAACGCCAAACGGATCCTTCTGTGAAATGCCTCGTCGTCTCACAATTCACGAAGTTCCTCAATCTTCTCAAGCATCCTCTAGAAGGAAGAGGGTTTCATTTCGTAACACTCGATGGTAGCATGTCACAAGAAAAGAGAGCTAATGCGATCAGAAGTTTCTCTGATATAAGACCAGGATCTCCCACCGTCTTTCTAATCTCTTTAAAGGCTGGTGGAGTTGGATTAAACCTTTCTGCAGCGACCAAAGTATACCTTATGGACCCAGTAAGTCTTAATTTGTATCTCTTTACAGAAGCAAAGCCAAGGGGGGGGGCACGGGAGGTTCCCCCAGATCATCGCCAGGTTTTTAAAAAGGCAAATTTGATGTAAAAGTGTAGCAGAGAATGACATGGTATATTTTGTTCTAAAAACCACGACCTAATTTTCATTGACCATGCCCTTTTGCCCTTCAAATATTGCGTGTCTGGTTACGCCACTCTCTTTTTACTTATATTCGGCCTTTTAGGTTCTGGCCAAGTGATCAAACATTGATTTTCAAACATTTGAAATTTGCTCATCAAGTTATGTTTAAACGTTTGGCTGCGTCACGAAACATTGCTTGACATGTCAATCCTTAGCAATGTTTTTGAAAAACGCCAAAACTCCAAATTAAATACTCCAAAATTGAATACTCCGAAATTTTTTCTGCTTGTTAAAAGCAAAACATGTTTGAAAAGCAATGTTTTGTAGCGTGGCCAAACAGTAAAACATTTGCTTCACAAGCAAATTCCAGATGTGTTGATTAAACAAGATTTTTTTCACTTTGTTTTTGAAAAGCTTGAAAACATTTTTTGTAGTTCAAAGGAATATAACTAATCGCAGAAGTAGAATATACCCAACTTTCTGGAACTATGCGCCAACTTGTTGCCGCTGCCTGTGAACTCATTGCCAGAGGCCAGAGTGCTAGTGTCGACTAATCAGTTACCATAAATTAGTACAAAAAACAGGCCTTTTAGCAATCAGCTACTAGTTTTGACTGTGTGCAATGTCGACATAAGACTGATATTAAAGTATTGAAGCTTATTTACGGTTACATAATGTTTAAAGTTATTAAACATACTTCTGTCCCCGTTCAGGCTTGGAATCCAGCTGCCGAAGATCAATGTTTTGACCGATGCCATAGACTGGGACAAACCAAAGCAGTTGACGTTTTCAAGGTAGGAATTATGCTTTCAACTGAGAGGTAAATCTCCCTCTGGTCTAAATTCTTGATCTGACCTCACTAGTTCCCTAGCTTAGGGGCTGAAATGTAGCAAATCTGTTGTCACTTGGTTCCAATGACATTGTCTTGGCATAAGTCTGAAACCAAGACAAAGGTGACACTGTATCACAAACAACTAAGGGTGCATTTTTGGGGGCCTTTTTCTGTGTTTTCTTTTTTCTGGAGACTTCCGAGGGATCAAAAGGCCGTTCTTCGGGACAACTCTCGGGAAAATCCGAGACTTTGGAGGCTCCAGACTCTCCTGGCTCGAAGATATCGCAATCTTCGCAGAGGAATTGTTACCAAATCAACTTCTCTAAAGTCTCCCGTTTTCCGAGAAAGTGCGTTTTTGGCGTCTGAAATCGGAAGCCTCCGAAGTCTAATTTTTTAAGAATTCAAAAACGATTAAGTCCATGAAGCATGCACTCTAAGGCCTGGGCCAAACGATCAAACATTGTTTGTTAAACATTTGAAATTTGCTCGTCAAAACACAATGTCTGGCCGTTGTTTGACCATATTGCAAAACATTGCACGTCAAACATTTTGCTTGATGCAACCATAAAATGTTTTTGAAGGCTTCAAAAACATTGTTGAGCGAATTCTGTTCGTCAAGCAATGTTTATTACCTGGTCAAACGGTCAAACATTGCTTGCAAAGCAATTTCAAAATGTTTGACAAACAATGTTTGATCGTTTGGCCACGACCTAATTCAGCCACTCTGTTTCTAGTTTGTTGTGAAAAATTCGATCGAGGAAAGAATGCTTGATATGCAAGAGAAGAAGAGAAAACTTATGACTGGTGCATTTGCTAAACAGACAGCTGAAGTGCGACGTCAGCAACGAATCAATGACGTCACAGTTCTAATGAACTAAACTAATAGAGAAGTGAATAATAAAAGACGAATTCTCTGCAAAGTTTGTATGAACTTATATTAGAGTTTATTACTTCTTCTGTTATGTTGATGGTTCGCTGGTTGTAAGTTGCATTGGTCTTAAGTTTGTGCTGTAAGGCGTTGGCCAAACAATCAAACATTGTTGGTCAAACATTTGAGATTTGCTTTATTAGCAATGTTTGACCGTTAGGCCACGTCACAAGAAATTGCTCAATAATCAGTATTGCTTTGTAATGTTTTTTGAAAGCTTGAAAAACATTTTCTGCCCGTCACAAGCAAAAGATGATTAAGCCCTGGTCCAACGATCAAACATTGTTTATCAAACATCTGAGATTTGCTTTTCAAGCAGAATTTTTGATCGTTTGACCACCTCACAAGCATTGGTTCACAAGCAGAATTTCTTAGCAATGGTTTTGAAACACTCCAAAACAGTAAAACATGTTTGACGAGCAATATTTGCAATTTGGCCGAACGGTAAAACATTTTACTTGGCAAGTGAATTTCAGGTGTTTGAACAGCAATGCTATATTGATGTTAGTGTTGTCGGGGTTAGACACTGGCTAAACGATCAAACATTGTTTGTCAAACATTTGAAATTGCTTATGTTTGAACGTTTGGCCACGTCACAAAACATTGCTTGACAAGCAAACTTAGTCTTGTTGCGCGGTGTTTTGTTGCATAACGTTTGAAACATAATTGTTTGAAGACAAATGTTTTGTGACGTGACCAAACAGAAGACATTTAGCTCGACAAGCAAATTTCAAATGTTTGATAAACATTGTTTGATCGTTAGCGAGGGCCTTTGAATTAGTCCCATGAAGGAGATAGCGTTTTAGTTTAGCTTAGTGTACAAATCTGCGTATTCCTTTGTTAGATATTTAATCCGGTGTGTTTTTGCTGAATAATTTTAGTTTATTTTAATTCAATTTTTATTTCAGAACTCTGCTAAATCGTTAGGTTGGTTGTCAAATTTAATTGAACATTTTATAATATTTAACATCATTCATTATATATTAGAGTTCCTAACAGCAAAATTTGCAGTCGTTATTAGCTGTTATTAAATATTAGGAAATAATTATTAAAAATATTATTATAGTGAGGCGATAGTTTTATTGGAAATTTAGAATAATTTTTCCGTGTTATGAGTTGCAGGCATTTTCATTTCGTGTGTCGCTCATGAAGTACTTCTATATTGTTCCGGATAATGCTTCGTAAACAAAGTTTCGCTGCAAACTGCAAATGAAATGCTGTTGGCGAGGTAAGGTTGCCTAAAATTTGTATTTTTGAAGTCGGACATGTCCGCGATCGTAACAGAGTAGGCTTGAAGGGTAAGCCATTATTGTATTCTAATCTCTTGGTGGTGACTATTTGGGACATTTGGACAGGCCTATTAAGCTTGTGTTAGTAGGGTGAGGGGTGGGCTGGGGCGCTGGGCCTCATTTTGTGCGTACATGTTAAGGTTAATGCTTTAGGAATGTTCTGAACCGCATTTGACCATAATGTTTCAACAAAGGAACGTTAAAGTAATTATAGATTTGAGAAGAAAGCATGAAGTTTTTGGCTGCTGTATGTCTTAATGTTGTTAGGATTTATCAATAAGGGTTCCTGATGCAAGCACTATATAGTTTGTGTTTGAATTTGTGGAATTGTAGTTGTATTTCCTATGTTTCTCACAGGTTGGTCTTTGGTGGATTGTTCTTCATCTTATCTTAGTAGTGGAGTGATTGGAATGGCTTGATGTCTGTTTGATGTGACAGCATGCTTCCATGGGATATGAAAAGGTGTATCTTATTGTGTGCCATGGCATATGCAAATCCTGTCAACCAAATATACTGTATTGCTAAATAAAATATTTTGACTCTGTGAAAGTGTTGTTGACACTTGTATGAAGGAAATGAAGTGCGTATTTGTAGAAATATCATCCATTTTCATTTTATTGCCTATAGGAATGTGTAGTCAATGAAGATAATCTGCAACATGTGTCACCTCTGTGCCTCCTTCGCTAATAACTCGAAGCCCTTATAAATTTGTTTCTGCTTATAATGTATCTTTTAATTACACTGAAAAAGCTAGTGCTCCTGCAGATCAGTTTTACTAGGCTTATTCCCTGAGTCCCAGACATCACTCCTCAGAGCAATGCTACATCAAACTGAGATCACTTAAATGGTAGTTTCGGGTGTTTAAGTGATTCATTTCAGTAATGATAACTCTGACTGAGGGAATAAATCTAAGGTTGTACTATGAATTCAACAAATAACCAGGCATTGACTCTTGGCAAGCAGCTGATTTTGATTATACAATACAGATAGGTTATCTTTTGTCTCTCTGCTATTCTGTCAAAAATGCACTGGGACTACTGGACTTTGAAATAACCCTTGCTTAAGCCTAAACATTGAATAAACTCCCAGCAAAAAATTCTTTTTTTCACTCAAGCTCCTGTGATGATATGTGTAGAGTGGTGGTGTATTGACAATAATCTGTTGCTGGTGTAGGTGGTGTTAAAAGGTCAATAATCAGTTGTGATGTTTGAAGTGCCTATATTTGAGTTGGTTTGGTTACCCTGTCATTATAATATCAAGTCCCAATGTCAGCTACAGGGTGGTCACTCAGTTTCATTTAAGGTGGCAATTTCAGGTCTTTTATTAGTGGTGTGTAAATCTTATATAGTATCTTGTTCAGTTAGTGGAATCATGGTGAAGACAGTCGTTATCCCTCAATGAACATTGCCCGTTTATTAAAGGATCGAAACAAAGCCTTGTCCCCAAAAAACATTTCCCGTTAATTAGAATATGGATACAAATTCTGTTGCCCTGCAACGACTATTGCCCGTTTATTAAAGAATGGAAACAAAGCCTGTACTTCCAACAAACTTTCCCCGTTTATTAAAAGATTGAATGGCACTTGTTACCCCTCAATGAATATTGCCCGTTTATCAAAGGGTGGAAACAAAGCCTTTACCCCCAAACAAACATTCCCCGTATTAGAAGATGGATAAAACTCCTGTTACCCCGCAACGAATATTGCCCGTTTATCTAAAGCATGGAAACAAAGCCTTTATCTCCAACAAACATACCCCGTTTATTAATAGATTGAAAGACACTTGTTACCCCTCAAGGAATATTGCCCGTTTATTAAAGGATGGAAACAAAGCCTGTACTTCCAACAAACTTTCCCCGTTTATTAATAGATTGAAAGACACTTGTTACCCCTCAAGGAATATTGCCCGTTTATCAAAGGGTGGAAACAAAGCCTTTACTCCCAACAAACAGTCCCAGTTCATTAGAAGATTGCCAGTCACTTGTCACCCCTCAACGAATATTGCCCGTCTATTAACGGATGGCAACACAGCCTTTACCCCTAACAAGTATTCCCCGCTTATCAACAGATTGAAAGACACTTGTTACCCCTCAACGAATATTTTCCGTTTATTAAAGGATTGAAACAGAGTCCACCCCCAACAGACTTTCCCTGTTTATCGAAGGATTGGAACACAACTTGTTACCCCTCACAGAATATTGCCCGTTTTTTAAAGGATGGAAACAAAGCCTTTACTCCCACCAAACATTCCCCGTTTATTAAAAGATTTCAAGACACTTGTTACCCCTCAACCAATATTGCCCGTTTATTAAAGGATGGAAACACAGCCTTTAACCCTAACAAGCATTCCCCGTTTATCAAAAGATCGCAGGACACTTGTTGCCCCTGAACGAATACTATCCGCTCATTAAAAGATGGAAACAAAGGCTTTACCCCCAACAGATAACACACCTACATAGTTATGCTGTAGATTCTGGGTTGTACGTCGTAGGTCGTCGGTTCACCGGAAAACATAGCTGCATACAGAGGGGGGCTTTGGGGGGTATCAAAACCCGAAAACCCGGAAGAAAATTGGGACAAACCCGAAAACCCGGATGACCTTAGTTTCGACAACTGTTTTTAGAAGTTTACCCATGGATATCCTTTTTCAGGTTGAAAACCCGAAAACCTGCACATTTTTACTACAATACCCGAAACCCGGACTAGAAGAATGGCAAAACCCGTTGCCCGTTAAATAAACTTGACACCTAGGTACATACTCGAATTACCTTATCCGTAAAGTGCTCAACTGCAATGCAAGGTTTTGGATACTAATTACTTCGTACTACCCTAGCTACAATAACAATTCAGATACTTTTATACCTTATTCTGCTCTCCAATTTCGATATGGTTTTGCTGAAACATTGTTGAACTGATAATATAATGTCTGCTCTCAAGAAAGAAAAGAAATTGAAGATATTCCATGCTGTATGCTAAGCAACTCTGGCATTTTGCCAAAGTTGCATGTGCTTCTTGCGCCCATTTGGTTAATTTTCAGGGTGGAGCAATTCATTGGGATTGGAGAATCTGGTACACCTTGTCATAAACAGGGGCACCAGAAGCATGGGGGCAGCTGCCCCCCCTCCTACCCTTGGAAAAATTGCCAAATTCTTTTATTTTCCTATTGTTTTGCCCCAAAATTGTTGCTTCTGCCCCGCTGCCCTGCATTGCTTCCAGCGCCCTTGGTCATAAAATCTATTTTTCATGGAGAATTTGTTTTACCATAAGAGCTAATTTAATAATGAATTTTTAAGGGATATTTTAACTGAATATATGTTTCCTATTTTAGATTTGCGTAAGATGAAAAGTGGCAGAATGCAATAATTGAAAATTGTCTCAATGCATCTCAGTAGCATTCTTAGTGGAAAAAACATGAATCGATTTGGTGCAATAAATAACAAAAAGTAAGCATTCATAAAAAAGTTTTAATTTTAGTGTTGCTTGACTTTTCGATTCCTTGAGTACTCAAATTATACATTGTGCCCAGCACAACTGAAATGTCACATATATTGTTACATTTATTAAGGGACAAAGTACAGAATAGCAACAACAGCAGCAAAATTAGACAGAATCTCAATGAAGAGCTACACTATTATCTTTTTTATGAGTTTAAACTAAGAAAGATGGATAAGCATTTTGCACCCCTGCTTTGTGGGGTTACTGTGCCATACCAAGTGTAAAAGATAATTCGTTGATAAGAGAATTAAATATGATTAAACATAATTTTGACAGTCTGGTTCTTAAAGTATTACTGGTTCTTAAAGTATTGCACAAAGGATGGGTGATCCTGATCAATCTCTTATTAGTTTCCACAGTGACAGCACGGATTCAAGAACCAGTGTCAACTCAAGCTATGCTGATCTTTTGGAATCCAGTGATGTGGTGGTAAGATCACTTACTGGTTTTTTTATGTGACAAAGAAACTATTATAACATAAAAGATCTAACTATCCCCAAACTCTGAAGACAACTTTGTGGGACATAATATATTTGAACCTATCAGGGGCTGTTTCTGAAAGTGTGACGATCACTGCTTATCATGATAAGCCTTTGGTATTTCTCATTGCAACATTTTGGAGGATTGTTTAGAGAGTTACGTGTTCCCCTGTTCCCTTGAGAAAATCCCCTGTTCCCTGGAGTTTTGTAGGATTATTTGAGGATTTTGCCTGATTCCTGTTTCCTAATGTTTCATTGTTCCCTTTTGATTTTGGCCACATTCCCTTGTTCCCTAGGTACATTTTGCATGTTCCAATGTGCCCTGAGACACCAAGATGACAATCATTTTGGTAGAGATCTGTCTCTTATCATCAGGCTTAGAAACTCCAGGATTGCTGCTCTCTCAAGTTTTAGTCATATGTACTCCTTGCATGTCTCTGGTTAGCATGGGGTTGGTGTAGTGGCTCTGGCTCTGGCTCTGGCTCCTATTCATGCCTCCATGACAGTAGATGATGGGTTTGATTCCCTCCACTGCCAATCAATAACATTGCCCCTTTATGCATTAGTATTTTGGATAATTAAGGAAGGATTAAAGTGTCTAGTACTTCCATACCCTACTGAATTTTTTAGATAAGAGAGCAGTATGAAGGCTCTATACAAGGTCTTCCGTTTGGTTGCAATGTGGTGACAAGTAATCTGTTGAAATGCAAACGGAAGATGATTCATCCTTACTACAAAATGTTATCATTGGTGAGTTTGTCTTGTTTCTACTTTGTTACTACTATTCCATTTTTTTTAACTATATCAGTATTTGGCAGCATAGCTGACATGCAGTAGAGGTGGTGTGGCCAAGTGGTCAAGGTATTTGGCTCACAGTCCATGGGTCACTGGTTAAAATCCCTCCCACAGTGGCATACCCAAGGGGGGAATAGGGGGGTCCAGTCCCCCCACTTTTCTAAATATGGTCCTTGAGATTTGTCCAAAACATTGTAAAATTCATAGGGGGGGCAAAAAGGGTGATTCCCACATTTGCAAGAGTTTGAAGGATTCAGACTGTAAAAATTTTCTGCAGACCCCCCCCCCCCACCTACTACTTTAGACCTGGATATGCCACTGCACCAGGCCACTTTCCAGAAAACCAAAAGTCAACTCAGCTGTCCTTCCTTGCGAGGTCAGTATAAGGAGTACCCAGTTGATGTGTCCATGAACATCAGCTGCATGAACTGCCTGTCCTACGTTGGGAAATAAAAATGGCTTGCTGTCTTGCTTGCTTGCAGCCTGACGTGGCTGAAATTTTACCTCAAATGTTGAAGATGCTTTATTTTTGCCTGGTTTTGAGCTCTGCTAAAAAAATATAAGCCTTTTTGTGATATGAATGACAAAGAAAGGGAAATCTCACTCTCATATTAAGATGGACATAATATAGGTGTAATGGAGACATGGTCATAATTTACATAATTGTCCCTTCATTTCTTTTTCATTTGCATTGAAATTTGCATGTGTATTAAAGCTGAATTTGTCATTACAGATAGCCTGGAAGCCATTTGCCACAAATGCTGTTCGATTTCATTGTTTCTGGTCATTCATCAATTTCATTTATCCTGTTTTTGTAACATGTCTACTCATGGTGTGGTATGTTGCAAGAGTTTGGACGTGTCAAGGTAGACTTTCTATGAATACTCCTGTTGAACCAACAACAATGCCAACTTTAAAGGTATGATATTGCTTTAATTCATTGATGCATTATTATATTTGAGCAATTGATTGATTGTGTTTTGTGTTTGATTGGTTGATTGTTTGATTGAGTGATTGGATGATTAAGAAATTATGATTAATTGATTGATTGATTCAGTGATTTGGTAAGTTGTTGATTCATTGATTCTTTAATTCTTTGTTTCCTTGATTCTTTGGTTCTTTGATTCTTGATTCTTTTGATTTATTGGTTTTAACATGTTTTGATTATTTGATTCATTGATGGATGGTTGTCCTAACTGAGTGATAAAGTGATCCATTTAATTATTTTTTTGGTCAATTGATTCATTGATTCCGTAATTTTTTTACTTTTCACTCAATAACTTAATAATTAACAGATTTAGCGATTTGATGATTAATTGATAGAGTGATTAATTTTTTGAAAAAAATTTCCAACCCCCCCCCACTCTTATAAGGAGCCCTGCTTATTAAGTTTGCATTAATATTGATGTTCATACTTTTAATAAACTTTCTTTGACGTTCTTGGTGTGAAATTTCACTTGTACACTCAATTTGTTGGTTAGAACTATGGATTTCCTCAGGTCATAAGCATTATATGGCCCCTCGCTTTACATTTCATCTGTTTCCAGACTAAGTTTGTCAAACCAAGTCCGACCCCCCACCAATGAGGTTTGGACAGTAATTCCAACCCCCCCCCACCTATTCCGACCCCGAGCAATAAGGCACCTAAGAGCAATTGAACAACCGATGGCACAAGTGATTTGTAGAGTTTTGTTAAGTTATGGGTGATTCTTTTGACTATTCAGTCTTTAGATATGAAATGCGTATAAACAGTGATTGTTGTACTTGTCTAATGAAAGATTAGTGATTTGTTCAATTCATTGATTCTTCTATTTGTTTGTTTTATAGCCGATGCCTACAGCTCATCATAAAATCAATTCAACGTCAAACTGGAGTGAATTGATTCCAGCTCATAGCAGACGTTTTAATGGATCAAAAATGATACCTTCTGATGATCGACCTAACAATTGCCATCATCTCTTCGGCACCTATATCATGCCTGACTTCCTCTATTTTGTCTCATATTTGATTGGTCTTTACCTCTTTCGGATTCAAGAGAGTGAAGGATTCTATGCATTAATGGAAAAGGTCTGTTTAATTTTTGAGTACTGCAAAACTTATGTGTAGACAGAAAGAGTTCGTTTTCTCATTTGAAGAAGCTGGCTGTTCTTAAGTTTTTGCCTTTTCTGAGCCTGAAATGTTCTTATTCTGTTCTTAATTCCTCGGTTACTTAGACAGTAATACTTTTCAGTGAATGTCAGGAGTGGTACTAGATTTGTGAGAAAATGCAGCATGGTTGTCTATTTTTTGTTCGCTTGCATTTTACTGTCTTTCTTTCATATTAAGATGATATTCCTAGGGCTTATGAAAAGGCCAGTCTCAGCTTGTTTTTAATTTGCTCTTAATATCTGGGCAACATTCAGGCTCGTATTCGTATAAAATTGGTCTTATAAAAAAAGCGTGTAGTTTAGTATATTGCTCTATTTTTTAAGCTTTGAGTTTAATTGATTGAAGAAAGTAATTTTCAGCAATATTTGAGAGATCTTATTGTAGAAACAATAACAGTTACTGTAATTCATGGATACGACCAGTACAAGGTCCCAAGCCAGTTACTTCTGGCTTTGTAAAACTGTATGTTTGAGCTAATAATAACATTTCTTATTTATTAGGTATATCTACAAAGTACAAACCCGCAGCAGATAACACGAACGTTAAGGTAAAATTCACTTAATATATAAATTGTTTAGTGTTGGCTATGACATAGTGCTGAAGACAAATTTTGATTAACATAAAATTATCATTCAGTAATCAGAATGAAAGCCTGAGGAGTTTAATTAATTGTATTTTGAATCTCTTTGCTCCGATGGGATTATTAGTGGAACAGTTTACATGTCTCAATGAACTCTAGAGCTATGTCGACAGGAGTCTTCCACCCCTAGTAGGGTCAACCATCCCAAACAGGTCGAAAAGTAGAGAGCAGATGAACATGATTCAACTGGCCCTCCGGGTTATGGGTTGGGCTAAAGCCTAATAACGCATTCCGAGAAAACATGCTATTAGAGAAACCAAATACAATTCATTAGGACCACGAGACAGGATAGCCTGTCCTCCTGGCAAGGGTCAAAGCCGAAGGGACGCCTCTGGGCCGACTGACGCACAATGGAGAAAGAAAGAGAAGAAAGAGGTGGGTTGAGAGGTTGAGATGATGGACCGTAACAAGATAAACTACTGCCGACCCGGGGTAGTGGTGTAGCACTAATGAGGCCTAATGTGCCGCCAAACCTCGAAGTTGATAGGCATTTCGAAATTTCTTGCTTTCAGAACTTAATTTCTTGAAATTTTCTCTTCCGTAGATTCTATCTATATTTTGGCTTATGTTGGTTGCTCTGTAGCGCTGGTTTATCAATTTATTTTCATTACGTCTTCGGAATGCATCTTACCACTGGCCTATCCAATGATAAACCATTGTAAGTATCTTCTCAATTTACTAGCCCTGACCCTTGTTAAACTTGTCGCCAACAACGTCGCAACATGTAGCCTGTTTTTTCGCACTGGTGACGCAACGCACCGCATTGTTTTTGCAGGTTTTTCTGAAAATTGTCTACAATGCTTGTCAAAAGTCTTGGAAAACTTGCACTATTCTTACTCATGTATGAGCAGAAAAAGTCCTCCCCCCCCCCCCTCAAACAATGTTGATTTTCTATGGTTTGGAATATCCCACGAGAATCCACAATACATCTCGCGAAAGCTCAGACTTTACGAGAGCAAAATAACATTTTTTTGGGGGAAGGGGGTCGATTTTCTGTATTTCCCAGCAAGAAATGGAAGAGGAGTCGTATTTGTTTAAAAACTACGGGGGTGTTCCAAGGACTTTTGGCAGGCATTGTAGGACTAATTCTTCTTCCCGTGCAAGTTGATTGTCGCACCAGTTCACCACAGCCATTTTGTCGCAGCGTGTAGCCATCTCAGGATTTCTCATATCATAACAGGACATTTTCAGGAGTGTCTCGTCGCTATAGAAGGGAAAAGCCGCGGGTACACGTGCGACGTTTTTCTTGGAATGACAACGCGACACAATCCTTAGGATGTCCTGTCATGAAAACTACTGAGGTGGCTACACGCTGCGACAAAAATGTTGTGACAGAAGTTCTGCTACAATCGACTTGTGTGATAAGAAGAATGAGTCCTAGAAAATTTCCACGAAAAGGCGCAAAAACAATTCAATGTGGTTTGAATGCGTCGACAATTCAAAAAACCTGCTACACGCTGGCGACATGCAAAAACGTGTCACAAAAAGGTCAAGCAAATCAATGTTCTCCGACCGTTTTTCCTAAGATCGCAGAACATTTTATTCGAAAAAGTATCCCTGGCTACACGTGCAACTCTTTTTGACAATTTTTTAACATGTTCTGTCGCCGTTTCAAGCGAAAAGTTGCACGTGTAGCGGCGCCTTAAAGAACCGCACCTGTAGCCGCGGCTTAAAGAACCGCACGTGTAGCCGCGGCTTAAAGAGCCGCACGTGTAGCCGCGGCTTAAAGAACGGCACCTGTAGCCGCGGCTTAAAGAACCGCACGTGTAGCCGCGGCTTAAAGAACCGCACGTGTAGCCGCGGCTTAAAGAACCGCACGTGTAGCCGCGGCTTAAAGAACCGCACGTGTAGCCGCGGCTTAAAGAGCCGCACGTGTAGCCGCGGCTTCAGAGGATGTATATTATTTAATCTTTTCTTTTTTCCTAACAGTGCTCAATATGGATTTGCGGCTACATTGGTGATTGCAGAATGTGCTGCCAATTGTGTAATTGTATCTGTGATAATCAGTCATGCTGGACAGTGTCAATTACTCAAATATTATATAGAAGGAATTATGAATAGATTGGAGGAGAAAAGCACTGAACTTAGATATATTATGAAGGTGAGAATTCATTTTCATGCCTTAGTAATCTCTCTCTCTCTTTCTGTTTTTGGTATAGGTGTTGTAAGTCCCCCTCAGAAAGAGTTCTTTCTCTCAACTGGACTCTTTAATTCATACTATTGGCCTTCCCGTGAGCTGTATCTATCCTGTGAGCTGTTTAGCTTTCAACCTACCTATTGAGCTTCATGTGGCTATAAACTCTGCCTTAGTCAATTGTTTTGATCTGTTTCTGACGTTTATACTCAGAGGAGTGACAGAAAACAAAAGTTTGTAAAGTATGAACAAGGATTTGGCGCCACAAATCTTAGAAATTGAGTGCAAAAAATTCGCATACTTCCTCGCAGGTCCGGTTAATTTCACACCTTTCGATCTGACCTTTGCAATAAATAGAAAGAAACCACATTTTTCATTGCCCGGTGATGGGAGACGGATCTCTCTCGAAACGTTGCCCAACTAAATATCAAAGGCTTGTCATGATAAGTGGTGACTATCATGTCTAATAAGGTGTCAGAAGCAGCTTTGATAAGTCCGAATATATTTACTGTGACTAAGGATATTTCCGCCTTTTTCTCGCTTTCTTAAAGGTCTGTTCAGCCAAAAGTTAGGGGATGGAGTAAGGCTCCTGGGCAAACAACTAAACATTGTTGGTCAAACATTTTAAATGTGATTTAAAGCAAATGTTTGAACGTTTGGCATCATCCAAAAACATTGCTGTCCAACATTTTGGAACAACGAAGTTATTGCTAATGCACAGGCAACAACGCCTTCTTGCTAAGAAGTGTTGCTAGGCGCCGCAATATTGCAAGTTGTTGAAGTTTCACGATAAGAAAGAAATGTTTGGCAAGCAATGTTGAAAAGACAGCCAAACGATCAAACCTTGCTTGAAAGACAAAAGTAAGCAGTGGGACGAGCAATGGTTGATGTGGCAAAACAGTCAAAAATTTTACTGACAAGCCACTTTCAAATGCTTGACTAACAATGTTTGATCGTTTGGCCAGTGCCTAACACAGCATTTTCCATCAGATATCCGTCAAAAAATATTTCGGGAAAGAGAGCAATTACATTATAACAGGCATCTAGACTTACTACATGAGTCGTAGTTTTCGCAGCCTTCACCTCAATTCAATTCATTCAAAAAAATGTAAAATAAAAAAATAGTTGTTGCTGTTGGTAATGGGCTGTGTTGCGTGGGGGCTGGGAGCGAATCTAGGACTTTTGTAGTGAGTCTAACAGGCATCTACAAACAGCAAGCTACGCTGCTACTCGACTATGCCATAGGGCAGCTCTTGCTTGATTACCCAGACCGTACGAAATTTACAGCGCAAAATGGTTCTGAATAATACTTTTCCATTGCCAGGATATCCTTGATGTTCGTCAAAACCTCTCTCGTATCAATGGACTATTAGCATTCAACACAGCCTGTGTAGTTTTCAATGTCAGCGTGATGGCACTTATAGGTAAGCTCAACACTTTCTATAACAATGTTTGACCGTTTGGCAATGCTCTCCAAGGACCTGAATGCATTAATTTTTGTGATTGAAGTTTTGTGATTTGTTTCACAGGTTTTATGATGCTTGTCACGAATACACTAGACAGAAGAAATCTGTGGATTTATCGTGGGTGTTTTTTTGTTCTGTGGGGTGTAATTCTTGCTTTTGGTCTTATTCAGGTAACGAATTCATTCTCTTTTATCAACGTGAATTCAAAACTCTTCATTCTGTGTTTTCTGGTATAAGTGCCCCGGCCGTATATTTACTCAGACAATTTTAAGGGCGTTCATCCAAGAAGGCAATTGTTTCGTGATTCTTTTCGCTTTCGCCTGAAATCATTAATTCTCCTAGGGGTATTACAGCTGAGTTGTTTGGGTAATAAGTTTAGAGCATAAAGCTGTCCATCCTTTCGCGGTTGGTTAATGAGTATCTAAGGTATTCGTACTAGGAGACATGTCGCCGGCGACATTTTATTTGGCATATCTCCCATGGTGGCTTAACATGCGAGTAACAAGCAACACGTCCTCCGAGTCAAGGACCAAGTAGTGTTTCTTTTGTCGCCCAAAAACATTTCCATTCTCTCGCTACAAATTTTATCGCGTGCTTCAAAGTTACCGGGATTGCTAAACTAGGCGATGTCGAGGGGACATATCACGCCCATAATTTGCGGAGAAGTTTGTTCTGGCTGCGAATCGAATTTATAGTAAGTGTACTGTGAACGGCCCCATATCAGCCCACTTGCAGATAAGCCAAGCCGATTGCCTTGCTGGTAAGAAACAGGCTGATTTGGGAACATGGGTCTCCTATAAGCGAATTTTCACTGTATTATTGTTTTGCAAACTTCTGATGATTTCGTTTTGTTCAACAGCCAGCCCGATTAACTGCCTGTGGTGAAAAATTAAAAGACAAATCATTAGTAATCAGAGTATTTGGTTATCATACTCATACACAACTTGATATTGATTCATTTCTTACATTTGTCAATCTCGTGGATCTCAAGGTAAGCCCTTTCGAGTTTGATATAGATTGTGGTATGCCATTTGTTGAAAGTTTCATTTAGTAAATGTTTTTATCAAATGAGGACTACTGATTGACGATTGGTGATCACTGATTGATGATTGATGATCAGTGTTCACTTATGATTAATGATTGATTATTATTGATTGGTGATTGATGATTGGTTATAGATGATTGATGATCAATGCTGATCTATGATTGGTGATTGGTGGTTGATAAATGTTGATACGATTGATTGTTGCTGATTGATGATGATTGGAATTCCTCTATGAATTTCACCTTCTCCTCCGTTACGATGTTGTTTCGAACAAAAGTTAACTTGATCTAATATCAACATTGTTTTGGGGGTAAAGGGGGGAAGAAATAGAGTTATGGAAGTAGAAAATCAATGGAATAGGCTATATTCCTTGGAAAAAAGGCCTTCAATGGCTGCCAAAAGTGTTGGAACGCCTGTGCTGAAATTCTCTTTCACTGCCTACTATTGCTTCACCCACCCCTCCTCCACCTTAAACAATGTTGTTTAACACCAAAATTTCCAGCTGAGTCTGACCTCACGCGATTGCTAAGAGAATCTACCATAGTCTCAACTTTGTTTGAAGGGGAGGGGAGGGATTAAACTAGTGAATATGCTAGATATACCGAAAATGTCAGTGATTCACGCGAAAAATCTTGGGCGTTACAACTACATTTGGCAGCCATTGTTGTTCCAAATATTTTTTCCAAGATTGTGGCTAGCCGTTCTTTTCGTTTTCAGGCCAAGCTGTTCACAATCCCTGTAAAACCTCCGTATCTTTGGGGAGTGCTGGTAATATCAACGCAAATCATGATCATTCTTGTTCAAATGGGACATCTCGTCAAAGATAACATTTGGTTTTAAATAATTATTATTATGATTATTTAACTATTAATAGGACTTGTTTTCGAAGCTTTCGGATAGACATTTTAGGCAGCTTTGTAAAAAAAAAACATAAAAAATACAGTATAAAGGGGGGGTATTTTAACGAGTTCTCACACCCTTATAAGTTCAAGCCTTCAGAAATCTTCAGAAGCATTCATATAAGATACCAGAGTCTGAAATGCCTAACTCCCTCGCAAAACGATCAAACATTTATTGCCAAACATTAGAAATTTACAGTATTTATCAAACAGTTTTATCGTTTATCCACGTTACATAACATTGCTTGACAGATATTTGTTTGTCAAACATTAAATTTTTGCTTGTCAAATAATGTTTAAGCTGAAGTCACAAGACATTACTTGGCAAGCAGAATTCGCTGGTTATTGTTTGTGAAAATGTTTCTGACGTAAGCATAAAATGTTTGATGGACTATGTTTTGCGACCTGGAGAAACGCCAAACAATTCGCTTTACATGCAAGTTTCAAATGTTTCGCAAACAATGTTTGATTGTTTGGCTAGGGCCTTTCAAGAAACACAATGCTGAGATTTGGGGCAAACTGAAAACTCAAAAAAAAACTTGAGTTGCGGAAGGCTCTATACGTGAACACTTGTCCTGAAGCCTGAAGCCTACTTTGATCTTGTTTCGAGAAGGGTAAGGGGGTTCAAAGTCAGTAGGATAAGATGGTTAAAAATCAAGATTGACAACGGCCTAGACTAAAAACAAAGCTAAGTTCTAAGAAGAAAGCATTTACACCAGTTACAAAGTATGATGCTTGTTTATTAATTTCAAAACACTGCCTTTTGTGGACAGCAAAAAATCAGCATTTACAATAATATATTTGGTACATAATTTATTTTTGTTGTGATGGAGTTTACGCTCAATATTCCGATTTTGTAAAGAGCTCTTTGAGATTATTTCTTATAACATTGTTAATTTTCTAGTACTAAATAAGCAAATTTTTCATAATAAATAGAGAAAAGTATCGTTTTATAGAAGAAATGTGAAATAGACCAGCTCTTGAATTCTTCCAGAAGAGAGATGTATCGTTGTTAGCATATTGCTATCTTATTTTTATTTTTGATACGCTTGTTTGAATTACCTAGAATGCACATCGCAGCGAATTGCTTTGCTTCTACTCAGCGAAACAGCGGAATGATTGATACAGCTGCGCAACGATAATAATCTCATTTCGCAAAACAAGCCGTTGTTTTCAAGTTTTTCGATTCTAAGACGCTTACCAAACGATCAAACAAAGTTAATCAAACATCTGAAATTTCCTTTCCAACCAAAATGTTTGGCCTTTTTTGCCCATGTCACGCAAAACATTCCTCCTCAAACATTTTTCTTGCGTCAAACATGAAATGTTTTGAACCTTAAAACATTGCTCGACAAATTTTGCTGAATTTTGTTAGTCAAGCAGTGTTTGTGACGTGGACAAACGTTAAAACATTGTTTGAGAAGCAGATTTCAAATATTGGACAAACAATGTTTGGGCTTGATGTCCTTGCGAAACAAAACATTTAAACTGCTTTTGGCCATATTGCAAAACATTGCTCGTCAAACCAACTCGCTCGCTTGCGAAAACCAGAAAAATTCTTTGATGGCCTTTTAAACATCGTCCCGAATTTGTTCTGATCTGAACGGCGTGTCTGAACGGTCAAACATCGGTCAAACATTTCAATGTTTGACAAACAATGTTTCCCAAAACAATTTTTGAGAAAAGTTATTTGGCCAAGGCCAAAGCGAGTCACGGCTACAATATATAGATTTTAAATGTTGGACAAACAATGTTTGGGCTTGATGTCTTTCTGAAACAAAACATTTAAACTGTTTTTGGCCTAATCGCAAAACATTGCTCGTCAAACAAGTTTTGCTTGTGAAAACCAGAATATTCCTTAAAGGTTTTTTCAATCATCGTCCATAATTTTTTCCCATTGTCACATCAACCAATGTTTCGAGGCGTGTCTGAACGGTCAAACATTTCAAATTTTCGACAAACAATATGTTTCCAAAACAATTTTTGACAAAACGTTGTTTGGCCAGGGCTAAGTGGAACCGAAGCTGCAAATAGAAGCTCGAGATTTTTCAAATAGAAGAAAAAACTTCTTTTTTTCATCCAACAGAAACGAAGCAATGAATTTAAATTAATCTAATTCTTTTCAAAGCTCAAGAAAATTAACAAAACATTAATTATGTCAATTATATATTTTCCAGATAAAAAACCAAATTCCATATGTTATCAAATAATTCCAAATATCTACTTCAGCGAATTCTATTCCTAATTTTGTCATACTTTATTACTCAATTACAATTTTCAAATTTCATACAGTATAAGAATTATTACCCTGATTGATAACAGTAATCAATATTTTTATTTACCAAACAAAACAATAATCAAAATCGTAAACAAAACAAATCATTCAAATTCATTCAATAACAAAATCAGAAATTTAACATTTCCGCTAAGCATCCATTATAAATGGTTATGAGTTTTTCCTTAGAAATTTTAACTATAAGCAAACTTTCCCTTAGTATCTTGAGGTCCAGAATAGAGTGGGTGAAAATAAAGGGGTCTTAATAAAGGGGTGCAGCATTTTAGATTGAGTTTGCTACATGGATATGAATGTTAGAGACAAGGGAGAAGCATTCTATAAGGGACCTTAGATGATTATAAAAAGTTTGATTAGAGACTATTTTAATCTATTAAAAAAACTGTTTTAATTATCTTGAGGATCAAATCCTTTTCTGCCAAATTAAATCCTTTCTCAGAAATTTCATTTCTAGATATTTTCCTTTATTTCATTCTAATTTTAATCATTGTATGACACATTTTAGTTTAGTGTCTTCCGTTGTTTCACTTATTTCTTCATTGACAAGTAAATCCTTGTATCTTGCAAGCTCCTCAGCTCTTGTCATTAGCTTGTCAACTTCTTTACGGATACGAGTGTGCAGTTGATCAGGCTGCGATGTTGACATTATCTTCAAATACAATTCCACTGCTTTTTCATAATGCTCCAGTGCTATACCATATTTTTGTTCATCATCAAATTTTTCTGCTAATTGACTATGCTTATAAGCTTGCTCAATCTGAGGCACATCTGTGATTTTACCTTCTAATGAATGCTGTTTTGTAAGTGTGCCTTTTGATCTTGATTGAAGCTTTTTAGAATGCTTCAATTGTTCTGCCCTGTTTATATACTGCTTGACTTTCTCCCTGATTGCTTCTTTTCGTACTGGGTTTCTTTCATATTCAATAGCAGGCATGAAGAACTCTAAAGCTTTGCAATAATTCATCAATGCCTCTGTCGACTTGCCAGCTGAATCTAACTGCACAGCTTGTGACACAATCCCAACTGCCTTATCCAAGCATTCCACAGTAGGTGCATGGACCAGATCAATAAACTCATGGTTAAAAAAATCCTCAAAAGATATCCTCCTCTGTGGATCTCTCTGCAACAGATGTGTCAACAAATCATGACACTGGGGGGACAAAGGGGGGTCATTTGGGATGACCATAGGATCTTTTGACAATATCTTCATCTCCAGCTCCTCATATGTCTTTGATGCAAATGGGGCATACCCAAATAAGGTTTCATGGAGAATTACCCCAACTGACCAGAGATCAACAGATGCATCATAGCTATCAGAGCAAAACATCTCGACAGCCATGTACAAAGGGCTTCCACGTAAGTTATCACGCCCTTCTTTTCCAAGAAGATGCTGAGCAAAACCAAAATCGCCAACTTTAAGAATTGGATCAACTTTAGAGAAAAGTAATAAATTCTGCGGTTTTAAATCCATATGAGCTATGTTCTTCTGATTTATGTAAAACAACGCAAGTGACAATTGCCTAAGAAACTTTCTTGCTATCCTCTCAGGGAGTTTCTTGTATTTTCGCAAAAACATCGACAGATCACCGCCGCTACAATACTCCAGAACAAGAAAGACATTTTGACTATCCCACTGAAAATCTTTTAGTTTCACAATATGTTCGTGAGTGATTCCTTTCAGTATTTCAATTTCTCGAATCAGGTTTTCACCTGAACTTTTGCTCAGGGTTCTTCTGTCAATACATTTTACTGCAACTGTCTCTCGATTATTCCCTTTTCTGTATCCTTTAAAAACTGTAGCGTATGTTCCTTTGCCAAGTTTTTCACAGAGGACAAAGTCATTCATTCGAGGCGGTGCATATTGACTGTTTACTCTCCTAAGGGAAGAGAAAGGCCTGTTTCGATTGTCCGCCATTGCTCAAAAAACAAGAAACGAAATGAAATGAAGTGAGAGAACCGATGCATTATGGGAAAGTTCTGACTGTGACGTCATTCTGACGTATGATGAGGCTGAAGTGCTTGAAAACCAGGGATAATTTTCCGGGAATTTTCCCCGGAATTCTCCGACTAGTTTTCACTTTTTTTGCTTTTATTTCAATCTAAGTAAGTGGCAAGGCTAGGTTAGTTAGATACACGCTGCCCTCAAAACCCCCAAAAAGCAAATTGTTCTTAAAAAGCGTGTTTTGCACAAAACCAAATTGTCAGAAATTGAGCTCTGCTTAAAAAATTTAGAAGGTAATTTTGTGTCTAATAATCATGGTTGATTCGAAAACAAAAGAATTATATGATCGGAAACCTCATGAAATAAAATGAAATAAAATGATTCCCCACTTTTGGGGTCCACTCATTCCATTCCTCAGGTTCCCGATCCCTTGTTACCATTGGAAACAATTTGCGCGAGATCGAGGCCACTGTATCTTAGCAACTAATGTGATCTATGATCTGTTGATGAAATCAAATGCTCAATGCTCGTTCTTTTGAAAGGAAGGAGATTTTTAGCTCAGTTGAAGTTTTGAATACTTGAAATAAATATGCATCGTGCTTATCAGCCAATAACGCCAGCAAATAACAAATTATTGAAGAAGAGATGGGACACAACGAGGTTTCATTTCCATCGTAAGAAGGTAAGAACAATCCCCCAGCTCATCAGCCTAAGATTGCGCAAAAGTTTTCAAAACGAAAATTTTTTATCGCATTTTGATTTGGCCTTTTTGTAAATCTTATTTTCAAATCTTTAATCTTTCTACAGGTCGATCAAGCTTCTGCAGTTATTGATAACAGACCTCCGAAAACATACATGCATCTCCATCTAAAACTCAAGAATCTTCAGGTATATTTTCACTCACATTTTATTGACATTTTATTGTACAAACTCTAGCTTTTTCCTATTATCGGCTGGGTTTGTGAGGACCGTGAGGACTTGAGTGCAGCTGTCACGTCAACCTTTCAATTTACAATACCATTTCGACGGGGACCCTCTTGTATTAGCCTTTTATTTGCTAACCTGTGCTTTTTTGCATTTTGATGCCACCTTTTTGTAAACAAGAAAATTGATTTGTTTATAAAATATAATGCTTTGTAAACAAATCTTAAACCCAGTCACGCAAGATGGTATTGAATTTCAAATGAAAAACAAGGTGCCATGAAAGTCAATAAAATCGTTTTATTCCAAAAAAATAGTATGATGTCATAAAATCACTACATCATCATATTTTTTTGCTTAGCACCCTCCCCCTCAATCTGAGACTCCTTCCAACTGGCTTGATTAAGGCTTTTGTCTTTTATTTAAGCTGCTTTAAGTTTGAACTGCAGATGGTCCGCATATGCATTGTCTGAGAAACAGAGGTGTGGCAGCGGGAAAGGTTTTTCCAACTGAAAAAAGAACTTAATTATTAATGTTTCTGACAAAGCAATGCCAAATTCTTTTAATCCAGGATTTGTTACTTTGTAATACAAGTTTTCGAAAAAGTGCACAAAGAGTGATCCTGGGATTTCTGTGGTATTCATCTGTTTCAGAGAGCAGCCAGATATCTAACATTGGAGAGGCAAAAGGGTGTGCTCAAAGAAATTTTAGGCATTGTTTTAAGAAAAAAAAACAATCAAGTCATATCCTATGCCATTTTAACACCATATTTAATCTTTATAGAATACCTATCTAAATCACCAGCAATGATTAGGGTGACTACCCCCTTGCCCCCCTTTGTTACCCAACTGTTAATTGTTTCATATCTTCATAGATAGAGGAGGAAAGGCTTGCAGAGGTGGAGAGAGATAATCGAATTCTATTGGAGAAGATGTCCTACATCATGAGAACAAGAGGAAGTGTCGATAACAGAAATTATTATCAGCATAAAAGTTTGAACAAAACCAAGAGACAAAGAGAACTGCTCAGGCTTACTCATGAGAATCAAGTAAGAAATAAGTTAAATTCATTAAAATTGTGAAGAACAGTGGAATCATTTTTGGGCATACAGTATGTCCGAAAATGATTCCGGTGTTCATCGCAATTTTGAAGTTTTTTAAAACTCAAAGACTATTAAATTCATTACTTTACTGATGAAATTCATTGAAGAAAGTCCCAAGTTTTGAAACAAGTTACTTTTGTCTTTTAGTAATATCTTACTTCTTTTCTCAGGCAATTTTGAAGAGAATTACATCAAAAGAGCCACATTATAATCATAACGAATGGGTAAGATTGTAATTTTTGTTTAGTTATTTTTCAACTGCACAACCTTTTAAAACTTTATAGAGAGGGCTTTGTATGAGCAAAACTGACCCCCTTTCTGCTCCCTCCCCTGATCTCCAAATATTCCACTTACAAGTGCATTGAATGGTCATCAGAACTAAATTTTATAGTCATAACTTATTAAACCAGGAAAAATGAACGATCCACCCTGAATGAATTTCACATCAAATAGATCTTTTTGACGAATGACTGTCATTGTGGAAATTTTCACAATTTTGAGATACAGGGTTTCCTATTCCAGCCTCATATTAAACAGCAAAAATAAAGTCTAGATGCTAATTTTTAAATATAGTCTAGTTAGCATTCTCAGTTATAGATTTTGTAAGGATGCTGACCAGTCAGGGTTAAAGTTTCATCCCCAGTCACTTTTCACGGTCAAAAAGCCCTTCCCTTGCAGAATTAGGAACTTTGAAGGCTCTTAAAATCAATGGCATAATCGCTAGGACAGGGAAACTTTGCGTCTAGACTAAGTTTTAGGTGCTTTATACGGTTTTAGCTTCAAAAACTGTTTTCAATGTTTTACTGAGTAGTCGCCGTATTTAGAAATGGACAGGTTTATAATTGCCACTCAAAGTCTATTTCACCCTTAGTCTTTTATTGTCGTTATTTTTATGTAGGAGGAAGATTGGAAGATTAAGCAAAGATACATGGACAACATTGCAAAATACCCAAAATATTGGCACAAAAAGAGCAAACAGGAACTGGCTCCATTGCCACCAAGATCTGGGAGCAAAGGGAAGAGAAAGAGTCGAGAGAATAAAGATGATGAAGAAACTTCATCAGAAAGTAAAAATGAAGAAAGCAAAAAGGAAGAAAGAGAAGAAGAAAAAGTGGAAGAAAAAGAAGAAGAGCATGGTAGTGAAGAAGAAACGAAAAAAGAGGAACAACAAGAAGATAACAATGAAAGCACTGAAGAAACAAACGAAAAGAAAGAAGTTGAAGAAGCATAATGACTGTCAGCTTTTAAATGAGAATTTAGACTTATATTTTGTCGTATTATTGAACATTTTCTTTTATAAATAATGGACTTAATAGTATGGTTAATTTTTTGTTGAACGAATTATAGGGTATTTAACTTGCACGAATTACTTTATATACTAGACTACTGTTAAACAGTTCTGCGTTTTTATTGATGTTTAAACGGAGGAAAACAAAACGTTTTTAATTTATTTTTGCCTCTCCCAGACCCACGGGGATCTCCCTCTCTGGTAGTTCTGCAATTTCACAAAATTTGAAAGAATTTACATAGTCTTGTTTGGTAATTTTACTTTCCTCTATCTTGTAGGGTCGCAGTACAACAGCAGTGTCGTGGACTGGTGTAATACATTCCTGGCCAAAACCCCTATTTCGAGAGGTAATTTAGAGTTCTCTTATTAAAATTCTAAGTAACATTCTCGCCCTATCGCGGTATTATACATGGTTAACATTAACAACCTATGCTTAGCTTATTATGACAAGCCTTTGATATTTATTGGCGCAAAGTTTTGGGAAAAGACCGTCCCCCATCATCAGGCAATGAGAAATATGATATGAAATATGGTCAGAAATAGCCTTGATAAGTTCGAATATATTTATTGTGCCTTCCCTCAGTTTATGGCTGGACCCCCTACGTCAATGAATCGGTTTTTGCCGTTCTTATAAGAACGAGAAGCAGAGTCGTTGAACTTTGAACTATTGACTATTTGAAGTTTTCGTTTTCTGTTTGGTGTGGTTGTAATCTGTCCTTAAGACCTCCCCCTCTTTTAGTCTTCGCATCATGTTGCTCTCCTTTCTCGCAACTCCATCCGAAGTAAGTCGATTCGCTCTTTTCTCATATTCCCGTCGAACGTGTCCATCCGTGTGATATCCAGAACCAGTTTGCTTGTATTGTCGTAGTAAAAGTTATGATAATTGTCTATATTGTGAGGCGCAAGCAAAACATCATTTATGCAAGGAAAGCAATCATCGCAATAAGAGCATGTTCAACGATTTAAATCAATGGAATTTACGGCAAGTTATACGACATTCCCAAGGACTGAATTGCGCCTTGAATCTACCCTTTTTGGCATCGACACGCGTATCCCAAGGGCTATACCTTTTACACGAGATTCCTTTGGAAATACGCGGATTTTTGGGGATTTCCTTGAAGTCAATGGATTCCGAGGACCTGCGCCTTGAATTCCTCTGACTCTTTTACAACTGGGGACTTGATACGATACGCATCTTGGTCACAGTACACTTTTGCCGACTTCCGCGGAGTTTTCCCCCTTTCGCTCCTTCAATCGCTCTAGTATGTTTACATCTCAAATTGTCTCACTACAAATTATAATCCTATTCGCTGAATAAAAACTTGAAATAATACAACAGAAATTTTCCCATGCATACCACAGCACTATTTTGGATATCTTAAGACTAACACTCCACAACATATAACATAAGTTTTTAAAAGGTGAAATCAAGCAAATCTGAGATCCGACTAATCCCCGACTGATGAGAATGGATTTATCCGCTAAAGAAAAAAGATGTTGCGCGTCCACATTGTATAAAGTCTAAAGCTTATTTTGAAAGTTTTGGGAGCATCACATGAATCGAATTTGAAGCTTTGTCATGCTTTAGTGGCGGTTTTCTTAGGTCATAGGAGTCCAGTTTAGAAGCAAAAGATTTGGGAAGCTATAGTGACAACGAGGTCTTCATTTAGTATACGCCTGCTGTTCTCAATTTTGTGCAGCTATTGCTCTTTGCTCTTCTAGTTCTCCGATGCATAGAGTAATAGGCAAGTTCAGTGATGATCCATCTGTCGACTGGCAAGCAGCACGATCTACAGTGAAAGAAAGAATCTCCTACTTGTATAAGAACGAATCTATGAGCGATGTCGCCTTTGTTGTCAAAGGAAGCAGAGTCCCAGTACACAAATTTGTTCTTTCGACCAGCAGTTCCGTGTTTTATGCCATGTTTAATGGTTCTTTAGCTGAAAGTGGAGCAGAAATCGAGATCGCAGATTGTGAGAGCATTGACTGCCTTCTAGAGTTTCTTAAGTTTATATACACGGATGAGATCTCACTGAATTGGGATAATTCTTTTAATATATTATATCTTGCAAAGAAATACATGATCCCATCACTGGTGAGGATGTGTTGTGATTATTTAACGAAATCGTTGACTAAAGAGAACGTCTTGGCTGTTTTGCAACAGTCTGTGAAGTTCGATGAGCAAGATTTGCTAACACGTTGCTTGGAGTTCATACATCCTGTTATTTCTGATGTCGTCAAAATGGAAGCCTTCCTTTATCTTGATTTACACACTTTAAAAATCATCTTAAAGGAAGATAACCTTCAAATTCCAGAGATTGGTCTATTTATTGCCGTTAAAAACTGGTGTGAGAATAAGATCCTCAGGCGAAAAATGACTGATAATGATGAATCAAAACGCAAGGTCATTGCTGATGCAATCAATTTGATTCGTTTCCCTTGCATATCAGCGCAAGACTTTGCGACACATTGTGTATTTTCAGGACTGTTAACATTGGAACAAATTCGAGATCTGTTTTACTTGATGGTATCCCAGCCTGCTGATCACACACGTGAAGTACTTCAACGTTTACCATTCTCAGCTAAGAAGAGAATAGTGTGCCCCGCAATGATGTCATTGAATCGATTATCCTTAGGACGTGTGATGCAGAATTGGTCTTACAAAGGAGCAGCCGATGCCCTCGATTTTACAGTAAACAAACGAATCAATCTATGTGGGATTAGCATCTTTGGCGACCCGGTCCTTCAGCATGTTGACATCTCCTTGAATACCGGAGAGTGGATTATCCGACCGGAACTGAGCATCGGAATGCCCGACTCCGGACCCGTTGAAGGCTCATACCGTGTTATGTTTGGTCATCCGATCCGTATATTACCATTTAAACCCCATACTTTGATTGCTATTGTGAAAAGCCCCCAGTCGAAATTTGCAAAATACAACACAACAACGTTTAATTGTGATTATGTTGTTTTTACGTTCAATTCAAGTAATGAATCTGGGAATGGCACAAGCTCAACAAGGGGACAGTTCCCTGAGTTCCTTTATAAACTTGCTTGATCTTCAGATTAGTAACAAAACGTTTATCTCGTTTGATTTCATGTCTTTATAGTGTCTTTATACGCAAAAAGGCGAATAAAGTTCTTTGAGTTCTTTTTGTGTTTACACTCTTTTTTTTATAAGAACAATTTTATAAGAACACGAGCCTGGATTTTGCCCAGGTTTTAAGAACAAAATAAGAACAAGCTGAGGCTGGGCGTTTTCATAAGCCCTGAGAATATCAGCTAAATATGAAAGTACAACTGTCAGACAACGTAAAAAGCAAGCAAACAGTGAACTGGACAAGCATACTCCATTTTTACACAACCCTATTACCACTAAAGACATTCAATGATAAAATCTAGATGTCTCAGTCACCAAGGAATTAAGAACAGATTAAGAACATTTCAGGCTCAAAAAAGGCAAAAACTTAAGAACAGCCAGCCTCAATCAAAATTTCTTGGTTCTTATAAAAAAAAGAGTGTATTTCAGCTCTGTTTTTCCTCTGATTAAAAATGTATGTAGCTAATCTTCGATCTATTTATTTACTGGTAGCACAAAAAGTTGTCGAATCGTCTTTCTTTTTTGAGCTATCTAAACAACCGAGTGGTCTCTCCTCGAGTGCTAGTGCTATGCAGATGACATGACCTGACGTGCCTTCCAAAACAGTGTTTAGCGGTGGCTGTACTGTAGTTCAACATCGTTAGAATCGAGCAGTCGATGTTATACGGATCTGGTTGAGGTTCACCGACCGTAGCTTGCGCAAAACGCCTTAACTTCGTAACCACCTTCTAGACCTAATCCTCGACCCCAACTGTTAATGGCTTCAACCTTAAGGACCCCCACTTAAGTACGTTTAATTGAAATTGGAACAGATTCTTTTTTCCTTTCACCCAACAACCAACCACACCCCTTTTAAAAACCTCACAGGCGATGCCTCAGTTTCAAGACGAGATTGCGTACCAGTCTGAAAGTGCAGTAGATAATCATTGACTCTGTTTTGGCTGTGATTTTGGTTCTGCTTAGTGGTTTTGCCGTTGTTTATGCTGTAAAATATGACTGCATCTATATTAGCAGGATCTCTCAGCCTCTTAGGAGAGTTAGACAGTAGGTAGATTATATTCTTTTCCAAGGTTTCAAGCTTTGGCATGAAAAAGTTACCTACAAATATCAACAACCACAACTTGGAAATGCTGTTTTAATTCACAATTTCCTTTCGTTTTCAGAAAAATTATTGGTGGTCTTGAGGGATGGAAGAACGTTAATTGGAGTTCTAAGGAGTGTTGACCAATTTTGTAAGTATTTTGAGCAATGCAAGTATTGTTGGGTTGGGCCAGCCTTCGGAGTGTGGCACCTGCACACCCGAGTTGAGCAATAGAAAAGTCGTAAAGAGCAATGGAAATCCCCTTATGCATGCATTAAATCTCATCAAGAACTGCCATCAAGCATGGGGGCAGTGGGGGGCAATTGCCCCCTTGGCGGTGGCCCCCATAAAAATTTGAAATTCTTTAATTTTCTTATTGTTTTGCCCTGCATTTAGTTGCCTCTGACCCTGCTTCCTGGTGCCCCAATACCTTGCTTCCAGTACCTCTGACTGCCATACTCCCCAGACTGGGGGTTGGGGGATGATCCTCTCGTCAGGATGGAGGTGGAGCCAAATATCCCTGAGGAAAAGTTGCATTTGGTAAACTTCTTCCTAAAGCAAGAAAGAAATAACTGGTTCTCTAATTTATCCAGTTACCGGAACATCAATCAACACCGACAAAAACTGCATAATATTTTTAAGTCTGGCCCCTAAGCCCTTCTTAATACTGGACATTTTAATTTTTGCAGCGAATCTGGTTTTGGAAGAAACGACTGAAAGGATACATGTGGGGAAACAATATGGGGACATTTCAAGAGGAATATTTGTCATCAGAGGAGAAAATATAGTTCTTCTTGGAGAAATAGTGAGTATTTTTATTGTGCTTTATACAAGTCAAGCAAACTAAATTGGGAGACACCATAAACTGTCACATATAACCCTGGTCCTGGCCTAACAATCAAACATTGTTTGTCAAACATTGGAAATTTGCTTATCAAGCATTGTTGAAATGTTTAGCCATGTCACAGAAAGCTGCTTATGAAATGAAGCAGAAACAATTTTTGCCTGATACAACATTTGACAAGCATTATTTTAAGACATTAGCCAAATTGTAAGACATTTTGTTTCACAAACATTGACAAACAAATTCCAAATGTTTGACAAACATTGTTTGATTGTTTGGCAAGTGCCCAAGGGTTAAGACTTATTAATGGGACAGAAAAATGCTAAGAAGAACAAATGGAGAAGGTTACTGAACTCATGGTGACTATCTTTTCTCAAATACTGGTAGGAAAATTATTAATTAGGGCTGGTGCAGATGGGCTATGGATTTATCTGCCAAAGTTTGCAGAACTAAATTCCTGTATTTCTTCTGAGTTTCAATTTTCTCTTAACTCCTTTTCTTTTTTTAGGATCCTGAAAAGAGGAAAATTCAACCTTACAAGAAGTCAGTGTAAATGAAATTTTAGAAGCACAAAATCAAGAACAATCTCTAAAACAGAAACATGATGAAGCAAGAAACAGAGCGAGACTAGAAAGGGGGCTGCCCCCACATATGCCAGACATTGGTCTTGATGATTACTCATAGTAAGAATATCAGAATTTAGTTTAGATTTATTTTTGTGTTTATATTGTGTTTATTTGATATATTGTATTAATTTTCAATGATCTATAGATGAAGAAAGTTCTAGAACAATATATAGGCACATTTACCTGTTCAGAGGTCTCCTTTAGCATGCCAAAATGCAGCCCCTTTGCTGAAGGTTTTGCGTTGGCACGGCAGTAACCTATTAAAATGTTAAAATTCATGGGTACCCACACGTTACTGTCATCCTTGCAGTCGGCAAATTCCTGCTATACTACGCTTTTCCTTTGTAGAGATTATCAAACGGTATAAATTTTTATATATTTTGCCAACTTGTTTCCTCGCATGCTTGATGACTATTTGATTTGTAATAAGAACTTGAAATATGTTGTGTCGCTAAAATCGCTAAATATTCGTTGTTGATAATTATCCGGCTTGACATTAGCATAGTCGTACAGTAGAAAGCTGGAAAATTGCGATAAATGGCGGAAAAGGTTCTTTAGATGCCAGTGTCTATAAAATTTTTCTTGGCGTAGTCTCAATTCTTTCTCAACTACATTCTACGCTTTTGATGGTTGATGGATTTTTGATGAGAAATAGTTAATCTTTGGATGTTTTAAAAGCAGGTTTTCATTTCTGTTATTTGGGTCGCGCGATTGTGGGTCCAGTTTTCTGGGTATGCGTAGATATATTTCAGTGGCGAAGATTCCCTTGTCATCCTGCGATCGCACAAATGATTATGGAAGTTTGATTGACTTCAGTTCGACCAGTGGAGAGCCAGTTAAATCGGTCAAATCACTGGTCGCGCGACCAGATTCATAGAAGTGGAAACCATTTCCGTGATCGCTTTTGAGCGATCGCACGCACGGGTCGCAAGACCTAATTCGTTCAGGTGGAAAGCCGCCTCGTGCCCCAGATTCTTAAGATCTTGCTAACATTGTGCCGTTTTTATTATAACTCTTTCACATTGAAAGTTTTGTGCTTCTGTCGTAAAAGCAATTCCTCTGTCCTTTGAATACTCAAGAGACAATTTTTAGAGACCAAGAAAACGGTGCTTCATATCTTGATGCACTTTAGAGAATTGAAAACAACAAAACTGTATAAAAAGCAAACAACGTTTTGTTTACGCAACATTTGCTGTTTGGACGAGCGACTGAATCATTAGCTACTACAGTAAACAAGCAGGCATATCTTCTACGAATTGAAATGGGAGCTTCTCTTTCAAATCAGCATAGATTCAAGAAAGTTTTAAAGCCTTTGAATCTACGGAAGACTAACAGAAATTCCCGAAAAGAGAATGAAAATTGCGAGATTGAAGTTTCAATGCAGATATGATAAATTTGATGCATCGTCAAACTCGAGCACAAGCCAACTCGTCGATGGTAGATGACGAAAATTGCAGCGAAAAGCTGGAAGTCATTCAGAGGAATGTTTTTTCTTCAAAGTCGAAGACACTTGAGAACAGGAATTCGGGATTAAGAGGAAAACGGAAAAGAGATTCACTTGAAAAGCGTTCTGTTTTTAAGACTAAGAAGAATACAGAATTTAAAAGAAGATTGGATAAACTTTCTAAGAAGCAACTTGTGAATCTAATGATACACATGGTGGAGTTGGACAACAAGATCGAGGAGGTAAAGGAAATGCTCGTTCTCAGCCTTGATGATTTTCATTTTTGAACCATTTTACCACCCCATCACCTCCATGTGACTAAGACCCCGTTTACACGGCATAGGACCTGAGTGGGTCCGTTCCTGAAAGGTCATTATAGGCTTTCGTTAATACGTATGGATCCCTTGTGGGAATAGGATCGTATCTTTTCGGGCACACTGGTCTAAAAATCGCCCAAAAGTTGTCAGTTGCACTCTGATATCCGTTCTCGTGTGCCAAAACGCAAGGAAATTTATTCATAACCGAAAAGTATGGTTCCGTACTTTTTTCTCTCGTGTAAACAGGTCTTAAATTTCTAAGAATTCAGAGAAAAGGACCCAAGTCTCAGATTCGTGTTACGTAGAAAGTGTGTTCTTAACTTAAAAATTATCCTGTTTACTACTAAAATATTCATTTGTTTATTTGCAGGAATTAGAGAAACTCTGCCCCAGTCCTACTCCTGATTTGTTGTTATTTCAAATACAACTTGAGATTCTTCTGAATGAAATTTATAAAGCCTTTTCCAGATGATTATGTTGGTTCTCTTCGGAATGGATTTTGCTTCGGGAAGGTGCAGAGCCAAATCGCAGCATTTAAGGTATGTAGAAGGGTAATTAAGTGTTCTCAAGGAATTTGAAATAAATCTTGCTTGTGGACAGATCAGTTATGTCGAGGAAGGGCAAGAAAACGTTTTTAAGGTCCCAGAGAACTAATTTTGAGTATCTTCTCTTACTTCTAAGGATTCCAATTTGGGATAGATATGTATTCTATTTAACATTTGGACCAGATAGCTGGTTGTCGCAGAGAGTCGCACCACAGCTTTCATAGGTACAGCCAATAATTTTTGTCAGAAAAGGCATCATAGTTCGTCGAGCGAGATCGAAAAATTTCTATTTCAGTGGAAGTCTTAACTCTAATCCATTTTAAAAAACCCCACATCTTGGCAAATTGTGTCAATACGAGAAGCATTTTGATATTGTTCCATTTTCAAATTGTGCATGCATATATTGAAACTGTTTTATTTTTACGCAAAGCCTATTGTCCGTCATGTTATTTTGCCGTTTTCAAGTACCGTTTTTTGCATCATGTCAATGTGAATGCAGTCTTGGTCATTGAAAAACTGCAAGGAAAAATTGCATCCTCAAATCTCTTCATCTTGGCTGATGGCATTCAATCTAAGACTTCAGTCAGGTTCAGGGTTACGAAGAAAAGCAGAAACATCTTTATTTTTCAAGATATTTCCTTCCTCTCATCTTCACAATTCTGAAGTGTTGTGCAACTCAGGGATTTTCAAGCATAAAATGTTATGTCCTAGCTTTTATGAATAACAGTTAACTAATTCGATGTGCTTTGATTTAAGAAGAGGATTCATTTTTGCAGAATCAATGTCTTAGTCAACTGGACTCGCTCGCTGATTCCAATCATCATTCGTTAACTGTGGATTATGCAATAATGGCATGGCCAATCGTGAGTAGATTGCCCGAATGGAATCATCCTTCGCACAACAAACCAAAAGAATCGATATTTCAAAACTTATCAAAGCAAGTAATCAAGTCCTTCAAGAAATGGAATGTGACTTTAGAGGAATGTAGAAGATTAGAGAAAAGGTGAGAATTTTACCCCTAATAGAAGTCCTTCTACAGCCCATGTCCCAATTGCTGGCATATCTGGGACCAATAACATCTGTACGTTGTAGAGACGTGTCCACTACTCTATAAACGCTCTTTTTATAAAGAAATGACCTTCTGTATCAAGCCCAACGTGTCGTATTAAGATGCCCGTAAGGATGGAGATTCCACGATATTATGTATCATTGAAGCTGTAACTACAATCTCAAATGAGTTGGTTCAGAACGAATTTCATTGTTTAAAGCTTTCAAACCCTGTAAATATTAAAACGGAGAACCCTAAGCTAGCGAGTTTCTGTATGAAGCCCCCTTTGACATGGACTAAAACGATAGGAATGTGGCTGAAAAATAACAGTTATAATGACCCTATCTTCTTGGAATTCTTTCCATTTGAAGTAGCCTGCGTGCAGACTGAAACACTTCTTCACGTTTTAGTATGCACGCTGGCTAAATTGAAGTTGATGTTCTCGGGCAAATAAGTTTACTGTGACCCCTTTTATGTGATATGCTTAGAGAGGACCTCGCATATAAATCAAGATATCCGCACTTATCAAGACTGTTTCTGGCACAGTATTGCACGTTTCGGGAGAACTCCGTCTCCTGTCGTTGGGTAACGTCGTGAAGTATGGCTCTGCTATTCTGCTAGCGTTCTGACACCTTTTTGATCCGACAAACGCATTAAATAAAAGAAGAAGCAAAGTTTTCAGTGCCCGATGATGTGAGACAGAGCTCTGCCGAAACGTTGCCCTGATAAATATCAAATGTTTCTCATGATACGCGGTGATTATTTTACTTCTTTTTAAAGGCTTTTATGGTTCGTTAAGGATTATAATTTTTTAATCTCTGTTTTTCCAGACTTCAGGAGGTTAAGGACATTGATTGGTCAATCTTGCCAGTACTTGACGAAGTCAAAAGAAGGATGGACACGTTTCAATGGTGTTGATTTCATTAAGGTTATAGAATATTTTTTGTCTTTTATCGAATTTTTAAGGAACGAATAAATTTTGAATTTAAAGATTGAATTTTCACTTCAGTTATTAGCAATTTTTCTCCGAAGTGCGTTTCTAAATTTTCCCGTTTTTCTCGTTTTTCTATCGAAAAGAATCTATCCGCGCGATTTTGATGAACTTCTAGAAAACGCATGATGATCTTTTAGCTAGATTTTTACAACTAAATTACTAATTTAAACTTTCAAGATCTTATCTTGAGACCTTGAGCGCAGCTTCAAACTGTGACAACCATGGCGTTTTCATCGTCAATGCAAGAGAAAAGTAGAAACAAAGAAAAAGTACCAGTTACTTCTGAAAAAAGTATTTTTCGATGTAATGTAAAAGAAGAAACAAAACAAAGAAATTTTTAAAAGATTAAATTTCAAAATCTAGAATGTGGCCTTGCTTTTCTTGATGCCTTTTCACATCTAATTGAACTAGAATCGACTCGTTTTATTCTGTCCCCATACAACTGATTTTTGAGAAAATCATTTGCTTTTTGTGCCTTATCTTCAAGTTCTTTCTGACTTGTGCCAAAAACGTGAGCTTTTATGGTCAGTCCGCTGCTTTCATCAACATCTTCATCATCACCATCTTCATCATCTTCATCGTCATCGTCATCTTCATCTTCATCTTCATCTTCATCATCATCACCATCTTCATCATCATCACCATCTTCATCATCATCTACTGTTTTGTCATGGAGTTCTGCATCTTCAGCTAAATCCTTTACTTCATCATCAGTATCTTCCCTAAGCACTTCTTTATTATCTTTATCCTTTTCTGATAAAGCTTCTAATATATTATCTGGAAGTTTTTCTAAGTTTCCTAACTTTTTTATTTTCTTTTGTTGAACAAATTTCTCCTCTTTTTTCTTTCTTTTGTTTTTCTTCAATTCTTTTCCCGCCTTATTGCTTCTTGCTCTTTCTCCTTTCTCTCAAGGGCAGATTTCTTCGCATCAACAAGCGAGATATCTTCTGGGGCTTCGTCATCGCTGTCATTTTCAACTTCAGTGTCTTTTACCGCAGCTGTCACGTTTTCCGACATTTTGTTTCTTTTGGCTAGGCCATTTGAAAAGAACACAGCCTCTTATTGGAGATGAAAAAGTACTTTTGCGCATGCGTTTTCATAACTTAGCAACATCTGTTGCTATCCTATATCAATAAGGCCTAGGCGTTTTGGCGTCTTGAACTGCTGGAAAATTTCTGTTTCCTCAATAAAATCACTTTCAAAATGGAGGAAATACTAAGCCAGATGAGTTTTGATGAAGGAGTTGCAATGCCAATTGCAAATGAAGAGAATAAACAGCTCGAATCAGAGGTAAGTTGGACAATTTTGATGTAGCATTTGGGCTTTTATTTTTTTTCTGCAGTGTGCTGTACACCTTTTTTGAATAATGTTTCAAACAAAAGTTAAAATGTTATTTTCCTTATTTAATAGCTGGAAAGAAGTCAGAAAGAACTTGTAAAGATTCAAGAAGAGGTCACATTATTTACAGATCGTATCCATTCCATGTCTGATCATCTAAAAATGTTCGCCAAGAGCTACAACAAACTCAGGTAAAAATATGCTCCTGTGTTTGCCAGACTGAAAAGTTTGTTGTGCGCAATTGTTCATGCAATATATTAGGCTATTGCGTGCACAATGCATGCTGTATTGCAGTCATTGCATGCTGTATTGCATGCTGTGTTTCATGCTGTATGTTCATGCATTCACAATGCATTCCAGGTTGGAAAACAGGCAACTGTTAGCGGACGCATCAGGCATCATTGTGAGCAGATTGAAAAACAATGACTAATTAACATTACAATAGGTTTAATAATAGGAGGGATGTGAGCGTGATTGTGAGTGGGAGCAAGTTTTCCAACTTGGAATGCATTGCATGCTCTTTGTACAGTTTTCTATATTTTCAACTAAATAGCATAAACAATAGAACTATTGTGCATAAAACAATAGAACATTGAAAATTCAATTCAATTTGAAACTTTGTATGAAAAGTGGGTCCGCTATAGTGCATGTTTCTCCTTATTCCTACTAATTGAACTACCTTGAAACAAGCTATTGGCATCCCTTAGTCAGAAAATTTACCAAAATCATATGTATGATAAACTCCCAGTAAACTGCAAAATCACTGAGATTACCCATCCCTATAGGGATTCAGAAAAGCTCATGTCGTAGAATGCCATTTTTTTCTGCATCCGCAGTTGAGTCCTTTGTTTCTGCATCTGCAGTTGACGTTTTTATTCCTGTATGCCTTTATTTGCTGTATTATGCCCAGAACAGCTTTTTTATGGTTTGTTTCTTTTTCAACAGGAGCTTTGTAATGCAAAGAAAAGAGAAGTGTCAACTGAAAGTCATTTGAAACAAGTTGGTGAGTGTCCATCCATCTGTCTTGTTTCTAGGGTTTCGGTTCAATTTGCCCAACCTCAAAACTTCTTTTTCACTCAAACTGGTCTTTTCTCCTTTCTGTGCTTTCTATTAAATAACTCACTTGATCATTAAAATGGTAACCGCTGTACATTAAACCTGGGATTTGGGGTAACCAGTTTGAAAGACAAACGATTGGCAAGCTGCAAAGATGAAAACTTATCCGTTTTGCTTGTTTAATTTTCTTTGACTGGCAAACAATCATCTTAGGTTGGACAAAATGCCTCAGAAAGTTAAGAGAATAGAATGTTTGGTGAAGAGAGGTTAAAGGTGCTGTAGCATCTCTGATTAATCCAGTTGGCTTGTGGTGTCAGAAGCTCAGCAGGGTTGGGGTTTGTGCCCCAGCAATAGTAGCACCACAGCCAGGGTCAAGGTCTTGATTAGTTAACCTACTACTGAGATCCTAGCAACTGTTGCTAAAATAACCAACTGCTGGAGCCAGGGTTGTTGAGAGACAGAGTGGAATCAGGTGTAATGTAATTGTACCAAGCCTTTAGGATGTTTTAGAGGAAAGCATTAAGAGAATTTCAATCTTTGGCAGGCCCCTTTACAGCCCAAGGGACCCCTCTCTCAACGGTACTGATTGGAGCTGCACCATGCAGATTCCCTGCTTCCAAAATTTAAGCATATTTATTTTCTTGCATTTCAGCTGAAAGAGAACAAGGCAGACTCAGTGCAGAAATTAAAAGAATTAATAATGAGATCAATGCACTTAAAGAAAGAAGAAATATGTATGAGGTACAACATGTTTTTGCCTATTGTTAAGAGCTTTCCATTATATAGATAGTTGTGTCCTTTACAGTAGTTTTGGTTTAAAACGAAACCTCCACAATGTGGACAGCTCTCTTCAATGGAAAATCATGTTGGAGTGACAGGTGCCCATTACATGCAGAGTCCACTGTAGTACTATAGCAGTTGTTGTCTAAATGATCTTGACACCAGCGATGATGCAGCAATAAATGATCCAGCGATGGTATCGATTTTGTATAGCTGTAATGATGCTGTTAAAAAAGAATAATTGCTTTTGCAGAACAACATATTCAAAGGAACAGAGTCGTTGGAGCAAACAAAGAATCAAATGAAATGGGATCAAAAGGCACTTGAAGCTTGGTTGGAAGAATCTTCTAGAAGAGATGAAGATGCTATGACGTTACAGAAATACACACGAGCTGATGAAAGCAAAATAAAAGTAAGTGATGAACAGAAGAAGAATTTGTTTCCCTTCCTTTGCTTTGCTTTGCTTGTCTTGACTCAGCTTGTCTTCTCTTTACTTTGCGTTACTTTACTTTATTTTAACTCGACTCGACTTTACTTTGCGTTACTTTACTTTATTTTAACTCGACTCGACTTTACTTAGCGTTACTTTACTTTATTTTAACTCGACTCGACTTTACTTTGCGTTACTTTACTTTATTTTAACTCGACTCGACTTTACTTAGCGTTACTTTACTTTATTTTAACTCGACTCGACTTTACTTTGCGTTACTTTACTTTATTTTAACTCGACTCGACTTTACTTAGCGTTACTTTACTTTATTTTAACTCGACTCGACTTTACTTTGCGTTACTTTACTTTATTTTAACTCGACTCGACTTTACTTAGCGTTACTTTACTTTATTTTAACTCGACTCGACTTTACTTTGCGTTACTTTACTTTATTTTAACTCGACTCGACTTTACTTAGCGTTACTTTACTTTATTTTAACTCGACTCGACTTTACTTTGCGTTACTTTACTTTATTTTAACTCGACTCGACTTTACTTAGCGTTACTTTACTTTATTTTAACTCGACTCGACTTTACTTTGCGTTACTTTACTTTATTTTAACTCGACTCGACTTTACTTTGCGTTACTTTATTTTTTTTTACTCGACTCTACTTGCTTGAATTTTCTTCTCGTTATTTAACTTTATTTTGAATCGACTTGACTCAGCTCGACTTTACGTTACTTTCTTAGACTTACTTTACTTTGTTTTGACTCGACTCAATTTTACTTGACTTGACTTTACTCTGTGTTATTTTATATTGTTTTGAATTGACTTTAACTTAACTTGACTTGACTTTTCTTTTCGTTTTATCAATTTATTTTGACTCGGCTTTACTTTACTTTGCGTTACTGCATTATGACTCGACTCAACTCGACTTTTCTTTACTTTGCGTTAATATACTTTATTTTGACTCGATTTGACTCGACCTGACTTGACTTTAATATTGACTTCACTTAAGATCTGCCTCGTTTCAAGTGAATTTAGCTCGATTTCTCTTTACTTAACTCTACTTGTCTTGACCAGACTTATACAATAACTGATCCTTGATTTGCTGTATATGATTTAGGAGCTTGCTCTGAAGCAACAAAAGATGACAGATGATAGAGCAGATAAAAGGAGAGCTTTGGAACACGAGATTACACAAACGCTTACTGCCCAGGTAAATTGAATTTCATGAAAATTATGTTTTGAAAACTTTTTTATTCTTCAATGCGCTCATTAACTGTGCTGTGGCATCGTGCTATAATAAAAGCCGTTCGCATGGCTTCAGTAAGTTTCGCGTTAGTGGCACAGACAGACTCAAGTGGGAGGTAGTGAAGGTGAAGATGAATATTGTGCAAAGCGTCAGTTGCCTGGATCTCAAAAGTTGATAAACTAACTATACCTTGATCACCAGTGTTCATCTACCCTGGTTGGGGCTCGTACTCTGACCTCACTGATCTCTTGACGACACAACCTAGTTGGATTATATCATTCGCCATGATAGCACCTTCAAGACAAGGTATCCTTAGGTTCTCGTCGAAGGTGCTGTGGCGTCGTGGTGCAATCCAGCTGACTCGTGGTGTCAAATGCTCAGTGTGGTCAGGGTTCAAACCCAGCCTAGCGACTGGCGCTAAAAACACCATTTCACCTTCACCTTCTTCTAAAATCCTAACCACTTATGCAAAATACATCTTTGTTCCTCTTCACCAGCGACGACTAAACTCTTTTTCGTTTTCTCAGCTTGAAATGGACAAAACTGCAGAGGCATTCAGAAAAGGTCACGCAGAAAGACAGGAATTGCTTCATCAATGGGAGGCTACAATTCAACAAATGCAGAAACGAGACCAGGACATGGATCATGCTGCACTGGTATGCAACTTGCATCTTTCTGCCATGCTAGATACCAAACATTCCTTGGATTTTCTTATATGTTTATTGCATGTTTTGTAATTACAGTGCAAATATCATATACAACTAACATTCCTATGCAACGGACATCTAGCTTCCATTGTGTTCACTCCTAATGGTTATTAAGTTACTCCTTTCTTTCTTACAGAAACTTGCAGAATTGAAGATAGAAGTAAAACGAAATGAAGACACTCTGAAAGAAAGAGAGGTAAATATTGTAATTTCAGATTGTTGATCTTGCTTTTGTTCTCAAGATTACAAATTTATGTTGTTGTTGGTGTTGTTGTTGTTGTTGTTGTTGCTGATAACAAAGTTTTGTTGTTGTTGTTGTTGTTGATATTGTTATTGTTGTTGACGAAATTATGTTGTCCGAAGCGCTCAAATGAAATATTATCTAAGCGTTTTGTAATTTATCCATATTTAAACCAAAAGACGGGTTTTGTCTAGAGGAAAGATTTCGTTTACTCGCTTCGACTCCTCGATTAAATCTATTTAAACTGATTAGTGTTCGAATTAAGTTGATTGATGTTCAAAAGACAATGCCAAGCAATCCAGTTTCTTTTTTCTGATTTGCATTTCCATCCGCATCTGGGTTTATGTTTCACTGTAAACAATTCTTTACGCCTGTTTCTGACGTTTATACTCTGAGGAGTGTCACACGAATAACTATCTATAAGTTGATAGAGGAAAAACGCTTCTGTATGTCCAAAGATGTTATCGCCTTTTCTCGCAATTTTGTTTTATTTTTAGCAATTTTTGGAGAATGAAGTTGCCAATAATCAAGAGAAAGAGAAGAAGATTTCAATTGCTGAAAGACAATCCGCTAAATTTCGTTTGGATTATCAGAACAGTGAAAATGCGAGAATTCTCTTTCAAGATGAGGCATGTATCCTTTTTAGAATTTGTTTCGAATTGACTGACTGACTGACTGACTGACTGACTGACTGACTGACTGACTGACTGACTGACTGACTGACTGACTGACTGACTGACTGACTGACTGACTGACTGACTGACTGACTGACTGACTGACTGACTGACTGACTGACTGACTGACTGACTGACTGACTGACTGACTGACTGACTGACTGACTGACTGACTGACTGACTGACTGACTGACTGACTGACTGACTGACTGACTGACTGACTGACTGACTGACTGACTGACTGACTGACTGACTGACTGACTGACTGACTGACTGACTGACTGACTGACTGACTGACTGACTGACTGACTGACTGACTGACTTACCAATTAACTAACCAATTAACTAACCAACTAACTAACCAACTAACTAGCCAACTAACTAGCCAACTAACTAACCAACCAACTAACCAACCAACTAACCAACCAACTAACTAACTAACTAACTAACTAATTAGCTAAATAAAAATAAAGCTTTGAGCTAACGATAAACAGGCAGTGAATCAGACATGAATTCACGTTTGTTCTTTTTTCTTAGCTTGAAACATTGAAATATACCGTCGATCGAACTGGAAAAGATCTGGAAGCAATGAGAGAGAAATGCTCCCAACTGAAGAGAGAAGTTGCTGAAAAACAAGACAAGTAAGTTAAATGATTAAACATAATACGGCTTTAAAAGTACAGAATCGTTTTCGTCTATCTTTTTCTTATTCTTCTTCATTCATGCTTTTGAGCTCTGGCCAAACGATCAAACATTGTCGGTCAAACATTTGCAATTTTCTTCTCAAACAATATGTTGGACCGTTTAGCCACGTTGCAAAACATTGCTCGTCAAATATTTCTTGCTTGTGACAAGCAAACAATGTTTTGAAGTTCTTAAAACATTGCTAAGGAGTTTTTAGTTGTCGAGCAATGTTTTTTGACCTAGCAAAACGGTCAGACATTGTTTGTAAAGCAAATCTCGTAAGTTTTACCAAAAATGCCACCGACGTTTCCACTGAGCTACAGAGCCCAAATGTAACTTTAGATCATTCCTTGCAAAATAAAAGCAAATCTTAACAAAGAATTATGCTACTTTTTTCTTTAGATTACTAAGAGCACAAAAGACTCGGGAAAATCTTCATGAGCAAATGAAGCTTGCGACAGACACAACATTGAGTGCGGAAGATAGAGCTTACAGACTGGAAGAAACTTTAAAAAATGATGAACTAAGAATCCATGACATCGAGAAGGAATTAAACAGACTCAGAGAGAAGCAAGTAAGACCTTACTGTTTTTGGTTCATTTTCAGACCTTTTATTTCTTTTGAGAGATTTTGTGTATATCGAATTGTATTCTTTTAGCCATTTTTATTGGAGAAACAGCTGATTCAGAACCCGGGGGGTAGTTTATATTTTTTTACGGGTATCTGCCGCCTATATGGATGGCTTTTCATCCCTGAAATTCTCTAAACATGGGTGTGATTTATAACAAATCTCCATATAAATAAACTTTGTTCTCTTTTAGTTTCGAAAAACACAAGAGCTATATCAAGTGAAACAAATTGAGACAAATACTACTGCTGAAATTCAGGTAAAACTTTAATCAAATTATATTCTATTTCTCATTACTTTTGCATCTCTTTAGCTCATTGTTTTGTAGGTTTGTATGCTATTTTGACGATGCTGTGTTTATTTTTTATTTTAAGACTGATTATTTTTCTTATAGGGTGCTAAAGCAGCCAACAGAAATCTTTCCAGCAAGTTGAATAAACTTGATCAAGATTCACTGAAACAACAAGAAATCATTTATAATCAAGTGAGTACACATGTTGAATCTCAAATTGAGCTAAGTTTTTCCATGGTGTAGACAACCTTTTAAGATAGTAGGCAACATTCTTCTAACATATGATTCAGGCCGGCAAGTAAACAGTGACGTATCCAAGAATTAACGGGGGTATACCCTCCCTTACGATTTGCTTGAAAATGCAATAAAATCTTAACAGAAAGGGGCAAAGTATATTTGACACTCAGAATGATGTGCCACACTAACGTTCCGTGCATACCTCCTGACTTCTCAAGATAATTTGATTTAGCAATCCATGATGTGACTAGGCTTTCTGTTTGAATACCCAAATTTGAAAATAACAAGCTTTCTTCTAAGCATTACAGAATACAAGACCTTGTAAGCAAGCTAGGAAAAAGAATATTTGTTCACTTGCTCTTATCAAAAAGGTGTTTAATGTTAGAAAATAATTTATCATCTCGCGGGCCATAAAAACCCCTTCGTGAGCCGGATCATAACCCATGGGACCGTAGGGTTGCTCGACCACTGTTCTTTAACGTAATACATTCGTAAAGACGTTTATTAATTTAGTTGTAAACTTTCATTCTGGCGATTCTTAGCCCAGAGCTAAAGCCTGTTATACCCGAGAAACGTTTCTTTGGAATATATTCTGGTCGTCTGAATCGACGCCCAGATTTCTCTGGAAAGTTTCTTTTAGCTCAAAGCCGTTGATTATTTGCACGAACGTAACGGTTGTGACAAATTACTTTGCTCTTTTGTAGGATTTTCAGCTTCAGACGTTGGAAAGAAAGATAGCTCGTTTGCAAGGAGAACGAAGTAATGATGAGAAATCACAACTTGAAGATAAAGTCAAGGTGAAGTCTCGCAAATTTCAAACTACTTTTAACATATCTTCGTTGTAATTTTGGTCCCATTATGTCTATTATTTAAGATCAAACATTGTTTATGGGGCATTTCAGTTTGCTTATCAAGCAATGTTTGAACGTTAGGCCAGGTCAAAAACATCGTTCGACAAACACGACTCTCTTAGAAATGGTTTTGAACACAGCAAGCACATTTCTTGCACGTTGCAAGCATAAATTGTTGACGGATTATGTTTTTTGACGTGACAAAACCGTAAAACATGTTGCTTGACAAGCAAACTTTGAGATTTTTTGACAAACAATGTCTAATCGTTTTGCTAGAGGCATACAACTTTTTAGCCCTCTCAGTTCTGATTTCTCATTTATTTGTCTATAACTTGATTTATGTTTAAATGTTTTCTAGTGAAATTTAGCTAGTTAACTAGGTCTTTATTTTAGTTGTGTTATTAAATATTTTGTTTTAACTTCTTGTTTTAGGACTTATCAGTTGTGCTTGATGAGCATAATGCCACTCACACATTATTGACAAATCAACTGAAGAATCTGAGCGTATGTTTCATGATCTTTTTTCTCTTCTATTTTTTTTATCCCCATTTGCTACTTCTAAACCACCAGGCATTTTTTATTAAATTAAAAGTAACGTTTCCGGTTTCCATATGAAATAAGGCTGTACTCTTCATCATCATTATCAGCTCCATAGTCATTATGACCGTTGGTGCACCAATTTTTGACAGCGACTCCCCATTTCCTTCGATTCAATGCCATTCTGCTAAGATCGAACATCCTCTCTCCACTCCATTCCTTCAAGTTTCCTGCCCAGTCTCCTTGCGGTCTACCTCTGCCTCTTTGTCCGTCCATGCCACCTTCAGCAACAGCATTTATCATTCCACCTTCTCTCACCACGTGCTCAAAGAACTTAAGTTTCCGCCTCTTAATGATCTCAACAAGCCCTTCTAGTACTCTTAGCATGAAGATATAGGTTGACTGATCATACATCCATGGTCAGTAATGACTTACCTTGAATGAATAGACCAGTGGACATCCCTAGCAGAGCTGTTTGACTTCTATGAACTTCTTACCTTAAAGAAATATCATGTTATCATTTTCAAAGGATGACATTCGAAGAGTTAACAGGGAGCAGACTAAAGGAAGAGAAGAAAAAGAATCTCTCACAAGCAAAATTGGTATAAAAATCTTTCTCTTCAACTGTTTGATATTTTCTACATTTATGTTTCTAATTCCATAAGCTACTGATTTTCTTTCGATTATTCTGTCGATTTTTCAATAATCTGAATCTATTTTTGATTGCAGAGGAATTGAATCTTCACAACACGAATTCTGAAAGAGAACTAAAGAAAATTATTGGCAAGAAAGAGGTACTATTGTGTGATATAATGTTCAACTTCTTTATGTTCTATTTTTTCTTCTTCTGTTTACACCTTGTTCTTGCCTTCTCGATTCCTTTTCGTGTCATCTTCTTTCTTTATCTTCCTTGTCTTCTTTACTTTCTTCTTTTATTTCTATTTGTTCTGTCTGCATCTTCTTCTTCTTTTGTCCTTTTTTCTTATAATTCTTCCTTTCCTTCAACCTTCTCTTTCATCTTCCCATCTTCCATCTTTTCTTTCCGTAAAAGCAGTTCTTTTACTAATAAATGAGTGATTCTTTCTTCTAAAGGGCTTGATGGTGGACGATAATATTCTAAAATTGCAAATAAAAAGATTAAGAGATCAGCTGAACAACAAGGCTGGCAATGTCTTGTCTCTTGAAAAGCAACGACTTCAACTTGAAACGGTTAGTCAACCATTTCATTATTGTACCTCCTAAAATATTTTTTACTGTGATAAGAATATTTTGGAACAGCAAAGATACTCATAGACAGTAAAGGGTCAGTTTCCATTCCTGAAAATCAATATAAACATGTGTGGTGCTGAGAAAAAGCCTTAGCATAGCAGAGAGCCATGGGCTGTGTGGCTTTACTCGACGATTTGACTCTACTGTGTTATGTCAATGACTTGCTCAATGTATTCCTCAATACACCATCTTTCTAATGTTTTTCTCAATAATACCCATGGTATTTGTTCTGGAATATCAGCCTGTGTGCACACATAATGCGAGCCTTTGCAGCTGTTTATGCTTAAATGCTTATATATATATCCCCAACTAGCTTTAATAAAAAGGCATACTTGCTAGTCGTTATTTGGTGAAGTTAATATTCACTGGAACACTCTTGATATTTTAGACAATGAAAGAAAGATCAAGAGAAATCGGTATTCACATGGATATGCTGAAAGCGCAATTGAAAGCCGCTGAGGAGGAGAAGCAAACAATAAGGTTTGATTTTTCACGTTTGGTTCGTAATGACTGTATCTCTGATTGGTTAAAAAAGATTCAACTCTTTTATGCGTGTAGGCTGTGGCCAATTGGTCAAACATTGTTGGTCAAACATTTGAGATTTGTTTTACAAGCAATGTTTCACTGTTTTGCTACGTTGCAAAAATTGCTTGACAAGCAATATTGCTTGGCAATGTTTTTGGAAAGCTTCAAAAACATTTTCTGATTGTGACAAGTAGAAATTGATAGACGAGCAATGTTTTTGCGACGTGGCAAAATAGGACAATATTTTGTTGGACAAGCAGTTTTCAGATGTTTGACGAACAATATTTGATCGTTTGGTCAGGGACTAACTCCTTTGTATCTTATTGACCAGTTCAATGCTACAATATTTTATTCTATTATTCATTAATACTTGTTATGACAGGATTATTCCTGTCTCTTGGGCTTCAGGGAAGTCATATCTCTCTGGCAAGGCGTGTGTGTTGTCGTGGATGGCTGCGGCGATCTCCTGCCTGTACAGAAAAGCTGGGCAATGTTAGAAATTGGTCCGATCAGGACTTGTGGGTACATAGCCAAAGGACCCAGACTCTAGACCTCTGCTGATCGTATAAATTTCTGACATTGATATTTTAAGTAAACCTAACTTTTACATCGTTGTTGATAATACTGATATGATGGCTTCCATTCTCAGTGCCGAGTTACATGAGCGTATATCAAAGATCGACAAACTACGCAAGCGCTATGAGATCCTTATGGTTTCCATGGCACCACCTGAAGGCGAGGAAGAGAAATCACAAGCGTATTACGTCATCAAGGCAGCACAAGAGAAGGAAGAGTTACAGAGGCATGGGGACGAGCTTGATGCGAAAATTCGCAAATCAGAGAAAGAAATCAGGTGATATTTTCATCATTTGAAATTCATCATCTGGCTTGGTTTGAATCAAATCTGTGATAAAGAGCAACCCTTCCACTATTATATACACCTTACTCTGTTTTAGGATGGATTACAGTAAAACCCGCATATAAGAACCTTCATTTATTAAGAACCTACAGCCTAAAATTACATATTTTATACCAAATAGATAAGAACCATTTTAGCCTGATATCCCAAAGATGTTTTTCATTACGAGACTCCGATGACTTAGAGGGGTTTAAATGCAACTTGTGCTTTGATTAACCTCTTTCATGCACTTAAAAAGCATTGCATTCAGAGCATTGAGAAGGAGGGACATGCTTAAGCTGCTAAACCTTGAACCATGCTTTATTTTTCCTTGCAATTGCTTCGTATCCTCTTGTAAGAACCTCCACCCTGATTATGATGTAGACGTCATTCCATAAAAACCTAAACAGGCCGTTTCAAACACTGTGGTTCTTATGAGTATAAATACAAACGAAGGCAAATAAAAGAACTACAAGATGATTATCAAACCATGGAATCCACATTGCAAAGTTTGATCAATGAAGAGCAGAAACTAATGGAGATTTACGAGGAGAAGAATGACAAAGTTGCAAGGTGAGTTGTTGCTTGTTTTGTTCTTTTAGTTCTTCTTTTTATATTGCCTTGATTGTTTCTGAGTGGTACAAAATTTCAAAATTGTGAGAAACAGCAGAAACATCTTTGGAAATACATAAAATCTTTTTTGTCTAACACTCCTTAGAATATAAACGTCAGAAGCTGACCGAAGCAAATGACTAAGGGGAATATATACCCAGATGAAGAAGTGACAATCTTTTTATTAATGATACTGGACCAAAATGAGTTGTCATTTTACTACCTAGTCCTGTGTTGATAAATAAACATTGTTTGTACCCTCAAACCTCGACCTGCGTCACACTCCAGGACCATAGCCTGTGAAGGTGAAATAGTGTATTTAGCGAAAGGATCTCAGTAGTAGGTTAACTAATTGAGACCTCGACCCTGGCTGTGACGCTACCCTAGTTGGGGCTCAAACCCCGACCTCGCTTAGCTTCTTACGCCATAAGCCAGCTGGATTAGGCCACGACGACACAACACCTTCATGACCTTCATAGCCCGGAAGATTGTGGGACACTTGGCCATTTTATTTGGAGTGATAATTTTTACGTTTTATTTTTAGTCTGAAGAAGGAACTTCAAGAACAAGAGCTGAAGAAAGATCGAGTGAACACACAGTTGAACAAACTGGTACAAAATGTACGAAATGCGAGAAAGGTAAAACATGAATTACCAGAAGAAAAAGATATTTCATTACGTGAACTAAGAGATTTCAACACATCAATCATGAAGCAATTGGGAAGTGTGGTGCATGAAAATCCTGAAATTGCAGCAGCTGTTCATTTGTATTTTACTCAAGCCGGTCTACCAATGCCTCCATCACCTGGTCCTGGTCAGACATCAAGGCCTACGTCTGTAAGAAGCTCAATCTCAAGTTTGGCGTCTGTTAGGTTAGTGACTACTGTTAGTAGTATATTGACAATTAAAGAACTTAAATTGAATATTTCGAGTACTTAATCTTTTTCTACTCTTTCTTATTCTTTATCTTCTTCTTTTGCTTCTATATGACTTCCTTATAGCTATTAGCATTTTTTTTTTTCCTCTTTGCTTTCATTTTTTCACTTTTCTACTTCTTCTTCTTCTTCTTCTTTTTCGTTTCCTTCTTCTTCTTCATCTTCTTTTTCGTCAACTTCATCTTTCTTTTCATCTTTCTCTTCATTTTTGTTATCTTCTTTTTCTTCATCTTCTTTATCTTAATCATCTTCATTTTCGTCTTCTTCTTCTTCTTCATCTTCTTCTTCGTCTACTCCATCTTCCTCATCATCTTCCTATTCATTGTCATCTTCTTCTCTCTCTTCTTCTTCTTCTTCTTCTTTTTCGTCAACTTCATCTTTCTTTTCATCTTTCTCTTCATTTTTGTTATCTTCTTTTTCTTCATCTTCTTTATCTTAATCATCTTCATTTTCGTCTTCTTCTTCTTCTTCATCTTCTTCTTCGTCTACTCCATCTTCCTCATCATCTTCCTATTCATTGTCATCTTCTTCTCTCTCTTCTTCTTCTTCTTCTTCTTCTTCTTCTTCTTTTCTTTCTTCTTCTTTCTGTTCTTCTTTTTCCTAATATTTTCCAAACAAGAATCAGAAACAGTTAATTTCAACATTGTAGATCTTCAACGACTGCAAGAAGCAAATCAAGTCGACAAGGATTGGAAACTGCATCTGTTAACGTTGGAGCATTTGCAGCAAGTGGAATAACAAGTCCACAAGGTATTCAATTCATTTTCTAATTTGTTCTGTTTCAGTAGAGAATCAAAATGGATCAGTTTGAAATGCATACAAGATCAGAAAGAAAAGAAATAGCGTTTACTCTTGGATGCATAATTGCCATCCCTCGCCAATTTATTTTTGCAAAATTTTCAACCCCCGATCTTATTAGGACCCCCTTTTACTAAGATTTTCAATAATATTGGTGCCGATATTTGTTACTCGTTATGCTGTAATTTTCTTGGTATGACATTTCACGTATATCCTCTCTTTGTTTGTAACTATGTATTGCTTAGGCTTATAAGGGCCCTTTTGCACATAGTTGCAGCAGTTTTCTGACAATAATTGTCAAACAAATTTTCCGATCTCCCCGATTATTTTGCCCCCGTTAATTAGATCCTGAATGCTGTTCCAGCCCCCTCCCCCCGCCTAGTTCAACTTCCCAGCAATTAGGCACCTAAGAGTACATTTTTAATGTAGGCATTTTCGCAGTCATACTTCATAGTGTTCATTCCCCAGTACAGCTTCCCTCGAACTGATGAGCTTGAATAAACTAACCTAGATGTTTCAGTACACCCACCTTTAAGTAACGCTTAACCTTTTACCATTCAAAGATTGGTGGACTGAAAAACAGGCTCAGAGGCGGACTGGCAGCGAATCTCAAGGGTTGCCATTTCCAGTAAAAGGGGCCTGTTTTCACTATAGCGATTTTTCTTGTCAGTTGCTTCTAGCGAGCACCTCTGTAAAAAATTAATTCGAGGCAAGGGCTACTGTTCATGTTAATACTTCTTTTCTTATATGCGATATTTCGATGACAAAATCGGCTCTCTTTCATACATATTTTCGCATTTCTATATTTTCTTGCTTCCATATTTTCTTGCGCATAAGCTGATTATCTTTTTATTTTTATTTCTTTCCAATTATCTGCATTGAGAAACGATTTCTGTTATTTCCAACTGTTTTCAGACTGAGCGAAACCAATCCAAATCTCTTCGAAATCCCAAGAAATCGAAGAGATTTGGTCAAGAAATAACAGAAACATTTTGTTTAAGACCCTAAAATAAGAAGGCCCGGGTTGCAATCGCAACCTAGCATCCCTACCAGTCCGCCCCTGAACAGGCTGGAGCACAAGCTATGAATAAACTAGACTCTAATGGCTGCCCCTACTCTCTATTCAGCCCCTCTCCAATCCATCCTCACTCTAGTACGATCCATTTCTAATAAGCTTCCCTTCTCTGATACCCCTTTCTTTAACAAGCTCCCTCTAACAAGCTTACCTCTCCAATACGGACCTCTTAAACACGTCTTCTCTCTAATGTGTCCTCTCTAAAACGTCCTTCTTTCTAAAAAGCCCCATAAAAATGACCAAAACTAAATTTTTCTTTTACATATATAAAACTACCGGCTGCTATTTAACGTCTTTTAAGAATCTTTGCAAACATTTTCCTTCCAGGTTCATCTAGAGGTCTCACTGGGAAATCCTCAAAGCCTGGATCAAGAAAAGGGAGTCCGGTAACGAAGAAAGATTCACGACCAGGCTCAGCTGCTTCCCGGACATCACGCCAATCATCCGCCTCAGGTCTTTCTGTATCATCACGCTCATTATTGAAAGACTAAAGAGACATTTTCATTCTTAATTCGACTTTATTAGACTTTATTCCTGGACTGATACGGCGTGTAAGTATTCCTGTCAGTTAAATTGAAGATTTGCAACAACTTATGTATATAAATAAAAGGGATTGTTTTGAATTTATTCTATAATCAAAGTCAATCAGTGTCTAAATTCTTTTTTGAGCCCTAATTGTTTATTACATTTCAAAATAACTACTATGAGAAAGTATTTTTACCCATTTATAAGGCTTTCTGAAAACAATTTTTTCCCTCAAAAAATTGCCTAAAATCGTCCCATTCAGAGCAAAAAGGCAAGGCTATACTAAGGCAAAATGGCCAAAAATTGGCCAAAATACAAGGTATTTTAAATTGCCCCAAAACCCAATAAAACCTCTTTTAAGGCTATAAGAAGGCTTTTTATCCATTTATAAGGATTTTGGAAACAATTTTTTGCCCAAAAAATTGCCTAAAATCGCCCGATTTTGAGCAAAAAGGCAAGGCTATACTAAGGCAAAATGGCCAAAAATTGGCCAAAATCCAAGGTATTTTAAATTGCCCCAAAACCCAATAAAACCTCTTTTAAGGCTATAAGAAGGCTTTTGTCCATTTATAAGGATTTTGGAAAGAATTTTTTGCCCAAAAAATTGCCTCAAATCGCTTGATTTTGAGCAAAAAGGCAAGGCTATACTAAGGCAAAATGGCCAAAAATTGGCCAAAATCCAAGGTATTTTAAATTGCCCCAAAACCCAATAAAACCTCTTTTAAGGCTATAAGAAGGCTTTTTGTCCATTTATAAGGATTTTGGAAAGAATTTTTTTGCCCAAAAAAATTGCCTAAAATCGCCCGATTTTGAGCAAAAAGACAAGGCTATACTAAGGCAAAATGGCCAAAAATTGGCCAAAATCCAAGGTATTTTAAATTGCCCCAAAACCCAATAAAACGTCTTTTAAGGCTATAAGAAGGCTTTTTGTCCATTTATAAGGATTTTGGAAAGAATTTTTTGCCCAAAAAAATTGCCTCAAATCGCCTTGATTTTGAGCAAAAAGGCAAGGCTATACTAAGGCAAAATGGCCAAAAATTGGCCAAAATCCAAGGTATTTCAAATTGCCCCAAAACCCAATAAAACCTCTTTTAAGGCTATAAGAAGGCTTTTTGTCCATTTATAAGGATTTTGGAAAGAATTTTTTTGCCCAAAAAATTGCCTAAAATCGCCCGATTTTGAGCAAAAAGGCAAGGCTATACTAAGGCAAAATGGCCAAAAATTGGCCAAAATCCAAGGTATTTTAAATTGCCCCAAAACCCAATAAAACCTCTTTTAAGGCTATAAGAAGGCTTTTTGTCCATTTATAAGGATTTTGGAAAGAATTTTTTGCCCAAAAAATTGCCTAAAATCGCCTTGATTTTGAGCAAAAAGGCAAGGCTATACTAAGGCAAAATGGCCAAAAATTGGCCAAAATCCAAGGTATTTTAAATTGCCCCAAAACCCAATAAAACCTCTTTTAAGGCTATAAGAAGGCTTTTTATCCATTTATAAGGATTTTGGAAAGAATTTTATTGCCCAAAAAATTGCCTAAAATCGCCCGATTTTGAGCTTAAAGCGCCCGATTTTGAGCAAAAAGGCAAGGCTATACTAAGGCAAAATGGCCAAAAATTGGCCAAAATCCAAGGTATTTTAAATTGCCCCAAAACCCAATAAAACCTCTTTTAAGGCTATAATAAGGCTTTTTATCCATTTATAAGGATTTTGGAAAGAATTTTTTGCCCAAAAAAATTGCCTCAAATCGCTTGATTTTGAGCAAAAAGGCAAGGCTATACTAAGGCAAAATGGCCAAAAATTGGCCAAAATCCAAGGTATTTTAAATTGCCCCAAAACCCAATAAAACCTCTTTTAAGGCTATAAGAAGGCTTTTGTCCATTTATAAGGATTTTGGAAAGAATTTTTTGCCCAAAAAATTGCCTAAAATCGCTTGATTTTGAGCAAAAAGGCAAGGCTATACTAAGGCAAAATGGCCAAAAATTGGCCAAAATCCAAGGTATTTTAAATTGCCCCAAAACCCAATAAAACCTCTTTTAAGGCTATAAGAAGGCTTTTTGTCCATTTATAAGGATTTTGGAAAGAATTTTTTGCCCAAAAAATTGCCTAAAATCGCTTGATTTTGAGCAAAAAGGCAAGGCTATACTAAGGCAAAATGGCCAAAAATTGGCCAAAATCCAAGGTATTTTAAATTGCCCCAAAACCCAATAAAACCTCTTTTAAGGCTATAAGAAGGCTTTTTGTCCATTTATAAGGATTTTGGAAAGAATTTTTTGCCCAAAAAATTGCCTAAAATCGCTTGATTTTGAGCAAAAGGCAAGGCTATACTAAGGCAAAATGGCCAAAAATTGGCCAAAATCCAAGGTATTTTAAATTGCCCCAAAACCCAATAAAACCTCTTTTAAGGCTATAAGAAGGCTTTTGTCCATTTATAAGGATTTTGGAAAGAATTTTTTGCCCAAAAAATTGCCTAAAATCGCTTGATTTTGAGCAAAAAGGCAAGGCTATACTAAGGCAAAATGGCCAAAAATTGGCCAAAATCCAAGGTATTTTAAATTGCCCCAAAACCCAATAAAACCTCTTTTAAGGCTATAAGAAGGCTTTTGTCCATTTATAAGGATTTTGGAAAGAATTTTTTGCCCAAAAAATTGCCTAAAATCGCTTGATTTTGAGCAAAAAGGCAAGGCTATACTAAGGCAAAATGGCCAAAAATTGGCCAAAATCCAAGGTATTTTAAATTGCCCCAAAACCCAATAAAACCTCTTTTAAGGCTATAAGAAGGCTTTTGTCCATTTATAAGGATTTTGGAAAGAATTTTTTGCCCAAAAAATTGCCTAAAATCGCTTGATTTTGAGCAAAAAGGCAAGGCTATACTAAGGCAAAATGGCCAAAAATTGGCCAAAATCCAAGGTATTTTAAATTGCCCCAAAACCCAATAAAACCTCTTTTAAGGCTATAAGAAGGCTTTTGTCCATTTATAAGGATTTTGGAAAGAATTTTTTGCCCAAAAAATTGCCTAAAATCGCTTGATTTTGAGCAAAAAGGCAAGGCTATACTAAGGCAAAATGGCCAAAAATTGGCCAAAATCCAAGGTATTTTAAATTGCCCCAAAACCCAATAAAACCTCTTTTAAGGCTATAAGAAGGCTTTTTGTCCATTTATAAGGATTTTGGAAAGAATTTTTTGCCCAAAAAATTGCCTAAAATCGCTTGATTTTGAGCAAAAAGGCAAGGCTATACTAAGGCAAAATGGCCAAAAATTGGCCAAAATCCAAGGTATTTTAAATTGCCCCAAAACCCAATAAAACCTCTTTTAAGGCTATAAGAAGGCTTTTTGTCCATTTATAAGGATTTTGGAAAGAATTTTTTGCCCAAAAAATTGCCTAAAATCGCTTGATTTTGAGCAAAAAGGCAAGGCTATACTAAGGCAAAATGGCCAAAAATTGGCCAAAATCCAAGGTATTTTAAATTGCCCCAAAACCCAATAAAACCTCTTTTAAGGCTATAAGAAGGCTTTTGTCCATTTATAAGGATTTTGGAAAGAATTTTTTGCCCAAAAAATTGCCTAAAATCGCTTGATTTTGAGCAATAAAAAGGCAAAAAATTGCCTAAAAAGGCAAGGCTATACTAAGGCAAAATGGCCAAAAATTGGCCAAAATCCAAGGTATTTTAAATTGCCCCAAAACCCAATAAAACCTCTTTTAAGGCTATAAGAAGGCTTTTTATCCATTTATAAGGATTTTGGAAAGAATTTTTTGCCCAAAAAATTGCCTCAAATCGCTTGATTTTGAGCAAAAAGGCAAGGCTATACTAAGGCAAAATGGCCAAAAATTGGCCAAAATCCAAGGTATTTCAAATTGCCCCAAAACCCAATAAAACCTCTTTTAAGGCTATAAGAAGGCTTTTGTCCATTTATAAGGATTTTGGAAAGAATTTTTTGCCCAAAAAATTGCCTAAAATCGCTTGATTTTGAGCAAAAAGGCAAGGCTATACTAAGGCAAAATGGCCAAAAATTGGCCAAAATCCAAGGTATTTCAAATTGCCCCAAAACCCAATAAAACCTCTTTTAAGGCTATAAGAAGGCTTTTTGTCCATTTATAAGGATTTTGGAAAGAATTTTTTTGCCCAAAAAAATTGCCTAAAATCGCCCGATTTTGAGCAAAAAGACAAGGCTATACTAAGGCAAAATGGCCAAAAATTGGCCAAAATCCAAGGTATATTAAATTGCCCCAAAACCCAATAAAACGTCTTTTAAGGCTATAAGAAGGCTTTTTGTCCATTTGTTAGGATTTTGGAAAGAATTTTTTTGCCCAAAAAAATTGCCTCAAATCGCTTGATTTTGAGCAAAAAGGCAAGGCTATACTAAGGCAAAATGGCCAAAAATTGGGCAAAATCCAAGGTATTTTAAATTGCCCCAAAACCCAATAAAACCTCTTTTAAGGCTATAAGAAGGCTTTTTGTCCATTTATAAGGATTTTGGAAAGAATTTTTTGCCCAAAAAATTGCCTAAAATCGCCCGATTTTGAGCAAAAAGGCAAGGCTATACTAAGGCAAAATGGCCAAAAATTGGCCAAAATCCAAGGTATTTTAAATTGCCCCAAAACCCAATAAAACCTCTTTTAAGGCTATAAGAAGGCTTTTGTCCATTTATAAGGATTTTGGAAAGAATTTTTTGCCCAAAAAATTGCCTAAAATCGCTTGATTTTGAGCAAAAAGGCAAGGCTATACTAAGGCAAAATGGCCAAAATTGGCCAAAATCCAAGGTATTTTAAATTGCCCCAAAACCCAATAAAACCTCTTTTAAGGCTATAAGAAGGCTTTTTGTCCATTTATAAGGATTTTGGAAAGAATTTTAATGCCCAAAAAAATTGCCTAAAATCGCCCGATTTTGAGCAAAAAGGCAAGGCTATACTAAGGCAAAATGGCCAAAAATTGGCCAAAATCAAAGGTGTTTTAAATTCCCCCAAAGCCCAATAAAACCTCTTTTAAGGCTATGAGAAGGCTTTTTATCCATTTATTAGTATTTCGGAAAGAATTTTTTCGCCCAAAAAATTGCCTCAAATCGCTTGATTTTGAGCAAAAAGGCAAGGCTATACTAAGGCAAAATGGCCAAAAATTGGCCAATATCCAAGGTATTTTAAATTGCCCCAAAACCCAATAAAACCTCTTTTAAGGCTATAAGAAGGCTTTTTGTCCATTTATAAGGATTTTGGAAAGAATTTTTTTGCCCAAAAAAATTGCCTAAAATCGCCCGATTTTGAGCAAAAAGGCAAGGCTATACTAAGGCAAAATGGCCAAAAATTGGCCAAAATCCAAGGTATTTTAAATTGCCCCAAAACCCAATAAAACCTCTTTTAAGGCTATAAGAAGGCTTTTGTCCATTTATAAGGATTTTGGAAAGAATTTTTTGCCCAAAAAAATTGCCTAAAATCGCCCGATTTTGAGCAAAAAGACAAGGCTATACTAAGGCAAAATGGCCAAAAATTGGCCAAAATCCAAGGTATATTAAATTGCCCCAAAACCCAATAAAACGTCTTTTAAGGCTATAAGAAGGCTTTTTGTCCATTTATAAGGATTTTGGAAAGAATTTTTTTGCCCAAAAAAATTGCCTCAAATCGCTTGATTTTGAGCAAAAAGGCAAGGCTATACTAAGGCAAAATGGCCAAAAATTGGGCAAAATCCAAGGTATTTTAAATTGCCCCAAAACCCAATAAAACCTCTTTTAAGGCTATAAGAAGGCTTTTTGTCCATTTATAAGGATTTTGGAAAGAATTTTAATGCCCAAAAAAATTGCCTAAAATCGCCTGATTTTGAGCAAAAAGGCAAGGCTATACTAAGGCAAAATGGCCAAAAATTGGCCAAAATCAAAGGTGTTTTAAATTCCCCCAAAACCCAATAAAACCTCTTTTAAGGCTATAAGAAGGCTTTTTGTCCATTTATAAGGATTTTGGAAAGAATTTTTTCGCTCAACAAAATTGCCTCAAATCGCTTGATTTTGAGCAAAAAGGCAAGGCTATACTAAGGCAAAATGGCCAAAAAATGGGCAAAATCCAAGGTATTTTAAATTGCCCCAAAACCCAATAAAACCTCTTTTAAGGCTATAAGAAGGCTTTTGTCCATTTATAAGGATTTTGGAAAGAATTTTTTTGCCCAAAAAATTGCCTAAAATCGCTTGATTTTGAGCAAAAGGCAAGGCTATACTAAGGCAAAATGGCCAAAAATTGGCCAAAATCCAAGGTATTTTAAATTGCCCCAAAACCCAATAAAACCTCTTTTAAGGCTATAAGAAGGCTTTTTGTCCATTTATAAGGATTTTGGAAAGAATTTTTTCGCTCAAAAAATTGCCTCAAATCGCTTGATTTTGAGCAAAAAGGCAAGGCTATACTAAGGCAAAATGGCCAAAAATTGGGCAAAATCCAAGGTATTTTAAATTGCCCCAAAACCCAATAAAACCTCTTTTAAGGCTATAAAAAGGCTTTTTATCCATTTATAAGGATTTTGGAAAGAATTTTAATGCCCAAAAAAATTGCCTAAAATCGCCCGATTTTGAGCAAAAAGGCAAGGCTATACTAAGGCAAAATGGCCAAAAATTGGCCAAAATCCAATGTGTTTTAAATTCCCCCAAAGCCCAATAAAACCTCTTTTAAGGCTATGAGAAGGCTTTTTATCTATTTATTAGGATTTCGGAAAGAATTTTTTCGCCCAAAAAAATTGCCTCAAATCGCTTGATTTTGAGCAAAAAGGCAAGGCTATACTAAGGCAAAATGGCCAAAAATTGGCCAAAATCCAAGGTATTTCAAATTGCCCCAAAACCCAATAAAACCTCTTTTAAGGCTATAAGAAGGCTTTTTGTCCATTTATAAGGATTTTGGAAAGAATTTTTTTGCCCAAAAAAATTGCCTAAAATCGCCCGATTTTGAGCAATAAAAAAGGCAAGGCTATACTAAGGCAAAATGGCCAAAAATTGGCCAAAAATTGGCCAAAATCCAAGGTATTTCAAATTGCCCCAAAACCCAATAAAACCTCTTTTAAGGCTATAAGAAGGCTTTTTGTCCATTTATAAGGATTTTGGAAAGAATTTTTTGCCCAAAAAATTGCCTAAAATCGCTTGATTTTGAGCAAAAAGGCAAGGCTATACTAAGGCAAAATGGCCAAAAAATGGGCAAAATCCAAGGTATTTTAAATTGCCCCAAAACCCAATAAAACCTCTTTTAAGGCTATAAGAAGGCTTTTGTCCATTTATAAGGATTTTGGAAAGAATTTTTTGCCCAAAAAATTGCCTAAAATCGCCTTGATTTTGAGCAAAAAGGCAAGGCTATACTAAGGCAAAATGGCCAAAAATTGGGCAAAATCCAAGGTATTTTAAATTGCCCCAAAACCCAATAAAACCTCTTTTAAGGCTATAAGAAGGCTTTTTGTCCATTTATAAGGATTTTGGAAAGAATTTTTTGCCCAAAAAATTGCCTAAAATCGCCTTGATTTTGAGCAAAAAGGCAAGGCTATACTAAGGCAAAATGGCCAAAAATTGGCCAAAATCCAAGGTATTTTAAATTGCCCCAAAACCCAATAAAACCTCTTTTAAGGCTATAAGAAGGCTTTTTGTCCATTTATAAGGATTTTGGAAAGAATTTTTTGCCCAAAAAATTGCCTAAAATCGCTTGATTTTGAGCAAAAAGGCAAGGCTATACTAAGGCAAAATGGCCAAAAATTGGCCAAAATCCAAGGTATTTTAAATTGCCCCAAAACCCAATAAAACCTCTTTTAAGGCTATAAGAAGGCCTTTTATCCATTTATAAGGATTTTGGAAAGAATTTTTTCGCCCAAAAAAATTGCCTCAAATCGCTTGATTTTGAGCAAAAAGGCAAGGCTATACTAAGGCAAAATGGCCAAAAATTGGCCAAAATCCAAGGTATTTTAAATTGCCCCAAAACCCAATAAAACCTCTTTTAAGGCTATAAGAAGGCTTTTGTCCATTTATAAGGATTTTGGAAAGAATTTTTTTGCCCAAAAAAATTGCCTAAAATCGCTTGATTTTGAGCAAAAAGGCAAGGCTATACTAAGGCAAAATGGCCAAAAATTGGCCAAAATCCAAGGTATTTTAAATTGCCCCAAAACCCAATAAAACCTCTTTTAAGGCTATAAGAAGGCTTTTTGTCCATTTATAAGGATTTTGGAAAGAATTTTTTTGCCCAAAAAAATTGCCTAAAATCGCCCGATTTTGAGCAAAAAGGCAAGGCTATACTAAGGCAAAATGGCCAAAAATTGGCCAAAATCCAAGGTATTTTAAATTGCCCCAAAACCCAATAAAACCTCTTTTAAGGCTATAAGAAGGCTTTTTGTCCATTTATAAGGATTTTGGAAAGAATTTTAATGCCCAAAAAAATTGCCTAAAATCGTCCGATTTTGAGCAAAAAGGCAAGGCTATACTAAGGCAAAATGGCCAAAAAATGGGCAAAATCCAAGGTATTTTAAATTGCCCCAAAACCCAATAAAACCTCTTTTAAGGCTATAAGAAGGCTTTTTGTCCATTTATAAGGATTTTGGAAAGAATTTTTTGCCCAAAAAAATTGCCTAAAATCGCCCGATTTTGAGCAAAAAGGCAAGGCTATACTAAGGCAAAATGGCCAAAAATTGGCCAAAATCCAAGGTATTTTAAATTGCCCCAAAACCCAATAAAACCTCTTTTAAGGCTATAAGAAGGCTTTTTGTCCATTTATAAGGATTTTGGAAAGAATTTTTTTTGCCCAAAAAATTGCCTAAAATCGCCGATTTTGAGCAAAAAGGCAAGGCTATACTAAGGCAAAATGGCCAAAAATTGGCCAAAATCCAAGGTATTTTAAATTGCCCCAAAACCCAATAAAATCTCTTTTAAGGCTATAAGAAGGCTTTTTATCCATTTATAAGGATTTTGGAAAGAATTTTAATGCCCAAAAAATTGCCTAAAATCGCCCGATTTTGAGCAAAAAGGCAAGGCTATACTAAGGCAAAATGGCCAAAAATTGGCCAAAATCCAAGGTATTTTAAATTGCCCCAAAACCCAATAAAACCTCTTTTAAGGCTATAAGAAGGCTTTTGTCCATTTATAAGGATTTTGGAAAGAATTTTTTGCCCAAAAAATTGCCTAAAATCGCTTGATTTTGAGCAAAAAGGCAAGGCTATACTAAGGCAAAATGGCCAAAAAATGGGCAAAATCCAAGGTATTTTAAATTGCCCCAAAACCCAATAAAACCTCTTTTAAGGCTATAAGAAGGCTTTTTGTCCATTTATAAGGATTTTGGAAAGAATTTTTTGCCCAAAAAATTGCCTAAAATCGCCTTGATTTTGAGCAAAAAGGCAAGGCTATCTACAAATGGCCAAAAATTGGCCAAAATGGCCCCAAAACCCAAAAATTGCCTAAAATCGCCTTGATTTTGAGCAAAAGACAAGGCTATACTAAGGCAAAATGGCCAAAAATTGGCCAAAATCCAAGGTATTTTAAATTGCCCCAAAACCCAATAAAACCTCTTTTAAGGCTATAAGAAGGCTTTTATCCATTTATAAGGATTTTGGAAAGAATTGCCTTTTTTGCCCAAAAAATTGCCTAAAATCGCTTGATTTTGAGCAAAAGACAAGGCTATACTAAGGCAAAATGGCCAAAAATTGGCCAAAATCCAAGGTATTTTAAATTGCCCCAAAACCCAATAAAACCTCTTTTAAGGCTATAAGAAGGCTTTTTGTCCATTTATAAGGATTTTGGAAAGAATTTTTTGCCCAAAAAATTGCCTCAAATCGCTTGATTTTGAGCAAAAAGGCAAGGCTATACTAAGGCAAAATGGCCAAAAATTGGGCAAAATCCAAGGTATTTTAAATTGCCCCAAAACCCAATAAAACCTCTTTTAAGGCTATAAGAAGGCTTTTGTCCATTTATAAGGATTTTGGAAAGAATTTTTTGCCCAAAAAAATTGCCTCAAATCGCTTGATTTTGAGCAAAAAGGCAAGGCTATACTAAGGCAAAATGGCCAAAAATTGGGCAAAATCCAAGGTATTTTAAATTGCCCCAAAACCCAATAAAACCTCTTTTAAGGCTATAAGAAGGCTTTTTATCCATTTATAAGGATTTTGGAAAGAATTTTAATGCCCAAAAAAATTGCCTAAAATCGCCCGATTTTGAGCAAAAAGGCAAGGCTATACTAAGGCAAAATGGCCAAAAAATGGGCAAAATCCAAGGTATTTTAAATTGCCCCAAAACCCAATAAAACCTCTTTTAAGGCTATAAGAAGGCTTTTTGTCCATTTATAAGGATTTTGGAAAGAATTTTAATGCCCAAAAAATTGCCTAAAATCGCCCGATTTTGAGCAAAAAGGCAAGGCTATACTAAGGCAAAATGGCCAAAAATTGGCCAAAATCCAAGGTATTTTAAATTGCCCCAAAACCCAATAAAACCTCTTTTAAGGCTATAAGAAGGCTTTTTATCCATTTATAAGGATTTTGGAAAGAATTTTAATGCCCAAAAAAATTGCCTAAAATCGCCCGATTTTGAGCAAAAAGGCAAGGCTATACTAAGGCAAAATGGCCAAAAATTGGCGAAAATCCAAGGTATTTTAAATTGCCCCAAAACCCAATAAAACCTCTTTTAAGGCTATAAGAAGGCTTTTTATCCATTTATAAGGATTTTGGAAAGAATTTTTTGCCCAAAAAATTGCCTCAAATCGCTTGATTTTGAGCAAAAGGCAAGGCTATACTAAGGCAAAATGGCCAAAAATTGGCCAAAATCCAAGGTATTTTAAATTGCCCCAAAACCCAATAAAACCTCTTTTAAGGCTATAAGAAGGCTTTTGTCCATTTATAAGGATTTTGGAAAGAATTTTTTGCCCAAAAAATTGCCTAAAATCGCCTTGATTTTGAGCAAAAAGGCAAGGCTATACTAAGGCAAAATGGCCAAAAATTGGCCAAAATCCAAGGTATTTTAAATTGCCCCAAAACCCAATAAAACCTCTTTTAAGGCTATAAGAAGGCTTTTTATCCATTTATAAGGATTTTGGAAAAAATTTTTCTGCCCAAAAAAATTGCCTCAAATCGCTTGATTTTGAGCAAAAAGGCAAGGCTATACTAAGGCAAAATGGCCAAAAATTGGGCAAAATCCAAGGTATTTTAAATTGCCCCAAAACCCAATAAAACCTCTTTTAAGGCTATAAGAAGGCTTTTTGTCCATTTATAAGGATTTTGGAAAGAATTTTTTTGCCCAAAAAAATTGCCTAAAATCGCCCGATTTTGAGCAAAAAGGCAAGGCTATACTAAGGCAAAATGGCCAAAAATTGGCCAAAATCCAAGGTATTTTAAATTGCCCCAAAACCCAATAAAACCTCTTTTAAGGCTATAAGAAGGCTTTTTATCCATTTATAAGGATTTTGGAAAGAATTTTAATGCCCAAAAAATTGCCTAAAATCGCCCGATTTTGAGCAAAAAGGCAAGGCTATACTAAGGCAAAATGGCCAAAAAATGGGCAAAATCCAAGGTATTTTAAATTGCCCCAAAACCCAATAAAACCTCTTTTAAGGCTATAAGAAGGCTTTTTGTCCATTTATAAGGATTTTGGAAAGAATTTTTTGCCCAAAAAATTGCCTAAAATCGCTTGATTTTGAGCAAAAAGGCAAGGCTATACTAAGGCAAAATGGCCAAAAATTGGCCAAAATCCAAGGTATTTTAAATTGCCCCAAAACCCAATAAAACCTCTTTTAAGGCTATAAGAAGGCTTTTTGTCCATTTATAAGGATTTTGGAAAGAATTTTTTGCCCAAAAAATTGCCTAAAATCGCCTTGATTTTGAGCAAAAAGGCAAGGCTATACTAAGGCAAAATGGCCAAAAATTGGCCAAAATCCAAGGTATTTTAAATTGCCCCAAAACCCAATAAAACCTCTTTTAAGGCTATAAGAAGGCTTTTTGTCCATTTATAAGGATTTTGGAAAGAATTTTTTTGCCCAAAAAAATTGCCTAAAATCGCTTGATTTTGAGCAAAAAGGCAAGGCTATACTAAGGCAAAATGGCCAAAAATTGGCCAAAATCCAAGGTATTTCAAATTGCCCCAAAACCCAATAAAACCTCTTTTAAGGCTATAAGAATCCATTTATAAGGATTTTGGAAAGAATTTTTTTTTGCCTAAATCGCTTGATTTTGAGCAAAAAGGCAAGGCTATACTAAGGCAAAATGGCCAAAAATTGGGCAAAATCCAAGGTATTTTAAATTGCCCCAAAACCCAATAAAATCTCTTTTAAGGCTATAAGAAGGCTTTTTATCCATTTATAAGGATTTTGGAAAGAATTTTAATGCCCAAAAAATTGCCTAAAATCGCCCGATTTTGAGCAAAAAGGCAAGGCTATACTAAGGCAAAATGGCCAAAAATTGGCCAAAATCCAAGGTATTTTAAATTGCCCCAAAACCCAATAAAACCTCTTTTAAGGCTATAAGAAGGCTTTTTGTCCATTTATAAGGATTTTGGAAAGAATTTTTTTGCCCAAAAAAATTGCCTAAAATCGCCCGATTTTGAGCAAAAAGGCAAGGCTATACTAAGGCAAAATGGCCAAAAATTGGCCAAAATCCAAGGTATTTTAAATTGCCCCAAAACCCAATAAAACCTCTTTTAAGGCTATAAAAGGCTTTTTATCCATTTATAAGGATTTTGGAAAGAATTTTTTTGCCCAAAAAAATTGCCTAAAATCGCCCGATTTTGAGCAAAAAGGCAAGGCTATACTAAGGCAAAATGGCCAAAAATTGGCCAAAATTGTGAGTTTCAAAATTGACCCAAGTCGTCCTAAATACCCTCCCAAGAGTTGGATGACCCATTGCAATGCCTTTCCGGTCTGTAATTCAAGTACCTTGGTCATTTTTCAGAAAAATAAAAACGCTGAAACCCGGTCATTTTGGGCAATGTGTCGAAATTATTAAAAATAGCCTTCTGAGGGTAAAATAAGCTATAATGCAGCTTATACGGTTTAATATGAGTAAAACAAAAACCCAATAAGATCGCCCGTTTTGACTGCACCGAGAAAAATTCGGCATAGCAAAAGTCGATTTTTTGTACTTTTCTTCTTGTCTCTTTGTTCTAGGTTAATAATTTAATTTATTACAATCATTACAGTCATAAATTTGAATAATGTTAAATGTTCATATATTGTTTTTAATGTTTAAAAAATGTCCTTCCTTAAAATGAAGCGAACAATTCCAATCATTTGAGACAACTGTGCCAATCCACGCACTTGTGTGAGGTTAAAGAGAGTAATATTCGTAGAGACGAGGCTCTGCCTCTTTTTCAATAACTTAGCCCCTTGATCCTTCCATTTAATGATCAATATGCTTCTAATGATTATTGCTACGATTTCAAAACTCTTAAATTCATAATAAATAATGTTAAAGTTAAAACAGGAATACAGCATATCCTACTGTACGCTGATATCTCATCAACAAGGGCTGAGAGGCAAGGGGAGGGGGCTACAGGGAGGGGGCTCCTTAAATCTTGAAGATCAATGTAGTGTTTGCTATATTCTCTAAAACAGGCTCCAATTCTGGCTCAATCATTTTACAACTGCCTTTAAAGCCCTCTAAAATCATATCCTACTTTTTTTGGGTGTACATAATGTATACTAACATGAATAAAATGGATGATTTCCTGGTAAATGCAGTAATTTTACTGGGCAGAATTGAGATTAAAGGTCGCTTGTTGTGAAATAAATCTCGACTGCACAGCTATGCAAATTTGAGGGGGTTATTGCGGAGGCATTCTACTGTCTCTTAGAAACGGAAGGGCCCTATGCTAATGGAGCCCCCCAAATCAAAACACTTCTATTCAGCCCTTGACTCCTGAGGTCGATATGTGAATCACTGAGGTCGAAAGGCTAATCTAACTGGGAATTGATACAATGGAAATTAAAAAGTTGGTGGGTTAGGGGCTCATTCCTACGACTTTTAAGGGTCAAGTACCTCTCTACAACGGGTACCCAATCTAGTCCCCCACCACACAATAAGAATACCTCCATCTCAGCCCTTGACTCCCGACGCCAATACGTTAATCATAAGCATCTTTCTATTTAGTAGCATATGATAATTTTACCTACATGTGTGTTGCAATCTCGTACTTTTGCATGTCTCACATCTCACCTCACAGCACCATATATATCTACATTTACAACGTTCTACAATCTCTATCGTCTGAGTATCAAAACCTCTTCCACAGCAAAGTGTATCACAACCCTGTTTCCCTGGATCGTTAAGTAAACACTCCCTCCCAGTAGTGCCTTCGATTCCAGCTTTCGTATTTTTATTGCAATAATTCGGCGATGGGTCTGCGTAAAGAAGAGCCCCTTTGGTGGCGGGATGTTTTTTCAGTCCACTTCTTTGTGTGCGCATGTCGATCTGCACTGCGTTGTCGTACTTGTTTACCAGTTTCTTAGCAACTTCCTGAAATGTTGGCAGCCGTTTCATACAGTGTTTCATTTGACATGCGCCAGTTACGCCGTGGCATCGACAGTTGACTGAGAGCAAGTCACGGACAAGCTGAAATAAATGAAATCTTATGAGATTCAAGTTATACACAGCAGCTATTGAAACTGTACACTTTCAAAATTCTCTGTATTAAGACCCCTCTATATGAATTTGTTTATGTTCTTGTTAAGTCTCTTCTCTATTCAACCCCTCCCTCTATCAAGCCCCTTCTCTTTATTACTCTTCACTCTCTATTAGTTCCTTCTTTCTTTTAAGCAATACTCACTCACTAGTAAGCCCCTCTTATTCTCTGTTAGGCTTCTTCTCCCTCTATTGAGCCCCTCTCTCTGTAAGTCTCTTTCATCTGTTAAGCCTCCTCTTCTAAATGTCCCTGCTGTCTATTAAGACCCCACTTTCTCTCTCTATTAAAGGCCCCACTCTCTCTCCCTATTTAGGCCCCCATTTCTCTATTAAGCGTCTGCTTTCAATATGTCCCTTCTATCGATTAAAGGCCCCGCACTCTCTATTTAGGCCCCGCTCTCAATTTAGGCTCCCCCATTTCACTATTAAGCGTCTGCTTTCAATATGTCCCTTCTATCGATTAAAGGCCCCGCTCTCTCTATTTAGGCCCCGCTCTCAATTTAGGCTCCCCATTTCACTATTAAGCGTCTGCTTTCAATATGTCCCTTCTCTCAATTAAAGGCCCCACTCTCTCTATTTAGCCCCCCTCTCCATTTAGGCTCCCCCATTTCTCTATTAAGCGTCTGCTTTCTATACGTTCCTTCCCTCTATAAGCCGCCCTCTCTTTTAAGCCTATTCTCACTAAAGGAAAGAAAATCAAAGTATATAGTTTATAATATTACCTGACCCCCGAGTCTGATATTGTGCTTTTTATTCTATTCCTCTGTTGAACATTCGCATTTCTGGGTAGCTTCTTTTTCAATTCTGCAATTGCAAATTGTTTGGCGAATTTCGAACCTTGCATTGTTATATCTGGGCATCCTCCGAAATCTCTTTGTCGTATTTCTGGGGCTTTTGAAGCTTGTACAAATATGGCCTTGTTTGCGCAGCCGCAGCCTGCTAATTTGCCAGAGAGACACGCCTTTGAGATTGTGAATGTCAGAGCAGCAGTTGATAGAGCGTACGAAGCCAGCCTCTTTGGTGTCTGAAAATGAAAAGGGGTCGCGATTACTGAAGTGTTTGAAATTGCAAAAATAACTAACAGAGCGAGGTCATTTCAAGTGAGAACGGCCTTTTCATAAATGCGTCTTGAGCTTCACTTTTATCATTGGCGAATATCCATCTACATTTCCCCAAGGCGTATACACTTTAGAATCTTCCCATGTTTATGGACTTTGACAGAATTCCTTGGGAGCACTGTAGTAAGCAATACGACCTCCTATCAGCCCCTTATAACAGAATATTTTTGGCAATAGACCTTTTCAAAGAGGCCTGGGTCGGGTGCGTCATTTTTCTGGAAAATGGTAGACAATTGCAGTGAGGGAATCCTCTCTGTGTGTAACGAATGGAATAACGGTCATTTTAAGAGAGTTAGTTTAGCAAATTTTGCCCCAAACTCACAAATAATGGAAGGAAAAAGATTAAAAGGAATATGCACAACTTCTTCTGAAACGACCTAATTCCAGTTGTTGCACGAGGAGAGAACTTCTTATTTGGAAATGTCTACCATTTTCTAAAAAATGTCGCGCCCAACCCAGGCCTCTTTAAAAAGGTCTGTTCTTAGGCTCTCGCTTTTTTCTCCCTCAACAGAAGTGAAGGAAAGGAAGAAACAAAAAATCAAATCTAAGATGAATTCCAACTTTTCAAGAAAAGCATTTTATGCTTCTATTGATTGCTTAGTTTTCTGACTCAACCTTCTCGTTTTTCTCACAAGAACATAACAAATATTGTCGGTTTAAAAAGATCAAAAATTTAATCCTATTTTAATTAGGAGCATTTAATTCACTCAGGTTGTTTATTAGATAGAAAATCTTAAATTTGCGTACATAAATAGGAAAACAGACCCACGAATACAGCTTGTTTTTTATTAGAGAAACCCTAAATGCACACAAAATTTGAAACTCGCAAGCTCCCCATGTGATACAATAGAGATTCGTGATACCTAGGACATAATACCACCCATATAACCTCATGTAAACATCATATCTGATTTTGAATCGAATCTCGCATGAAGTCATTACCAAAAGTAATGCAGTGGTTAAGGAAGGCTTTAATCGTAGGCGTTTAAGAGATTATTCTAAGATTACCACTCAGCGTAGGATTCATCGTATAAAAGCATTGTTGTAACAACGAGAAAGGATAAAATGCATGCATCGACTTGTTTTCACACATTCACAGTAGCGACGCCAAACCTGTACCTTCTACTGTGGTCGATAAGCCTAAAGGAGGTGGTTTAGACTCCTTGAGTCCCACCGAGACAAACACCAAACCGAGATTTCTCATACTGACATGTTTGGGCGGCTCTTTCAATAGTGATAACTATGGCTCAGGTAATAAGTCTGGGGGCCTAGTTAGTCTAATTGATCTACAGTGGTGGGTAAGGCTTTGAGCATAATAGCTCGTCCCCGCAAGGTTTATTCGCCACGTCCCCCCCCCTTACGTCTCGCACATTATTTTTCACGTTGTTGCTGATTGATGAGGAAATAGTTTTTAAAGCGAGTCCGAAATGGATCTGGGTATGAGTGTGGAGTGCAAAATCTGAATACAGTCGAGGGAGGTCAAGCAAAGTGCAGATTGATTTTTCTTCACTTCATGCTCTCAACTTTGCATTTCCAAATTCAAAACCACTAAAGTACGCAACTATAAACAACCAAGTGGAAGGATCTTGCAAATTCCAGATTGTATGAACAAATTCTGAAAAGTTGGAATTTTCAACCAAATTACCACGTGAATCGAATGTTTGTTAACGAAAGATTAAAAAGATCCTCCGGAAAAAGTCCAGTTATAATTGTATGTTAATTAGATTGATATGATTGGCTAGAGAGATTCTACATAAGCCAATCAAAATTCTCGAGCAAGATAAGCAAATAGGGCATCCTTATAAGACAAGACAGAAACAATTATGATTGTAAATTGGAAGTAGCGAGAAACGGCTTATATTTAAGAAAGATTGACTCGACAATTTGACGCTGTGGTTCGCATAACAATGTCAATAAGCCAATCTGTGGAGTAAATTTTATTTTATTATTTTTACGTGCTTTGTATACTAACTCTTAATAATATCGAAAAAACTTAACCAAAATGCAATGTTTGCAAATCATTTAATAAAATTAAAACTTTATTGTCCATATTTGGCGGCACATGCATATCAGTTTCTCATACACAAAAACCACTAAACAAATTAATCCCGAGCTGGGTCATCCATTTTCACTCAGCCTCGTTTTCAGCCCTACACATTAACAATTCAACAGACTGAAGGAAAAAGCGGGACCCCTTTTACAGTAGTTTCAAGTTTTGAGACAATTCAGCCGCTTTCAATCTAATCTGCACTATAAAGTGTTTTGAAATTCGAAGTCAGAGACAAAACAATGTCCCCCATATCTAATTTGTCTCTTTATAACCTACAACTGGACTGAAGTCGAGACTGCTATTTTACGGTACAAGCGTTCCTAAATCTCCCCAAAACCCATGGTTTTAAGATGGCTTTAAGCCTAAAAATGCAGCGATTTCGTGACGTTTTATTTGACTGAGACCATGTGCAGGGGATTAGATTTTCCTTGAATAAAATCAATGAATTTTAAAACCACGATTACGAGCGAATAAGTTCACAAGAACCGAAAGGTCTGTCTGCGCCATAAATTAGAATTACCAATTGATAGCAAGATTGATTTGTAAAAGTAAAACTAGACAGATGAAGAATATGAACCCAGCTGAGATATCAAATCATATAAAAACCATTTCTACAGTAGCTTTTACGTTATCACTTTCTTTTATTTTACGCGTTGTAGCCTCAAGCTCAAGCTACTGTCACTGATTCTGAAATCCATAAAAAATTGGGGCCCGAAAGAGTTTCAGGACTCCTAAAAATTAACTAGCTAGTAGAATATCTATCTAACAAACTAACTAACAAACTAACTAATTAACTAACTAACTAACTAACTAACTAGCTAACTAACTAACTCACCAACTAACTAACAAACTAATTAACTAACTGACTAAGAACGAACTAAGTAACTAACTAACCAACTAACTAACTAACTGACGGACTGACACAATAGCCAACTAACTCACTAACTAACTGACTGGTTAACTAAATAACGAAATAACTTTCTAACTAACTAACTTACTAACTAACTTACTAACCAATTTACCAAATTACTAACTAACTAACAAACTAGCTTACTAACTAACTAATTAACTAACTTACTAACAGTAGCGTAGCCAAGGGGGGGCAAGGGGGGGCGGTCGCCCCCCCCCAATAGTCGAAAAGTTGGTGCTTTAGAAAAGTCCATTTCTGCAATAAAATCAGTGGGGGGATAAGAGAAGTTCTAACAACCGTTGCGCAATAAATATTATTCAATGTCGAAAAAGAGTAGAAATATCATCCCACCTCACCTGCTCGGTTCCAGGAAAATGTTCTACAGTTAATGTTATGCGGCAATTAACGCCACGTGCTTACTATTGTTCAACCCACACTCCCCTCCTGTTGCAATAGGTCTCGATGTGTGAAGGGTTCTAAAGATACGGACCTTTCTTGTGTTTTTACGATCCCGTCGGACAGATTTAAAGTTTATTAAAAAGACCTCCCTTGCGTATTGTTGCTGTGTGTTGTGAAAAGTCAAAATGTCAATCTATTTTCTCTCTTTGTCGAAATAAAACGAAATAGAACGAAAAAGCAAAACCACGAGAAAATTAGTAGAGTAAACGAAAGATCAGACAACACAGTGCATGTTTCTAGTAGATATACGTAGAATGAAAACTTTCACCGCTTTGTACTAATAAGTATTCTTGGCTGGAATCTTCTACACCAACAAGAAAGCCAGTGTTTCCAACAAACAGGTGAGGTGAGATGTCTTCGAATATCCAGTATGTAACGAAATAGGCAGGCAAAAATTGTGCATTCTATGCAATTCTAGAGGTTAGAAAATGAAAATTTTTCCGGGGGAGCCTACCCCCGGACCCCCCTAGTTTTGTGTCATACCATTAATTAGTTGGGGCAGACTATTTCCATGTTTTCAAAATGAAAAACGCTTTGTAACAAATTTTGTGCATACGACGTAGATATGTATAGCTTTCATGAATTTCAAAGGTCTAGGAACAATTTTTCCGAGGCACAGCAATAGACGCTGCACGAAGATTGTAGGTCTGTTGTCATGAAATTATTGTGAAAAGCAAGAATTCCAGCATATTATCTCCAATTTAAAGCCTGTCAAATCTCTTTTCTAAAGGGTCGTTTTACGACTTATAGAAGGGCATGGTCCAAAAAATTTCATCGGACCCCCATGTTTTTTATTCTCTTGCCCCCCCAAAGCCAAGACCCTGGCTACGCCACTGCTTACTAACTAACCAACTCACTAACTAACTAACTAACTAAATATCTAAGCAAGTAACAAACTATTTAAGTAACTATCTAATTAACTATCTAATTAACTAGCAAACTAGCTAGCTTAGGAACTAACTATATATTCTTAAACAAGATATACAAATTTTAAATTGATTAATATTAATAACAAAAAATGTCTTTATGAAAGCAACAGATGCAACCATTTAAAGAAGCTGAATCCACGATTGGTTGACAAAAAACCCAGCCCACTTGTGGTTGGTGCAAATCAATATATAAATGCAAAGCGAAATAAAGAAAATCTTATATCTAATTTGCTTTTACATATTTTAAATTTGTGATTAAAAACGCCTTATCCTATGAGCTAAACAGCTCAAGATATAAGGAGGGGAGGACCACAGTTTATCCGTAAATATTGATCTACTTAATACCTGACTTCGCATTAGCTATACTCGTGCGACAACATACGTAGTGCAAGGGTGGTGCAAAAAAATTGCTGGACCCTCCAAGCGATTTGGTTTTAGAGTTGTAAAGGAGATTAGTAAGCAACCAAGCAACCAACCAAGCAACCAACCAAGCAAGCAAGCAAGCAGGCAGGCAAGCAAACATGCAAGTAAGCCTGCAAGCAAGCCAGCAAGCAGGCAGGCAAGCAAGCAAACAAGCAAGCAAGTATACAAACAGGCATGCAAGCCAGCAGGCAGTTATACTTTTTAACATAGGTCAGATTTAAAGGCAGCTATATACCTGATGTAAACCTACTAAATCTACAGCTTTTGCCCTGTTCAAGATTTGAACCCATTTCCAAGTCGCAAGTCGAGCGCCTTGATTAACGGGAAATAGACTGAAGGTGCTGTGGCGTCGTGGCCTAATCCAGCTGGGTCATGGTGTCAGAAGCTCAGCGAGGTCGAAGTTCGAACCCCAGCTACAGCAGCGTCATAGCCAAGGTTGAGGTCTCGATTAGTTAACCTACTACTGAGATCCTAGCGATTGGCGCTAAGAGCAGAGCTTCAGCGGCCTTCCCAGCAATTCCTCATAAAGCAGGCCCACTAGAAACTGGTAGCCTACGTTACAGACTCAATACTAACCTAGGAAAGGTCTGAGGCTGCACGCAGGCTAGGAACAGGTCATACTAAGAACTAGGTTTGTTTGAACAGAAGTTCAGAGCTAAGGGGGCTTTAGGAAAGGAGCAGTTTTTGTTTACAAGTTACGTAAACTACTGATCTAATGAAAAATGTTTTAAACAGCAAAGCTTTTGATCTTGGTGAGGGTATTCGAGTAATTTTAATAAATGAAATTTGTCACATCTCTCTGCTATGCGGTTTTTCAGTGGGACAAAAGCAGTCGACCCCATGTGAGGATTGATTAAAAAATGTTTATTTATTAAGAACTTGCTGAGTAAAAATGAAATAAGGCAACGCCTGTCTGAGTTTTTCAATTCATGCTGAATGCTTTCACAGGAAAAATACAGTTTGCAAATGGACAAATGATTTTGCATCAAAGACTTATAACTCAGTTTTCGCTCATCAGATCGAGACTAACACCAAACCGAGATCGCTCAAACTGGGACTCATAATGTTACGGAACTTTTCTGACGCTAGCCTGAAAAGATTAACTGAAGACAGAATGAGTGGGAGGAACTAAAACTGGTCTTATGGTTTAGCAAATAAGAAGATAAAACCTCAAGACTGCTATATCCTTAGGCTATCACCATATACTATGTACACCAACAGAACAGGGATGAGCACGTACAGGAAGGGGATGAGCACGACCCCTACCAACAGTTAGAAGGGTCAGGACGTTCCCTATCTCCAAATCGTTACCATCCTATGGAAACAAGGCCTTGTATGGTGCTGGTCTGTTTAGTTGAGTCAGACGAAAAAAGACTCTCCTAGTATTCTTTCCAAACAATTCTTTATGTTTCATGTCAGACACAATTTTTAATAAAAATAATCTCATTTATTTAATTTGCTAAAACTGTTTTAGGTGTGGATCAGACAGAAAAATCTTACAGAATTAAAATCAAACAAAGAATTTATTGAAAAAGTTTGAAATCTGTCTCAATTTGTAGAGTTTTGGGGTAAAAACATAATATCCTACTGCGCAAATCTCTTTATAATCCTCCACTGTACAAAGTACAAAAGAGGATCAAAGTCAAAGTGGTCGTGCTTCTTTTGATTTACCGAGAACTTAATTGCATTTGAAGGCGACTTTTTGCAACGAGAGGGCCGATCGTGAAATTGTTTCACATGTATGTGCTAACTGGCCCGTAAGACCTCCAGGACCTCAGACAGCATCCGATCGTTGCGAGGGAGGGTGACACCCAAGTGACGCCAAATAAATTCGCCAAGTTTGGTATACCGCGCTGGAGAAATGACTAAAAAACAGAGGGAGTTACATTAAGTACCTTTACGAGGGCAATCAAATGTCCCGTAGCCAAACAAATGTAATGGTTAAAGAATCTTCTAAGTTCCTTGCTACAGGCCTAAAGTCAACTCGGCGATGCATCCTTGCATTCGGGGGTCGGCAAATGATTCCTAAGGTATTCGTGCTAGAATCGAACTTATTGAGTACAAACTACAGGTCCAAATCAGCCGTATGGCTTTCTAAAAGGTTGACCTTGGTTTGCAAAGAAAAACTGCTTGTTTGCATCTTCAATTTCGTTTTAAAAAAGTGCCAAGGAGCCAAGAAAAAAGCAACGCGTCAGCCGCTATGGTTTTCGGGTTTTATCGTTTGCTTTTGCTTTGCGACAACAACAAGTTAAAGAATAATTATCGGGACAACAAGTAAATAAAACAGCTAAATAATAATATATTTTTGGATGTTATTTATTTCAAAATATCTACAAAGGCAAGCGGTCTAAAATTGACTGGAACTTTGAAGGACTGTTATTTGGTTAGCACGTTCGATTCAACAATGAAAATTCAAGCGTACTGTGATGTGATTGGATGAATCTTTTATCACGTGACTTTTACCATCTCGGTGTACGAGGTCACCAGATGCAATACATTGAATAATGGAAATTCTTTGCTTCGCTTTCAAGCTGGGTAATGAATATAAAATTACATATGACCTCTGAATAGGACTGAGCAATCGGAGACTAAGAACTACAGAGTAACTGCGAGTCTGAGACACGAATACTGTGTGTTGATTAATTCAGAAAAGCTGCTCAAAAATAAGTAGTCGTGACAGTGGTGAGGCTCAAACTACAAAGATAGAAGTTGGAGAGGGCAGGAGACGAAATCTTGCTAGGAAACAAAACTTTTTACGACGTATCTCGAAACCTAGACTGATTACCTGAGTCGTAGTTTTGCTATTGAATTGAATTGATGGACGCTACCAGTTTGAGCGATCTCCTTTTGGTGCTAGCCTCGGTCGCATTATCGATAACTGGGACTCAGGTAATCAGTCGACTCTCAACCATTGATTGGAGCAGAAAGAAATTTATTGGTAAATGGGAAAAGTCATATAACTCAGCTGTCAATCATCCACTCAAGGACAGCGCAGCATACACTTTCTTATTGCACAGCAAGGACGATTAAACAAAAGACCTTTACAAAGAGGTCTGGGTCGGCGCGACATTTTTCTGGAAGATGGCGGAGATCCTGAGTAAGGGAATCCTCTCCGCGTGTAACGACCGAGATTACGGTCGCTTTAGGAGAGGTAGAGAAGCATACTGCTCTTCAAATTCATGAAAACTTTTACTCAGGTTTTAGATCAAAACACCCTGTGCACCTGAACGAGGTCACGAGCTAGCAGCCTCGACTGCAATATCAAGTAAGCTGCGAATGCGAACTGCAAAATGCAAAAACTAGTGAGTGTCTAGTAAGACTAATGAATTAAACGAATCCCATTGTTCTGCTTATACAGTCTAGACCAACAACCACAGCATTTCATTACTCCGAATGAGTTTGACAATAACAACAACAACTTAAGGTGGTAACTCCGACAGCTGGAACTCGTGTCATAAGTCTATCAATGTCTTGTACAAAGGTTAAACAACACCGAGGAAGTCCACAGAAAATATTTATGCTCCTCATATAAAAACGGAGCAAATAAACTTGACCTATTTCAATTATAACTTGCAAGTCAAATAATATAGAACAGTTAATTGACAGTGCGTAGATAAGAGAAGAGTACAAATTTATATATATACTCAGCTTCAAGAATAGAAGGCGGTTTGACATGGGTAAACTGAAATAGCAACTATTGATAAACACGCTTTTAAGCACTTGTGAAATTAAATAGATCTTCGGACGAATCTTTCCGAAAAAATGAATGGTATTAAAACTATACTATTTTTTCCCGTAAAAACTGCTTTTTTTCGAGTTGTAGAGCTCAGAACTGGCTAGGCCTAATCTTATTCTTCTGAGAATTTCATCCTTCCTGAATAACGAGTTCTAATGAGCTTGTTGACCCTTTTACAAATGCGAAAAATTAAATCGAAAACACAGAAACCAGTTGCTGTGGCTGTGAGCTAGAATTGATGACTTTGACAGAGCAAGAGGAATATCATGCCATAAATATTCTTTTATAAAGGGGTATTTTGTCGATAACAATTTTCTGGCCTATGGCTTGTAGATCAGAGCCACCACTAGCCGAACTATGTTCTTAAAGCCCCTGCATTCCATCTATACTATGCCCTTGATTCGTTTTCGTCACCCTGCTTTTTACTGCACATCACCTAGACTTAGGCCTGCTCTTTACAACATAGTCCCTTAACTGCATAGGCCTAAATCTGGCCTAGGCATTTGCTACTATCTTTGGCACACACGAAAACTATGCATCTCTTCTAGTAATAAGAATCTATAAGAAACTTTAAAATGGTTTGTGCTATCCTTAACATGACGAAATATTTCATTAAAGCGATTCGCCTATTGTTCTAGGCCTACTTGGGAAAAATTATTTCTTTTAGTCCATCAAAGGTTCATAGCAACGTTTTTATGTTTGGATATGTTTTATCTCACATGGACTTTTAGCGCAGAGCTATGTACACCGTGTTTATGTTTGGAAATCTCAGCACTGGACTTTCATAAATAATGGAGATGGCTGTTACTTAGAATATGGAAGGTCACAGCGACTGATACAGCTTTTCCTATATAGGGACAGTTCTAGAATGGAATCTAGGGTCTCAAAAAGCAAAAACAGTGCTTGTTTAGCGTGTCCACTAATTAGCAATGGCATAACGGACTTGAAATGTCGGCATTTAAAGAAATCGCTCAAAGAGGACATGAATTAATTAACTAACGGCATTTTGAGGCACCATACTAAGACATACATGAAATTTTCATTGTTGAAGTTAATGCTATTTGAGGTCTTTGATAAACGAATGTTTTTTAGTATTTGGTCACTAATACCCTTTTCTAAAAACATGTAAATCTCATGAAAATCACATCGCCTGGTCTACAATGCAGCTTAACTTATTGAGTAATAAACCTCTGATTAAACACGATATATATTCAGCTTGTTTCACAGTCTGGGTTTCATTCTTAGATTCTAAAGACATACCCCTTTCTAAAGACATGTAAATCTCTTGAAAATAGTACAGCCAGGCTTACAATACGATTCAACTTATTTCTCGCCCTTGAATATTAAACCTCTTATCAAACACGATATTAAAGCAGCTTGTTTCTCAGTTTGAGTTTCATTCTCATATTCTTTTGAGTTGCAAGCTTTGAGATTTAGATTTAAGGCAATAAATTGATTAATAACTGGAGAGATTTATGTCTCAAAGGAAATTATTTCATAATAATATATCTTGGATTATCTGCTTAAAATTCAGTTGTCAAATCCTGACTTTTGTTTTTATAAGTCAACGAGATTTTATATCATTTATAAATGGGAGCTCTACAGGGCCTTTTTAATATACTAACTGGGGAGGAGTATTTGCCCCCAGTGTACCCCCAGTCCCACTCTCCTCCCAAATTTTGAGGAAAAGCCTTTGCTTACGACAACAACAGAATGCCCAACCAGTCAAGATCCCTTAAAAGAGGCCTTAAGGGCTATGTAGGTTAGTTCCTGATGTAGAGCCAGGGAGAGCCAGGAGGTCGCACATCGTAAGGGTATAAGTTTGGGAAATCGCAGGAGTGCTGAATCAAAAGAGGACAGTGTGAAGAGGAAGGAAAAGAAATATCACTGACTTACCAGAATTTAGATCTGCTGCGAAGTTAGGTGCTTTATCAATGGAGGAGCAATCCCAAGTTCTTTCTCTAAGCTGGTCCTTACATTCTTCTTTGGCTAACTGAGCACCTTCTTTCATATATTTCATCATCAATAGATTACCACGACATACCTTGCTCTGCCTCAAGGAGATGAGTCGAGGAAATCTGTCACAATCGCTTTTTCTCCAAGCAGAATTCTTTGTTCTGTCCAAAGCTCTGTAGAGAAAGGGCTACTTCAGTGAAATTGTCTAAGCTGGTTGAGCCGAATGCTTAACTAAGGTTCGGGTTTGGCTCGCAATCAAAAGGTTTGAAATCACTTTCTCTGAACCTATACTCACCAGTACCAGAGTGCTCGCTCTGAGGCAGCTAGGGGAGGGTAGGATAGCGAATATAAATCAAAGAAGTTGTAGCCAAGTTTGGGTTCGGCTCGCAGTCGAAAGGTTTTGGATTCGAATTAGTCGAAATACCTTCCTCTGAATCTACAATCATGAGTCCCAGAGTGCTATGGTTCTGAGGTAGATTTGTTAACATCTGTGAAGTGTTGTAGCCAAAGTTTGGGTTCGGCTCGCAGTCGAAAGGTTTCTGGTTCGGGTCTCGTCGATAACACAAACTGCAAACGAGCTTGCAGTCGTCTATCCTATCCTTCTTAGGTTAGAGCATGCATTTGAATGAAAAACTATATAAGAAACATCAGGCTGACGTTCGGGTGAAACAGGTTACTCTCTTCCAAAATTCGTATCTGTTCCAAAAAACTGCTTGAGTCAGGTGCTTTATCTATAGGTGAGAAGCACTTATCTTAAAACGCACGTCAAGTATAATTTCGAGAAGGAGGACGATAAATCCGAGGGCCGATTCATTCCATGGAAATCTTTTATACCTTTGCTGGAAATCCTATTTTTTTCATGGAAATCCCTTAGAAATCTGTTTGTTTTTACGAAATGCTCGTACTTTTATGAAGAGTAAAATACCACGGAGAAGAGTCTTCTAGTGAAAATAGGTGAATTCATTCTAGAATGTCTCACGAGGGCAAACATTTCGAGTCAAGCACTGCACATCAACTATACAATAAAGCTTCCTCAAACCAATGCTCAAACTCTGACCTTAGTTTACAAATAATGACTTGCTTGCTTGCTTGCTTGTTATAAACATAGATGACCTTTAAACCAAAAGGCATAAAACGGCATTTTTGTCTTTAATCAAATGATGGTTTTCTTTAAATCTTTAAATTCCAAAATCACTCGTCACTGACTGCGTTTACATCATTGGTTTTAAAAGTATGGTTAATCTAGGATTGCAGAAATTTGTTTTGAAGAAAACCGAGGGACAGAAGAAGTACATGCTTTTTATTTGATAAAGAACCTAGCTAGATCAAGGTCTAGTTCCTAAAAGTCCTTATTTTTGGACCTCTTGTGATTCAATTATAGTACGCAAAGTATGTTAATACACCAGGACTCTTATCCAGCCCTCAAAGTTGCTTAAAATTTTAGACATTTTAGTCCTCAAAGTTGCTTAACATTTTTGTAGCTAACAATCACTCCTGACTTCGTGGGTCAAAATCATCAACTGTAGGCCTGCAACACGGGGAGACAGTAAATTGAAAAGTGTTAGCTAACGAACTTCAACATGGAAAGGAAAGCATAATAACAAACAACTTCTTAGTTGTTAACAGTAATTTAGTTGAGCCCTCAAGTTGCTTAATGTTAAGGTCAGTTCAGCCCTAGTTGCTTATTGAGCGGTTGCTTATTAAAAAAGTGTAGTCCCTAATTTAAATTGCGTTTGCATACACGCTTTTTTTATAAACTGGGACGGCAGCTTCGGCCCTCTTCATGCAGGTTCCTTATAAAGTGGTTCTTTATAAAAAAGCACGTAATCAAAAACCAGCAAGAAGGAAAATGTATGTCGCCTGACCAAAGAGGAACTGCCTGGAACAACAATAACTTACTAGCTTTCTGGAAGCATATGTACATATACCTCAAAGTTCATTCCTTCTAACCATATAATACAGTAATTACCAACTTAAACATTTAACATATTAAAAAACAAAAATCAAGAGTCTGGTAAATAAATATGAAGTTCTATTTCTCAGAAACTCAAATCAAACAGACAAGGTCATGTACAAAGTTAAAAAGACGTTAGACCATGAAATATGGGGTGCAAAATTTTCTAAAATCTAACATTCTTTTGAAACTTGAACGCAGACGGTCCTCGAAAAGGACATCGAGCTAACAACTGCTCATTTGAAAATAGACTTCTAAGCTTTCGTAAAAAGATTTCAAAATGCCTCAAAGTTTTCCAACGATAGGAAATGGATGAATAAATTGCGTTCCCGTTTGTTTTCCTGTTAATTTCGAAATACGTAAGAAGTTGGTGAATAATTTCCTATTATGGTTTTGGAAACAATTTGTAACATTTATAAGGGTATCAAAATAACAATTTTCTAGTTCAGGTAAATTCGAGGTGAGAATGAAACTCGAGTCTAATGAAAAATGATTGAAAATTGATCATATAAAACGAACGCATCAAATTACATATTATACTTACAGCCATTTAATGCCGAGTGTTAAATTTGCAAATGATGATAATAATAAAAGAGCAACCCAAATCATTATAGGTCTTTTTGATTCCATGTTATATACTGCACCAATTAATATATAGAGATTCGCGGTAAGAGTTCTGGAGTGTATACTGTATAGAGATGAAACGAATGAATGCTGTGTTCCTGTGTATCCCGCTTCGACTAACTAATCTGCCCCCGAGTGAGCAAGTTATCTCTTATACGTAACTCAAACAATCAATCGGTTAAATATTTCTTTGTCAAATCCGCCTATTAACAAAGCATCGAGAGCAAATCGGAAAGTTCTTCTATTATACTCAAAACAAGCGTGGTTTTATTTGTTATTTCGGTTCGTTTATATACTCGTCGGTTGCCGAATAGATAAATCCGAGAATAGGCGAGTATTGTAAGCAAAGGAAGGTTATTCATCGTTGCAATTGTATTGACCGAAGGAAACACATTCTATTCGTTTATTTGATTATGTGGCGAACGAAAAACTAACAACCGTGTGATATGACTATGAGGCTAATAACTACAGACGACAATCATTTAATTATAGAATTAGCATACAAAAGTAGCAGCGAGAATTTGAAACAGTCATAAATCATTTTAGCGCACATTCCTTCGGTATATTTTCTGGCTTTGATAATTTCAAAAAGACTGCAGATCAACCTAACTATTTAAGTATTCGCTCCCAGACCCCATACAAACACGCTAATACTGCGACTTGTCCTATTACAGCCTGAGAATCCCGCCTGCTTAGGCCTTCTAGGGGCACTTTTTGTCCTTTTGTTCTACCCGTCACAGAACAGTATTTCGAAGAACGCATTATGATTGGCTAATTCAGCGACCATAACGAAACTTCATGATACTGTGAAAATCCGGGTTGCTTAGGCCCTCCAGGAATACTTCTTGTCCTACCAATCAGAGAGCAGTATTTCGAAGAACGCATTATGATTGGCTAATTCAGCGACCATAACGAAACTTCATGATACTGTGAAAATCCGGGTTGCTTAGGCCCTCCAGGAATACTTTTTGTCCTACCAATCAGAGAGCAGGATTTCGAAGAACGCATTATGATTGGCTAATTCAGCGACCATAACGAAACTTCATGATACTGTGAAAATCCGGGTTGCTTAGGCCCTCCAGGAATACTTTTTGTCCTACCAATCACAGAGCAGGATTTCGTCCCTATTAGAATACAGCGATTTCGATCCGCTAGGAGGCTGTTTTCGCTTATTTTTCTTTCAACATGCCAAACTTCCCAATTAACCGTGAATTTGAAGCAAAATTTGCTATAATACCTCTCCTGAAGCGACTGCAACCCAGGTCGCTGCACGCAGAGAGGATTACCTTACTTAAGATGTCCACCATCTGCCAGAAAATGCTGTGCCGACCCAGGTCTCTATGAAAAGGTCTATTCAAGACATAGGTCTATTCTTGCCAATGTTCTCTTAACTAGACTGTAAGAGTCGTAATTTCTTTATAAATAATGTTGACCAATAGTATAATTGTCATAAGAACTTGCAAAAGCTCATTCATGTTTTTATAAGAACAACTCGCTCTGTTTTCAGCTTGTATATCTTGAATATCCTTTAGCTCACTTCGGACTACTCTACTAGCCCAATGATATCATGACAAAACATTTGTCAAATGTGTTTCAGAGCAAGTGCTTGACTCCTGCGTATGCTAAGTATGTAAAGGGGTCTTCAAGAAAAGTTTACAATCCAAGTGCCAAAACTAAGAATCGCTACTATAATTGCCGCCATCTTCCACAAAAATGTTGCGCCGACCCAGACCTATGAAACATATGAAACAAGAGAGTTTCTGAGGTTTCACTGAAATCTCACTGACTTCTTTATTACAAAGTTTGCTGTTACAAAAGAGGGTATATAAGCTTCCCATGAATATCAACCTCATCTAACTACAACCATGTAATAAGACTAATGGACCAGTTATCCTATTGGACTATATTTTTGACAGTATGAGCGATCTCGGTTTGGTGTTAGTCTCGGTCTGATGAGCGATAACAGGGACTCAGGTAACAAGACTATCATCTCACCTTGAAGCATGGGTAAGTCACAGATTGATTGCAAGTGTTGTTGTTGTTATCAGTTGTGTATAGCAATCTTGATAGCCTGTGGGTAAAGTTGAAGAAATGAGTAAACGAGCGGTACATTAAAAGAAGAGTATCTCTTTCATTGTATAACAAACAAAACCAATATAGATTAAGGTAGGATAAGGAAAAATCCAACGAGTACAGCAGAGGAACACTGGTAATTAAAGAATAAAGGGCATAAAATGAGAAGACACAAAGCTTTAATGGAGATAACTGCAAGATCAAACAGGCAAAATCCATGAAGAAACGGAATGAAATTTTGTATTCAGTAGGGTGTAAAGGATGAGACAAGACTAATACTGGACTTTGTAGAGTTTACGAAGGGAGAATAGAAGTAGAACGGGCGAGATAACTAGTAAGGCAAATAAGTAAAGTAGAGAAAGAAATAAAATGAAATTTCGTCTTCTGTAGGATGAACAGGATAAGACAGGACTAATACTGGACTTTGTAGAGTTTAAGAAGGGAGAATAGCAGTAGAACGAGCGAGATAACTAGTAAGGCAAATAAGTAAAGTACATAGATATAAAATGAAATTTCGTCTTCTGTAGGATGAACAGGATAAGACAGGACTAATACTGGACTTTGTAGAGTTTACGAAGGGAGAATAGCAGTAGAACGAGCGAGATAACTAGTAAGGCAAAAAGTAAAGTACAGAGAAATAAAATGAAATTTCGTCTTCTGTAGGATGAACAGGATAAGACAAGACTAATACTGGACTTTGTAGAGTTTACGAAGGGAGAATAGAAGTAGAACGAGCGAGATAACTAGTAAGGCAAATAAGTAAAGTACAGAGAAATAAAATGAAATTTCGTCTTCTGTAGGATGAACAGGATAAGACAGGACTAATACTGGACTTTGTAGAGTTTAAGAAAGGAGAATAGCAGTAGAACGAGCGAGGTAACTAATAAGGCAAATAAGTTAAGTAAAGAAAGAAATGAAATGAAATTTCGTCCTCTCAAGGATGTAAATGATAAGAAAGGACTAATACTGAACTTAGTAGAGTTTTAGAAGGGTGTATAGTAAGCGAAAATGTATAAGGTAAGTTTAATGGGAATAGAAAGGGAGATAACTTGTAAGGCAAATAGGTAAAGAACAGAAAGAAACAGAATGAAAAGCTGTAGTCTAAAGGATGAACGGAATGAGACATGACTGATACAGGGCTTAGTTGGGAAAAGGATGGGGACTTAGGCTCGGGATTAGGAATAGAAATAATATAAGACGACTTTAATAAGAAAGGAGAGGGAGATGGCTAGGAAAGTAAATAGATAAAATACAGAAAGAAATAGAATGAAATTTTGTATTCTAAAAGATGTACGGGATGAGACATGCCTGATACTAGGACTTAGAAAGGTATAAGGTGGGAGCTTAGAAATAAAAAGAAGAGAAAAAGAATTTAATAAGAAAGAAATGAAGATAACCATGAAAGCAAATAGGCAAATACCACAAAGAAATACCGTAGAAACTCTATATATCCCTTGGTGACGGATTAGAGAGAAATTTTACTAGAGAGAGGGCATAATAGAGAGAGGGTTAATTAGATAGTGGGTTTACTAGAGAGAGGTTAGTTAGAGAGAGGGTTAATTAGATAGTGGGTTAATTAGAGAGAGTGTTTGTTAGAGAGAGGGCTTGATTAGAGAGAAGGCAAATTAGAGATAGGGCTGATTAGAGAGAGGGCTTACTAGAGAGAGGTTAATTAGGGAGAGGGCGTATTAGAGAGAAGGCTAATTAGAGAGAGGATTAATTAGAGACAGGTTTAATTAGATAGAGAGTTTATTACAGAAAGTGCTTGTTAGAGAGAGGGCTTATTAGAGAGAAGGCTAATTAGAGAGAGGGTTAATTAGGCGGATGGGGCTTAATGAAAAGAGGGGGCAACTAGATAGGGGGGGGCTAACTAGAGTTAAGAAACAAGAATAACAGGGGAGAACGGATGACTGATACTAGGCTTGGTAAGGTAGCTTATAATCAGAGTTTTAGAAACACAGTAAGGAAAGACGAACTACCTTAAACGAAACCAAAAATCAACAGCGCCATCCAGCGCCATTTCAGATTTTAAAGAAACAGAAATAAGAATTTATAAAAACCACACAAAATGAGGGAAACTGAGCAAAATATGCACAAAAATTCATTACTATAGTATTAAGAACATTAAAAGTGGATAATAGTTATATTGTTAGATTTTTTCTCATATTAATCGTGTTTTGCCTTATTTTATGAAACGATGAAGAATTTTAACTCAATTCGAGGTGAAATTCAAAATGAATACGTTCGTTGTTGAGATTTCCTGGAACACACATTATTGTTATGACTCTGGTAATAATTACATTTTCGATTGGAAAGGGTTGTGAAATTAAAAAAGGAACGACAGATTTCTGCTCTGCATTTGAAAAGGAATTGACTGCATATTAAATGAAAACTAACTACTGTAGCTGACTACTGTAATTTAGTAGGGAAAAACTCACGGGAAAACAAGAGAACTACAACGGCTGCAAACAAGGTTGGAAATCCCTCCCAGGAAACGTGCTTTTATCATGCACTATTCCCTTTCCTCCCCCCCCCTTATCCCCTTAGGTTGAGATCAGCGGTGTTCAATTTACTTTTGAAAGTTGTTGTAGCCCACTTAATTAAAATGGAGGATACTTCGCTTAAAATAAAGTAGATCTTTTATAGGCGGGTTAAGTCACATCACAATGAAGTAGACCTCTCTATAAGAGTGTTCGATCGGGTAGTATGTATGCGTAGCGACAAAAGAAAATGACATCCCTTAGTAAGACTGCTAAAGAACTATGTTGCTTAAGTAAAAGAGTATTTTACTTAAAAGTGAAATAAATCTGTTAAGGGTAGGATTTTTGTCTCTTAAAACGAAATGGACCTCTTTTTAGGAGTATTTGATCAGTAAATGAGAGAAGAAAAGTATATTACCACAATTCAAAAGGAGTGCTGAAGAACTGAAGTGGTTAATTAGAGAGATGCACTTAAAAAAAGTGGACTTTAGACCTATATATAGGAGTGTCTGATAACTAAATGAGAGGAGTACTTGGATCACTTGAAAGGGAAGGGTACATCAATTGACTTGCCTTGAAAATGTCAAGACATACTCCAATCGTAATAGATGGAAAATAACCTTATTTATCCTCCAAACAGAGCCCCTGGTTCTTACATAAATATGCATCTTTACTACACACGGACAAGATGCCGAGTACCAGGACAGCACAACCTCTTTTTCGATTTCAATCGAATCGCCTTAGTTGTACATCTCAGCAATGTACGAATGTACAATCGCAATGTACAATCGCCTTAATATTCGTACATCTCAGCAATGTACGAATATTAAGAATCATATGATTAAGAGGGAAGGAGCCGAATTATCAAGAATAAATTAGGATCTTAATTATGAATCTAATAAGGAAAACAAAAACAAAAATAATAAAATAGTTTAGAAGATGCAATGCAATGCGGCGGATGGGTGTTTTGGGAAACTACTAGCTGGAGATTAATTGCCTGGATGTGACGAGAAAAGTAAAAATGTGCCTCCAGGCGAAGACCAAATGCAAAGGAAGAAATCTAGGATGACGAGTTAGCTAGAAATTGAGTACAAGGCGGAGTAGGAATGTAATAACGAATCAAACATCTTAGCCAGTTTTGAGTTTGGAATTTTCTGTGAGCACTCGAACAATTCTAAATAAGACCCCGATTTGTTACGTCCTTCTTCATTCTCTAGAGTTTTGAAAACGGCAACATTTCTGTTGGAGAGTTCTAATTTAAAATCGAAGGGAAATTGAAAACATTTAATGGAACGTTTTATTAGCCCCCCATTATATACACCCCAATCGAATTTGCCCCAAAACTTCCGAAATCAATAAGCCCCCAAGGGGGTTTATTCAAGGATAAGTGCTTACTTTGTTCTGACATGTTAAAATCTTGTGACATAAGAGCAGTTGAATAATCCGACTAAATAAACAGGAGCCTGGATAAAATGATGATTTCTACAAAAAGGGGGCTCGAGGGGCAAAGTGGGGGTAGTAAGGGAGGGTGTGGTTCTTTGCGACTCCATCCATGTTATCATCGATTCAAATATGATAGCCAATGAATAAGCAAACAAACCGTGTAGACTACAACCAGAAACGTCTCAATAATCGTGAAAATAAGAGGATCCAGCATAAAGGATATATCATCAATAATATACACCTTAGGAATCAAACTAACTCGTAAAGTTGTCAGAGAAAAGATAATTTGCTGTTGGTTGGTGTAAGCTCTACGTCAGTATCTTAGCAAATAAAGCATACGCGTAAACATTTTCCAGTACTGGAGTTTCAAAATTTTGGCCATTCCAGAATCTAAGTTTCTAGTAAAGAGTTTCTTATAAAACAAAATACGTGTATACTTTGGTAGATTTTCAAAAGCATGGACAATGCCAAATTGTTTGGGGGCTAAGAAATCAAACATGATTTAACACCCCCTGAGCCCCCCTGAAATCTCCATTGCTAAATAGGCACTGTAAGAACAGTACAGTAGTACGTGGGTATATGAAACAAAAGTCGTATTTTGACAGAGTACTGTAATATAAGGCCATCACCTATTGGATTGTTGATTTATTGTTACACTTCTAAATCTTTTAGTATGGGACGTATATTCCAGATACAAATATAGCTGAAGGTCATAACTGTTAGCCTCTGAATTAAGAACTATTAATTTCTTAACAACAAACAGCTGGGTCTGCTTGACATTGTCACAATGTTCATTTCTGTTTGTTAACTGAATGGGCGAATTTAATTCAAATATGCCAACGTTGTATCTTAGAATTTTAAATATTTCAATTTGGTGATTTCACTTCCAAATGCATTTATCTTATAATCACATCAGTTGACCCCTGCTGTAAGATTCTTATAGAAAAGCTTTGCTTTAGGCGTAAAACATACGCTAAAAATGAATGGCTCTACGGCTAAAATTCTACATAGCACTAGTCCCATCCTTGTTTAAGTCTCTTTCTCTATCAAGTCTCCTACCTCTCTCTATAAGGCTCCCTTTGGAAGCAAGGAATAAGCCCCCTCATCTATTAAGAAAGCAAGCAAGCAAGCACTCTCTACCTGTTGACTTGAGTCTACTATCACATCTCATAAAATTCTACATAACCCCCTTCCTGTTCACGTCTCCCTTCCCTCTCTAAAGGCCCCATCCTCCTCTTTATTAGGTTCCTATTTGAAGCAAATTTGAAGCCAGCAACCCAGAAAGTTCCTATTTGAAGCGAGCAAGTTTGGCCATCTCATAAAATTCTACATCTCCTTCCAGTCCCCCTCTCTATTAGAACCCCTTTTAACGGAACACAAACAACTAACTCTACTCTACCACTGATTATGACCACTCAGTTCTAAAGTACAAAATAGAAGGTACAAGAAAACTGGTGAGATGTTACAAGAATATGCTTATGATTGAATGGTAGTAATCTAGGGCGTAGATAAAGGAAAAGTTTCGATGAGATGCAGAAATAAATAAATTAAATCCAGTATTTATGAACTTAATGCATACCTTAAATGCACTAAAGATTCTTTAACTTCTACATTTCTTTTTGAATCCAACCATTCTGTACTTGACTGCATTAAAGGTGGCCAAGAAAAGATTCTAAAACGAAAGAAGAGCTCAGAGCTTAGGGCTTACAGAAGCTGGAGCTAACTAGCTACATGCTTTCAATAAATAATCAGCTTTTAGCAAGGAGTAGAATTTTTCTTAAATTTCAAGCAGTTCCATTACAATCTCTATTACCGCGACTCCTTTTGTTTAAATTGTTCGTAAGTGCATCCCAGAAATCATTTACATACAAGTTAAAGAGGTTAAAGCTCTGTTATAATAAAGAAAAGAGGAAAATAAGAAATAGTTGGTTCTGTAGTTGACGCTATAAAGGTTTTTAATTGTACTAAGATTGCTACAAAGGAAAAACTGGAGCATGAGGGTAACTGGATTTCATAGCGCTCCCAATTAGGGAAGGTTCCTAGAAATAATGAATCGAATCTTGCCAGGGTTGTAGTTGCCAGTCTGTCAGTAAACGGAGCTTAAATGCTTAAAGATCTGTGACCTAGAAAGGCAGAGAGTTAAAAAACCGTTTTACGCCGAGGTATCAAGCAGTGTAGATTATCTCGGATGATGATGATTGTGTTTCTAGTCTTTTTTCTTATGGCAAATGATAATTTGAATTCTTTCATCTGGCTGCAAATGATGATTTGAATTCCTTGAGGAGAAATCGTAAAAGATTACGTGCGGAAGATTACAGAAAACATAGCGTATCCGATTTTCAGGCAATGCATGCTGGGAAAATGTTTCCTGGCAACGCCCTGAGCATAAGCGCTTTAGCAGCTAGTTGGCCACCAGCTTCTTTTTGAAGACAACTAGTCAGCCCAAAGTTCCAGGAAGTTGGGCATGTTCTACTTCTGCAGTTAGTTGAAAACTGATTCCTGTCAGTTGTAGTCGACCTGGCGCTCTTGCGCCGGCGATCAGCTGTATCCTGTAAGTTCTGACTAGTGTTTGACATGTCAACATAAGTTAGCAGCAAAGTTCCAGGAAGTTGGGCATGTTCTACTTCTGTGGTTAGTTGAAAACTGATTCCGGTCAGTTGTAGTCGACCTGGCGCTCTTGCGCCGGCGATCAGCTGTATCCTGTAAGTTCTGACTAGTGTTTGACATGTCAACATAAGTTAGCAGTTGCAACTAGTTGGCCACTAGCTACTTTTTGAAGACAACTAGTCGGGGCAAAGTTCCAGGAAGTTGGGCATGTTCTACTTCTGTGGTTAGTTGGAAACTGATTCCGGTCAGTTGTAGTCGACCTGGGCGCTCTTAGCGACCGCGATCAGCTGATCCTATAAGTTCTGACTAGTGTTTGACATGTCGACATAAGTTAGCAGTTGCAACTAGTTGGCCACTAGCTACTTTTTGAAGACAACTAGTCGTTTCAAAGTTCCAGGAAGTTGGGCATGTTCTACTTCTGCGGTTAGTTGAAAATTGATTCCCGCCAGTCGCGGTCGACCTTAGCACTCTTGCGCCCGCGATCAGCTGTATCCTGTAAGTTCTGACTAGTGTTTGACATGTCGAAAAAAGTTAGCAGTTACAACTAGTTGGCGTTAGTTCTATCGTATCGTAGGTCGACATAAGCCTGGCTTAACACAATAACTAAACATCGCAATAAGCTTAAAATTTAAAAGCCAGGATAATTTCAATTTCAATCGTCAATGGAAAATAGGAACAAGTTGCTTTGTGGAACACGCCCTTCGGCACATGGTACTTGTTTATGAAAGAGGGATTACAGTACATTGATTGAAGAAATTAGCGTAATAACGCAAGTTTATAATAATAAGAAATTATAAGAAATTATTATTTAAGAGGATCATATGGTCTGATATCTTAATGAGAAATTCAGATGAAGCAAATTGCGCTTAAAGATATTTTCTTTGTACAATAACAATCATGGAATTAAATTTAAGCAAGTTATTTTATTTATTATCTTACTATACTTTTATAACATTAATTCTTCGACTTTTAAATGGCTAGCAAGAACTAATAGATCAGAACTTTTAAAAGAACCAAGTTTTGTTGTAAAGTTAATTGAATTTCGAGAAAATAAACTTACGGTTAGTTGAAGAGTCATTTGTCAATGAAGAATTTCTGGTTTTCGCTCGACTGTTTAAGCCGATTTCCGTTCTTGCTCTCCTGTTATTAAAGGAAATTTAAGATTACATGGGCAGATAGAAGAATAATAAAAGCATAAAATGACAGACAGAATCTTCTTAGTTCCCAGTTCTTTCTATCTTAAAGATTATATACCAATTCATTGTCACTGGGTTGATTTAAGAAAGCAATCATGCATTGTACTACGATCTTCAGCAAAGAGGCAATTCACTCCTTGGAATCTCGTCCATGCACCCTTTGCGTGGATTGCTATTGTTTTATATAAATCTCTTAGAAATCCTTTTGTTTCAATGGGAATCTCGTACGCCTTTTCTAGGAGTGAAATGCATCTCGATCTCATATACATACTGTATCGTGTATTTTATTGATTGAGCGCCTCCTTAGAATAGAGATGTGCTTTATATTGATCCTAGACTATGCTTCGATAGATGATGTACAAGGTCTAAAAGGGAGAAGGGATGATAGAGACTAATAACCCTAACTCTGTTTCTTGGCATACGACAGATAATTCTAGAATCAGAGTCTGTTTTCGTCACCATTTTCAACGCCTCCTCCGTGAGACAGGTTTCAAATAAGTGCTCAGGGCGTATAGATTGATTACCTGACTCGTAGCTAGTTATCGCTATTGAAATGAATGCTGGGACGCTCAAACCGAGGTCACTACAAACCAGTTTGAGCGACCTCGGTTTGGTATTAGTCTCGGCCTGATGAGCGATAAGCAGGACTCAAGTACCTACTCAGGGCGCTTAATCAAGGAAGTAGGTGTTAAACCTGAAGTTTTCGAAAGAGAGCAACCACTTCGCACCTCAAATCCAGAACCAACAGTCTTTGAACAGCATTTGTCATTAACAACCCGAAATGTGCCAAGAATATTTCTGTATAGAGGCAGATCAACGTTTCACTCTGCAGTGTTTTATATCTAGGCAAAAAAAACCAGTGCTGTGTAGATAGTGTTACTTTTCTCGCCGAAGATTTTCAGCCAATTCTATTAGCCATACTCGACTCAAACATAAAAGCAAAATCAAGCCTATAGACTAGTACTATGTTTTTTAAGACTCATAAGTTAAGTAAACTAAGCAAACAACTTTTGGAAAAAAGTAAAAGTATTCGAAGCTCACCCGAGTCAGTGAATCTTTTCACAAGATATCAATGTTGCTCCAAGGTACAATCTGCACTTTCTATAAATAACTCAGAAATACGTATCAAGATGTCTAATTGGCAAAGGGTCTATTTTTAGAATGTCGTAACATGTACCGGTGCTCTGTACCAATATACCGGGGAGATGTCACCTTCCACTTCCACTATAAATCTTCCTTGTTAATTCCTATAACCCCGGGGGAAGCAGGAAAATTGGGCATTTTGTGCACTGCCCTGTTTGCCTGCACAATAGACCCCTTACGGTCAGGTGATTGGCTATGGGAAACATGGTTTCCGGGCAATGCACCTTGTCCAACAGAGGAAAAGTTCTGTCGGAAGGAAAATAGCAAAGAGAAAGAAAAAGAGACAGAGGGAGAAAAGGGAGGGCGGGAAAAGCTGTGATGCCAACACATATGATTATCTGTTTCTCGAACTTTCCAATCTTTTAGCAAAGCCAACTGGCAGAGAAACGCAAGGCGGAAGACTTTTGACACAGAGCTACCGCGGGAATCGCGGGACCACCCGTCTTGTTATGTAATAGGGATCGATGTTGCATGAAGATGACTGTGAAGACACGGAGCCAGGAACACGACAGTTTGTGACATTATCGTAATTGAAGACTGACTAGATTTACATTACATACAACTTATATACACTTACTAACGGAAATAACTACGGAGAGAACAAAGGAACGAAAGAAAGAGAGAAAGTCCATACATTAGATTTGACATGATAGAGAGGCTGTAATTAGACATGCTGTCCTGCTACAGTTATAGTCACTAACTCGGGTTAAACAAGTCTAGCCCCCATTTAGCGAGGCAGGCTACAAGACGTTGAATATCGAAACGAGACGGAAAACAAATGGCTTCCAAATTGTGCAGCAAAAACAACTAAATTTCTGAAGAGTTTTATTACACTGTAAATAGAACGAAATAAACTCGGAAATGGGTCTTATATGGACTTGGAGTTATATATTCTTAATCTCATCATTAGCATTGACTTTTGCCAAAGAAATCGTGCACGAAAGTGTTCCAGCAAAAGACAATGAGAGTCAGACTTCAAAACTACATTTTCACGAAATCAGGATTAAAGTTGTTCCAAGAAAACAGAATGATGACAGACAAAACATTGCTTTAGCCGAAGAGTTTATCGATTTAAGATTCAAAATGAATAAAACTTTCGGAAATATTCTTTTTGAAACAAGAACAATCGACACCCCCTATCTTGCATGGGGTTTGTTTTTCAAAAAGGTGATTCTAAATAAGGAAATCGGGACATTACACTTTGTGCCTTTGTTTGTGCGCTAATTCCAATAGAGCTTGCGTTAGGAAAGCAAAGAAACTGCTTCAAGAAGCTGTACATCCCCCACCATTTAAGGATCCCAAATAAGTTTGGCTACAATTTCAAACCTTTTTGGTGGCATATATAAGCTGTCTATTTTTGTCTGATGTAATCAAAGGAATGTTTACATAATGGGAATGTTCATGTTCATCATAGCCATATTTTTGTAATTTTACAGGATACAATGTAACTAGAGGCATTGCTTAAACGGGGTTATGGGAATTATACAGAAGAAAAATCTCAAAAAAGGGGCAAAGGGGTGTGGCACCTCCAACTCCAATGGGAACTCCAATATTTTCAGCACTTGACCAATCCAAGATTATAGTTTTGTGATGTCTTAAATTTTTATGCAGGGTCTTCAAGTTTTCAAGAGCATAATGGTTGGAGAGGCAGATTTAAAGGAAATAGCTTACGACTCGTTATGCTTTATCAATGTACTTGATAGGAAAGAAGTTGTTGATATTGAGTCAATGCAAAGGGCCTTCCAGGTAATTTAGAGCATTCATTCAGAGCAAATTCACATCAACCAGACAGAATTTACAAGATTTGTACCCCCATTGTCTTAACTACTAATCTATTGGTTTAGTTTGTACTCAGCTTTACAAACAATGATGCTACCAATTAATCACAGCAAAGCCTATTCTTTCAGATCAACAAAGAGCCACAAAAAGCAGAGATCATGCTTGACAAGCAACATGTGACCATTGATTTGAAACTCATTAAACAAAACTTCAAACACTTTGGCAATGAAATTGAATATTTATGCTCAGCTGCTCAGACTATTTTTACAACATCAGAAACAATAAATTATCTGGCTGCAGGTGAGTCTTGTAATTATATTAAATTTTTCTGAGAATTTTTTGGTTTTCAGCTTAAACAAACATTGCTTTTGAGTTCATCTTTCATCTCTCAACTACAGTGATTTTGCAATCCTCTGAGTGCACTGTTCTCCATTCTACAAAGTGACTTAATTACAATGAATTAATAACATTGATTTAGCTGCTTGGTCTCCAAAGCATTGGCATGGGAAAGTAAAACTGACTATGATGATCTTCAAATCTTCAAATGATATACCAATTTTTGCATTTTTGAAGAAGACTAGTTTTAGACAATCTATTTCCTTTTTATTTGAGACAATTTCAGTTATTTCCATTGGCAATGATTTGAAATCATTTGTCAATTTGGTATTTGAAATTGCAGTTTCTTGTCAGCCTCAATTTCAAGTTGTTTATTTCATTGTCTGTTTGTGTTGCAAGGCATTTAACTGTCTTTAAATTGCACTGATTCCAGTTGCCGTTAAACATGAATTCTGCAATTGTTCATCTGTTAAATATCGGATTCCCACATTTTGATTTTCATTTAATGTAATGTTCTGTTCTTCCTCATCTTTTTCTTCTTCATCGACATACTCATCATAATCACGATTGCTAACAACCTCAAAGCTACCCAAAGTAGCTCTGGTAGTCTTTCTGCTTCTCTCATTCAACTTAGAACCAGTGCTGTCTGAGTAGACCCTTTTTGGAACAGACAAAAGCAAGAACTTGTCCTGTTTGAAGGTTATATTTTTCACTAAGCATCTCCAAATTGAATACAGTATTGTCAATATAAAATGCTGCCAAAAATGCCACCGAAAAATAGCAAATAATACATATCTCTTGGGACAGAATGCCAGTTTATTTCATCTTTTTTAAAGATATTTGGCATTCCCTGATCAAAGGGTGTGAAATGAATTAAGATTGTGTCATTAGAATTGTAACGTAAGGGTACAGCACATTGATTAGAGGTATATGTACTCTTGCATTTGAATGATGCTTTTGAGGTATCATAAACGGTGCGATTGAAGATCATCATTGCTGAGACACGGGTTAAAAATCTCCAGCCAACAGATGATGAAAACATGAGAAAAAAATAATCATTTTCCATCACTTCTAAGACTTGCCTGCGATATGATTCTCGATTCTTGCAATCTTTTTGTGGTAATATTCTGAATTTATACATGTATTTGTCAAATAGCGTTGATTGTGCCCATTCCGTGTGATATTTTTCACCTTTTATTACATAAAACATCAGATACTGATCAGCACAAATATTCATATCCAAAGTTGTTCCTTTTAGTAAATAAACCCTCCAAATCTGAAATGACCAAGATGCAATGTAAAATGACGTTCCACTCTGGTAATAATACCTCTTCTTAGACAACTTCTGGTAACCCTGGGTTAACATAAACAGTAAAATCTGTGTTTTTGTTACCACTTGTAACCATGACTTCTTTGCAGTAGCTTGTTGATACTTCTGGGACAATGGTGTCGCCTTCAGCACCTTGATAAACTTTGTCACGGAAAACTCCATAACGAACCATCAGACCACATCCTACCAGCCCAAGTGCAATAGACAGAAGAAAGGCTGTCTTCAGGGCTAAAGATTTCAACTGGGTTTCCTTGTCTTTCATGAAGTCTTTCAAGCACATAGTTGCAGTTTTGACTACACTAAATGTATTTGCACGTGAATTTCCACTAAAAGGTGGAGTTTCTTCGACTTTCAACTGCAGGGCTGTCTTTAACTGACTTCTAGCAGTAACAGGCAAGATGTTGAAGGGTAGACTAGATGTTGTCCGCCAGTTAGGCTAGGCTAGGGGCCTAAGGCCGTTGGATTAGATCTAGGCTAGGCTCCAACAGGCAGAGGCAGGCATGCAAGCCAAGCAAAAGCAAAGCAAAGCTTTTAATACCTGAATGCTTCTTCGTTGCTTACACCAAACTTTTAGCTAATGGAAACTTAAGTTCTGCAACAAACATCCAAGATTCAGGACAGGAAAGCGCCTCCTTCGTTGCTGCCAGTCTTTTCTGTCACTTTCATTTCACTTCAAACGCAACTGCAACTGAACAACAACAACCAAGATCTGTGGATCTTTGGACAGAATCCTCATCATCACCATCGTCATCATAATCATAATCAAAATCGTCGTCATCATCACCATCTTCATCATCATCATCATGATTATTATCATCATAATCATTATAATCATTCTCATCGACATTATCATCAGTAGAACAATCACGGTCATCATCATCATCGTCACCGACATCATCATCATCAGCACAATCATGGCCATCATCATCATCATCATCATCATCATCACCATCATCATCACTACAATCATTACCATTGTCATCATCAGCATTAACATCATCATCATCATCATCATAATCATTATAATCATCGTCATCGACATCATCATCATCAGCACAATCATGCTCATCAACATCATCAACATAATCATGAGAAAAGTCAGAAACTTTCTCCACAGACAGGAAATTTTGACCCTGAAAACATCTTAATTTCAGGAAATAAAGAGCTGAAAGCAGAATTGTTATCTGGGATGAAACTGCAAGCAACAAGAAACGACAGTTCATATCCTCTTTGTGAAGAAGCTGTTTCAATGTGGGATTTGGGCTGCCTGTGTAAGAGGTTGTTATGCATTCCTTGGTATCCCTGTGGCTTGAAATACTGTCCAGGAACAAGTGGTGATAAAAATGACAAGATTGCTTGTGGAATACTAACTTGTGCCAAATGCACGGAATACGAGTTTTACGTTGAAAGGAAAGATCAATGTTTTTGGAATATTAAAGACGATTAATTGAGTGGTTTAATGCCAGTCCACAACAGCCTTCATGGCTGCTACTACTGACCTGCTTTAACAACTTATTTATGTATGTATGTATTTAATAGCTTTGAATTAAATGTCCAGATGACAGTCGTAGCTTAACTAGACCTTAAGCGATCTAAGGAATTTTTAGGCCAAGTTGAAAAGTAGGGACGAGAAAGATGTCTTCTTAGTTTCGTTATCTATTTGTAAATCATGTTATTTATATGCAAAGAAGTCTTGTAAGTAACTTTCAAGACATCTGACAAAGCAGTTCTTGTTTGTATTTGTATATATTTAATCAAAACTTTTCTACATTCTCATACCTCTCTCTTTGTTCTGAGTTCTGAGTCCGTGAGAAAGGGCTCCCTAGATCCTTTTCTAACAAAATAATCTTTGAAAAGTGTACCTTGTGCAATGTCCATGCATTTAAGCATCAATCGCTGCAAGCACCGAGGTAATGACTCTCGCATATTCTGAAATTAAAAACGAAAAAATCCGTTATTGCCTTATATGTAATTCGTAACCTCCAAACAAATACTAAGACAGGACCAAAACAACGACTGCAACATTGCAGTGACCTAGGCACCTGAGGGGAGGAGAAGAAGGGGAAGGAGAAAGACCACCTGATGACGCAAAGGGTAACTGCTGCCAACTGCGGCAAGGACAACTGGCAGCTGCCAACTATGGGAAATGGTGAGGCTCTGTTGGGGCCTTATGTGCCACCAAGGCAGGATATGGACTTGTAGCAGAAAACAGAAAAAGTACATAGAAAAAACGGGGTGGGAATCATGGGCTGAAGCAGGAGGAACTGCTGCAGACCTCGGGAAAAGTTGAGGCTCTGTTGACGCCTTATGTGCCACCAAGGGACGAAGTGGATAGGTAACAGGTAATAGTTAAGGACAAAGAAAAACGGGGTGGGAATCATGGGCTGAAGCAGGAGGAACTGCTGCAGACCTCGGGAAAAGATGAGGCTCTGTTGACGCCTTATGTGCCACCAAGGGACGAAGTGGATAGGTAACAGGTAATAGTTAAGGACATAGAAAAAAAACATGGGGAAGCAGGAGGGGAATCATGGGCTGAAGCAGGAGGAACTGCTGCAGACCTCGGGAAAAGATGAGGCTCTGTTGACGCCTTATGTTCCACCAAGGGATGAAGTGGACAGGTAGCAAGTAACATTTAAAGGACATAGAAAACAGTAAAAACACTTGGAATATATAGAATGAAGCATATTCAGAATAGACACATCTTGGATGAAAGATGAAACTTGGAGTATAAGTCAAACAAACAAGAATAGCTTGAAATACCTTTGGGATTATTATAGAATATGCAGTTATTAGCGCAGGTGTCAGGATGAGTTTCTAATAAATCATTTCCACAAGAGCAAATCGAGGGTAACTTTGTTTTCTTTCCTGCTGTTTTCTGTCTCAGTAAATTCTTTAATGCTTCGATATATCTAAGAGAGAAATAGTAATATCATAGAACACGGTAATATCAGAGTCATAAGTAAAACAACGAGTTGAGAAACGCCCTACATCAGCCCATCACAGTAGGGAAATACATCTTCGCATGGCAGACGATACAAGACCCTCTCACAGGAAAGAGCACTCTACCTCTGTCATAGTCGGAGAAGATATAGATTATATCCTCTACCTACACGAGGTAGAGGATACAAGACATAACTCCAGGAAATCGAACGCTCCACCTCTGCTAGGGCCGATTCCGTCAACCGGTTTCAAGGAAATCTGTAATCAATAGTCACGTCAGAATCGCGCTCCTCAAAGACAACATCCCCACACACGGGAGGCGATGACTACATGGTCGACCCTCACTGACGGAGACCTCCTAAGTGAATCAAACAGAGAGATTACATGGCTGATGGTCATGCGTCTAATTTACGATGGGACTGAATCTCCACGAGATAACCTTCACAAACCTACAAGCAGACAACATTGTCATTTATTCTTGCGAGGTCGGCAAATAATGGACAATGTTCACGTGTCCTGTAAGAAAGAGCCCTCCACCTCTCCTACAACTAGAGAAGTACACCGTCGATGCAGAGGACAGAAGACGCACCGATCATAAAAACGTTTTTTTTGAAGGGCAAGAACAATAGATAACGTTAATCATCAGCCTCATTAACTTTTGTCCTTTTGCTCTCCAAATGTCAAGAAACTGAGAAGTGAGGGTTGCTTATTACCTAGCATATTCGTTCAAGGATATCAATCTAGGGGCACAAGCTGCTGAGTCCACATCAGCAGTAAAGCAGCTTATAACCTGAAGTTACTTAAAAAGGGATTGCTTGCTTACGTCCTTGGAGGAAGCAATAATACTACAAGAGCTGATTTTCTGGATATTCAACGCTCTCTTACTCTTACTCACCTATTAATTTCCTTTGTTTTTCTCTCTCGCTCATCGACTTTTGCTTTTTCATTACCTCTGCTTACTGTCGGTTGTTCTTGTAGCTGAAAAAATGAAAATCTTAGAAAATACATGGATCTTAAGGTTCACTTTTAAACCTTTTCCTTTTATGTTCTACGTATCATGCACATTACACGAGCTCCATGACCAAAAAAGGGGTATTTTTCTGAAGGTGCTGTGACTGCGTGGCCTAATCCAGGTGGCTCGTGGTGTCAGAAGCTCAGCGAAGTCAGGGTTCCAGCTCCAGCTTCGGTAGCGTCACAGCCACCAGGGTCGAGGTCTAGATTAGTTAACCTACTACTGAGATCCTAGCGACTGGCACTAAATAAACCATTTCACTGATGCCATTCAACATTGCGTAGAAAAGCGGAAATATTTTGGACTTTTGGAAAGCTTTTCTTGTTTGACTCTCCTCTAAATATAAGCGTCAGAAATAGCCCGGCTGAAACTAAGGGTGAATTCATACCCAGATGCGGATCGAAATGCACCAATATCAGAAAGTGACGCCGGATTGGCATTGTGTTTTTAACACCAATCAGCTCATAGGATAGAGCAGGAAGACCAATAGAATTAATTGATGAGTCAAATCTGGAAATACATCATAGCATACTGAAAGTCTGATGCTACTTTAAGTAACAAATCAGAAACAGACTGAAGCAATTGACAGGCTGAATTTAAACACAGATGCTGATCGACATTCACTTATCAAAAAAGTGAAACTGGATCGATCTAGATTTACTTTACTAGAAATAAATTGCTAACAGTGTGCAAGTTAAGCTACTTACTGTTTTCGCTGTATTTTGGCCTTGATTATTTTTGTATTCATTGAAAACTTCGACTTCTTTTTCAATCATTGATCTTTCAATTTCTTTTTCTTGTTTTAATCTACACAAAGACGAAGGAAAAACTAACAACTCTCAATAACTTTTCTCAAGAACTGGAATTGTCTTGGTACCATACCCAGCCCTCTTGAAAGGAAGGATCAAGTAGTGTAGAGCTAGATGAATAACTAGGGACACTCTGCTGCAGTATAGAGGCTTTATATGTTGTATTGATGCTACATACTGGCACTGACATGCACCGAAACCACATTGCATGTAGGGGGGGACTGCAGTATGCTCCCTCAGAAAATTTTAGAAGATACCACCTCAAGATTGGCTTAGATTGCTTTTCATAATAGTTATCGACAACTATGGCATAAGAAATAATTGAGATGATGTGTAAGAATGTTTTCAGAATTATAAAACATGTTAGGATACTTAGTATCGTGAGTAATGTAATAACAGCTTATGGGTCTTTGGTGAAAGAAAGATACTAAATGAACACAGAAAACTAGGTGTAAGATGGACAAAATAGCAACGGGTGCTACAACACAAATGTTGAAAGCTAGGAGATTGAGACCCCTAAACGATTGGAAGGGTCGTTGTCTCAGGTTGAAACTTTTTTAGAAGATTTCTTAATGAGATGTTTAAAATATAATACCTTTCAATTTGTTTCTTGTGTTTCTTTCTACGCAACGCCTCTCGCACTTCTCTCTTTCGATATCCATGAAAAGTTTTCTACATGTCCAGTAATTGTGATTATTCTGGAATGAAAAGTATGCTAGTATGCAACTTGTTAACAATATATCCTAGTAATTGCCATTTATGACAAATCTGTTTTCGTATTAAGAAAAATACAGGCTATGCTTTACCTCTTTCGAATTAGTACTTTCCTTCTTTAGTATGTTTTCATGCTTGTTCGTTAATCCATCATTCGGGTGACTTTTGGATGTTTTTGCTAGACAATATAAGAAAATATCTGATCTGCATTTCGCACATTGCATATGTATGTAAATACGTGTCAGGTCAGGTCAGGTACGCCTTTTTCCCCGTCCTGGGACACCTTTGCTTATCACTTTCCACTGATAGCGGTCTTCTGCTAGGGTGGCCCAATGGTTGATCCACTCGTTACTGCACTTTTTCCTGCTCAGTCCAAAAGGTACAAGGACAAACTTCTCAGCATCCTTTTGGAACTTCCGTTTGACAGTGGTATTCACCCCCTCTGGGTCTCTTCCAATGAGGGAAGCCAGTAGATATGAAGGTTTTCCCTGGGTAGTCTATGGTCAGCCATCTTTAGTGGTCTCTGTGGTCTCTGTGGCGCAGTGGTTAGCGTGCTGGACTCACAACGAGAATGTTGTGGGTTTGAGCTACGGTCTTTCCACTTGTGTTGCAGAGATAACAACCTTGGGCAAGTTGTTAACACAAATGTGCCTCTCTCTATCTAGACTCAGAAAGGCAACTTTACTTTACTTTATTTACATGTCCTACCACTTTCCTCTGTCTTTCAATGATCACATTTGTAAGCTGGTCTTCCAGCATGCATACGTGTAAATGCGACGTATAAAAGTTTATATAAATCTTTGATCTCGTATAATAAAAACTAGTGTAACTGTACATTCAATCCCTTGTTTTATAATTTATTTCTGAATTTATTGTTAGGTAAGCATTCAAGATTAAAATTACCTTTGATGGGGAGATTTTCAACTTGATCTTCAGGCAGCTTAAATCGCAATTTCTTCTGGCCTTTCAACTTTTCGATTTTCTTCTCTGATTCAAGATCAGCATGTTGTTCAGGATTTTTGGGTTTATGTTTAACTTTTGCTTCTTCCTCTAAATCAAATCCATTCCACATTTCATTCAAAATTTCACCTTTTTCTCTGTTTTCTTTGCAAGAATACGATTCCAATGATTTATCGGGTTCCGCTGTTTCACGAGGACTCTTTGGAAAACGAAAAAAACCTGAAGTAAACAAAACTTTGTTGTGCTGAAGTTATACAGTGATCTAAAGCATAACATGACGCAGGCCTGAGCTGCAAACTAGAGCGCAAGATTAATATATTTGCCATAATAAACGCACAGGCGTTTATCCGAATTTTAAGAAAATTTCTTCTGAGTTTATAAGAGGCAGAGATGTTCATTAAACGGTGAAAATTTCTGCTGACATAAAAGCAGGCTTTCCTCAGAGTATAAACGTCACAAATCTGACCGACACAGGTGGAATTTGTGTCCAGATGCGGATCGAAATGCACAAATAAGAAAAGTGCTCTTCTTGAGACAGATACTTAGTATTACTGACTGGGGATCAATGTCTCTGCCCCCTCCCCCATTCATTGTTGATTGCTTTCTGACGAATTTCATTACACATGTTCTGCCCGCATGATAGGTCACTCAATTCTGTGGCGAATGAAACGAAATTTCCAACATTGAACTAGGGGTGGGGGGCAAAGTGAGCCAATACGGTATAGGTAACATTTTCAATATTGTCTCAACAATTTTGTTCGTGATTGTAGGTATATGTAAATCCCGCCTTTAAACAGTTGGTTCTGATGTTTATACTCTCAGCTGAGGGTGTAAGACGGAGAAAGCAGTTCAGAATGGGCGAAGATGTTTCCATAGGTTGCAATCAAATGCAATCAGTGATAGACAGTATGTAAAAGCAAAATAAATGCAATACCGTAATTGGCTGATGTTTTCCCCATAATCCACCAGGCAATGATGTCTAAAAGGACAAGATAGGTAATTGAATTTCTACACATAAAATGCACTGTGAAATGAAAGCTGTTATAAATATGAGCTGCTTTATTATCATTATCATCATCATGATTTAAGCCTTGTTCCCATAAGATCGTAAAAGTGTTGGTGACAAGATCGTAACTGCGTAACCTCCCTACTCTAATAAGGGCACTTTCTTGCGATCATCACGATTGCGCAGTCTGTGAATCGTATGAATCGGGAGGGCTGAAATGAGTTCCACTTTCCCGACTCTTACGATTCTTCCAATCAAAGAAATTTTCATTGGTAACATGTGTCGCAGACGTTGCCGATCCAGCCATGGTTGGAAAATGGTCACATGGCTGCAACAAACCAATCAAAGGAAAACCATTACGTACGCTAAATTGATGTCTGAAAATTTGAGCCTGAAAGTCGCCGACTGTTCCCTCCATGTAAAAATTTTTATTGATCATTATGGAAGATTGGAAAAGCGGATCTTACGATCTTATTGGAACCATGCTTCGTGCAAGACGAAGATTTCAATTTCATAGGTTCTTACCATGTCCATATCAACTTTTCTTGAAACTAATCCAGCTCTTGCGAGATGTGTCTGCTTTCGTATCTAAAATCAATGAAATTGTGATTAGACCTGTCTTGCATGCTTTTGGTCAAAGGTGAATCGGTGTATTTAGCGCAAAACGCTAGGATCTCAGTCTAAGTAGTAGGAAGAAGAATCGAGGCCTCGACTCTAGCTGTGACGCTACCGTAACTGGGGCTCGAACACAGCTGGATAAGACCACAATACTACAGATTCTTCAAGACAGATTTATCAGTTGCAACTTACAATGCATGATGTTCAAAAGGTGTTCAAATTTGCGATAAATAGCGAAAATATTGTTGGGCATACTTAAAAAATTTTTCGTCTGACAGTCCATGGAGTATAAATGTAATGAGTAAAATGAAGCTTTTGAAAATCCAATACACTTACCATTTGAACTTTTTCATCAATTTCTCTGACAGATTTCACGAAATTTTCTAAATTATGACTTGAATCAACATTTGCTTCTCCTGTCATGATATTTCTAATTTTATCAGCACTCATGCTTGCTCTAAATGTACATGTGTTACGTCTTGTGGTTGGAATCTTCTTTGGAGAAGCAGATTGACAGATCACTTTACTTTCTTTTCTCCACTATTAAAAGATAAAAAAAATTTATATAAGCATGGCTTTAAAGGTCTTAGAATATAAGAAACAAAAAAAATGCTGCACACTTGTCTACTGGAGGACATCATGCAGCCCACAGGCCTCATGATGAGGGGGTAGCAGATGACCATACATTTCTGCAGTCTACAACGTCAGTACCCAAGGAATTGCCCCTACATTTCCTGGTTCTTCTATATTTACCGATTGAGGGATTGAAGGCTGTGCTGATCTACCACATTAGGAAGCAGATCTAAATATCCAAGGCTGGATTACAGTTTGCTTATCACCCTTTGCAGCATATAAATAAATCAACTATGCTGTCTCAGGTATTTAATATTTTTTCAGTGAATGCTGATCTCTGTATCCTTATGCCAATCTTAACCATGTTAAAGGGTTGGCAGTTTCATGGAAGGCTTTCAAGACTGTTTACGCCACTGCAGACACAACTAAAGGGTCCACAGGATAAGGTGAAGGTGAAATGGTGTTTTAGCACAAACTGCTAGGATCTCAGTAGTAGATTAACTTATCAAGACCACGATCCTGGCAGTGACACTACTGTGGCTGGGCTCGGACCCTGACCGCACTGAGCTTTTGACACCACAAGTCAGCTGGATTACACCACAATGCCACAGCACCTTCCCACAATGCAAAAGCACCTTTAAGGCTTGTAGAAAGTGATACCAAGGATTCAAACCCACAAACCTGTGGTGTGGATCATGAGCCACACACGCACCTTGAACACTTAGTCACATAACTGCTTGTGACTTCATCGCCTTGGTGGAACCAATCAGAATCTTGCTTGCACTCATGATCTTGCACCCATGTATCTTGCTCCAGCTAATTTGTGTTTGTTTGAAACCTTATAAGCTCATTCCCACTCCCACTCCTAGACAGGGCTGATAGTGACACCTTTGTTATCCTTTTTCAAAAATATATAGCACTGATGAAAACATTACCTCCTCAATAGATCTATTAAGCTGTTCTTCATGCTTTTTCTTGGTAATGAGTTTCACTCTGTTTGAAACTTCCAACTGAAATTGTTTTAATTTTTCATTTCTATCCTTTTGGATTTGCTCAAACTTTTCCTGAAGTATCTCAGCGTCAATCTGTAGAAATAAAAACAAATATAAGATAAACAAATTTTTAAATCATTCTTACTTCCCTTGCAAGTAACAAAGATATCATAAGATAGTCGAAAATCATGATGGGCCTAAACGTAGGCTAAACCTGAGACTGTGTCTTTCCATTTGCCAGCTCTTCTTCATCTCGAAAACATTCTATCCATGCTGAAAATTGACTTTTATGAGGACTTCTGGTAGAAATGATACTTTTCGACCGACAATTCAATGGTTTCTGGCTTTTAACCTGCTTCAAATTTGATGTTAAATCGCAGCTCAAACAGTCGCTTCTTGGGTGATAGTCAGCCATTTTGCAAATTTCAAATTTTGTGCTATCGCGGGTCAGCACTAGAACATGGTCGACTTATGCATATTATGCAAATGCTGCAAAAACATTGCTCAGTGCTGGAGATGAATGCCCCCACTTTCCTCCACAATGCCGAGACAATGTGGCTGAGGCGTCGCATCTTACGGTGGTTCCCGTTACAGGAAATCGCTATTCTCCCCATGAGTCTTCCGCCAGCCAACCGAGGGAGGGAATATCCGGCCCCTAGACCATGTGCTTACGCTTGGATACCCCTTGCTTACGCTTCGAACTCATGACACTGAACATTTACAAATGATATAGTCTTTATACTAACAGAATTTCTTTCAGTGAAGAGAATTATTGTGGGAAAAGACTATCTCATCGCGCATGCGCGACGCCTGAACAACGAAAAAGGCAGGCACGCGTTTTGAGGCCTGGCTAAACTAGAAGACTGTCGCGCGTGACACTGTATTCGGCGTGTCTTATAGGGTGGCTAAATAAACATGCGAGTCACAAGCGAGCAACATGTCCCCCGAGTCATTTGCATGTTGCAGAGGCAAGAAATGTTTCTGTTGTCTCCAAGAAACATTTGAGTGTCTCTTGTTATAATTTTTGTCGCGCGCTACAAAGTTTCCGAGGCGACTAAACTGGGAGACACCGAGGGACATCGATGTCGTGCGGGACATGTCTCCTAGTTTAGCCAGGCCTTTACGCCAATCGCTGTTCCTCTATTCTCCATGAATCTTCCGCCAGCCTACCAGGGAGGAAATCTCTAGCGCCCAGACCATAATTGGATATCCCTGATGAAGCTTCCAACTCATGACACGCGAACCGATGGGTACTACAGTGGCACTATGTTTGTACCATAGAGATATATATAAAGAACTTTGTAAAGACCTTAATATCATAGTCTTTATTACTATCTCTATGGTTTGTATTGACAGAAAAACTCCGCATGCGCTACGCTTAAACAACAAGAAAAGCAGACACTGGGTTTACCTTAACCATGTATCACGTTATTTTTAGTTAAACTAGTCACATTAACTACTGTAAAATGTTAGATTTATTTCAAAAATAACGCGTTTGGAATATCACTAATCATACGAGTTAGCTTCATGCGAAAATGAGATCGTTTATGGGTTCCAGGGAACATAGGAACATGCTTATTGTATCTATGGAATAAGGGAACATGGCAAAAATTACAAGGGAACAAGGGAACATCGGGAAACAGGGGTCAGGTAAAATCCTCCCTATCCATCGCTTGACTATGAAGCTGAAAATATCAAACAAAATATAGGGAACAAGGGGACTTTTTAAAAGGGAACAGGGGAAATCTAACCCCTAAAAACCTTCGAAAATGAAAAGTAACAGAAGAAACGCAAAATCTAAGCTAACGTTTTAGCTACTTCTTCTCATAACTTTGGAGGACTTCAGATCAAAATATAAAAAACTCTCTAACATCACAATTGACAAACATATCTACAGCTACATGTTTTACAATTGCAAACGCTACAAAACTACATTTAAAATAATAAATTCTACTACCTTACAAACCTGAGAAATGGCCAAAATAATAATAAATATATACTATAATTGTTTTCTACTGTCTTTTGACCAATATTTAAGTTAATAAATACAACACAGTTTTCTTCAATGAAAAAACATTGGACTGGAATCTGTTTAAAGTCTCATCCGGGACTGTTATGTTTTGTCTTTCTATTGCAAGCGTTGCAATGAACGTACAGCTGAGCTAGATCTGCAGCGCCTTCTGCGAGCCGCCCGCGTTTTTAGTTGTTCAATCAAATGTGTCATTTTTTGTATGCACTTGGCAGTGTCTTTACACCTTTTCAAGTCTCTTTCTTGTCGTAGAAATCGAGCGAACATTTCTGAAAGATACAAATTTGCAATCAGTAATGGGTCATCGACAATCGAGCAAGCAAGCAAGCAGGCAAGCAACAGGGCAATAGCGTGTATTGTTCTTTGGGGGGCTGCAGCCCCCCAATAATCTATGCAATAAATTATTTTACAGTATTGTTTGTATAATTATGTATTGTTCCTATTGCTTTATGAACAATTCAGCCCCCAAAAAATTCTCCTCTCCTTGCGATACTGAAGCAGGCAAACAAGCAAGCAATCCAGAGCAATCTTTATTTGTCGAAGTAAGTCGGAAGTTCTGGCAGCTATACAGCTGATGTCGGCCTGCAGCTTGAGCCCCCAGACTGATATTCTATAGCAGAGTCCAGAAAAGTGTTCAATCTTCCTCCAAACAAAAATACCCCTAGCTGAAAACCTTCCTCACTAAACAATGAAAAACAGGCGTGCCTTAGGTGTGGCATCAGATTTTCTTTTGTTCTAACTGACCTTCCTCCGGTCAATGACCGTGTGACCGTGACTTTTTCTTGGCTCCGTTCTATAGAAAGAATAACCTGGCTACTCATTTACCGACCTCGGCAGGAGGGACAGCTGGGTTTACTGTAGGCTTCTGGTAAGTGGTCCCTACGACTTTTGAACATAGGACCAGCCGAATGACTTAATCACAGCTAGTCACATCACCTCTATCACCTCGAATTTACTGCAGACATAGACTTGAGGATGAATTCTATGCAATGGCACAAGGACAGTTTCTGTACCATAGAAGTTTTGTGGGGATGGGGACGGAACTAGAAACGACTCGTAAATATGGTACAGGAATCATTGAGCTTGAAACAGGAAAATACTGGGAGAGGGTTCTCTATTCAGCCTTTCTTATCAAACCCCTTCTACTGAGCCCCTTCTCTTTTTAGCCCCATCTTTATTGATCCCCCTCTCTATTTAGCTCCCTCGTTATTTTGCTCCCTCTCTCTTAAAAAAGAAAAATTTAAGAGAGAAATGAAAAAAATGACTTACTTTCCTTTATTGCACCAAGATAATGCCAGTTTTTATCTAATGAATTGCGCATGACATCGGAATTAGTAAGATAACGGCTGGTGACATTAATACCAAGCTTTTGCAGTTTTAAATGATGCACCTCAGATCTTCTGTCGCCAGTTTGATGCGATTTATCGAACAAGTATTTCTCAGAAAGTTGCACAGCACTTGAAGTGACGTCACTATATCTATAAACTTGAACATGAGGTTTCTTTGCTCTCGAGCAGCCTCGATTCTGATACATTTGAATGGCTTCTAGTTTTCTTGCCTCAGAATCACTCATACCTACGAATATCAAGTAAGGAAAGTCAACGGAAAAGCTATACAAGAGATTACAAAGCAATTTGATCTGGTTCAATACCAAAAATGCAGCTAACGCAGCCTTGTCCCCACTCCTCAAGCACCGTCGAGATGTACAGGTTTTGCCATAAAACACCCCTCTCTATAATACCACAGTTTTGAACCAGAGTTGAAATATAAGCCCTCCCTCTTTTAAACCCTCTTGTATCGCAATTTTTATAATAGTAGCGGGCAAGGGCTAGTCTATAATAATAAAGCAAATCAACGGAGCTAAGGCTATGAATGTTAATAATAGGCTATTTAATCTCTTTGAATTTGAATGCTAGTTAGTCAAGAAAGTGATTTTTCATCCTGCACAAGAGAAGCAAAGCCCTCCCTTTTTTAAACCCTCTTGTATCGCCACTTTTATCATGGTAGCGGGCAAGGGCTTGTCTATAATAATAAAGCAAATCAACGGAGCTAAGGCTATGCGTGTTAAAAATAGGCTATTTAATTGCTTTGAATTTGAATGCTAGTTAGTCAAGAAAGTGATTTTTCCTACTGCACAAGAGAAGCAAAGCCCCCCTCTTTTAAACCCTCTTGTATCGCCACTTCTATCATAGTAGCGGGCAAGGGCTAGTCTATAATAATAAAGCAAATCAACGGAGCTAAGGCTATGCATGTTAAAAATAGGCTATTTAATCGCTTTGAATTTGAATGCTAGTTAGTCAAGAAAGTGTTTTTTCATCATGCACAAGAGAAGCAAAGCCCTCCCTCTTTTAAGCCCTCTTGTATCGCCACTTCTATAATAGTAGCAGGCAAGGGCTAGTCTATAATAATAAAGCAAATCAACGGAGCTAAGGCTATGCATGTTAAAAATAGGCTGTTAAATCGCTTGTTAAATTGAATGCTAGTTAGTCAAGAAAGCGATTTTTCATCCTGAGAAGAGAAGCAGTTTATGGTTCATTATCAATTTAACAATACTTTTTATTAAGATAAAATAAGAGAACTAATATTGTCTAACTTGTGCATAGTTTATCCATATGCAAAGTGACAATATTAACCGCAGAATTGTCATTTTGTAGCAGAACTCCTATATATTTATGTCTTATATTTTATCAGGTTTTATAGACTGTTCTTTTTGGGAGCCTTTATACAGTACATTTTAAGAAGAACTGTGGTTTATAATTATAGTTAGGCTTGATTAGAAAGCGAGGGCGGTAATAGAGCAAATGAATTGAAAGAGCAGAAGTAATGCTTAAGAGTGACTGCGTACCAAGAGAAAGCCACACAAGAATCAAAACAGATCTTAAAATGCTAATACCTGGACAGATTTTACAGCAAAATCCAGATTTCTCGATTGGTTTGGCGCACGGGTATCGCAACGGGCATCGTATTCGGGCACATCTTATGTTTGAGTTCTAGAATAAATAAAGTTAGTTTAATTCAATTAAGACAACTACAACTAGAATAAGAAGTCCATTCCGTAAGTCGTACTCTTAATTTGATTCTTAATGTATTCTATGTTGGCCGGGCTTTTTCGAGCATTGTCAGAATAGATAGGGACTAATTAAGTCCCTCTCCCTTTGTACCTCAGAAGTTAGAAGGACTTGCAACAATCAAGTGATCAATTAATAAACATTATCATAACATCCGCAGATAATTTTGAGGAAAGTTAGAGTCTCAGCAGCCTTTCAGATTAAACATACTCTTTGGCTTGAGAATAACAGACGTTTTTGCCGCAGCCCATCAAATAAATCTTATCAAATTGATTAACAAGAAAAGAAAGTGAAACTTTACCAGGCAAACACACTTTGTACATTGCTGAACTTTTGAATTAAGCACTGGATTAAACAGCTCGTTATGACGATAAACTGAGTTTTTGCCAAATCTACAACCTAAAAGGTGAAGAAAAACGTGCATAAGAAGAAGAACTATCAGCCCAAAATGGGTGTAAAGAGAATACTCTAGAGACCTAAATATAGTAAGAGCGATAAGATGGACAGGTGTTGGAAAAGAACCTGAAAATTAGTAGGATTGGATTGGAATGATAGGAAACGGAAGGTAAAAATCCTTCATATGTCCCCTTATATGTGAACAAAAGCAAGTTGTAATTGACATGAATACATAGATGGGCCCATTATCCTGTGCAAAGAGTGAAGCTAGCGAGAGAAGTGTGACGTAATAGCTAATTGAGCACAGATTTCAAGATGCTTAAAATTAATAAAAGGGGGAGCACTGATAAGAGAGGGGGAATCGGAAAAAATTCAGACAATTAGCTGATAGAAGAAAGGAGACTTTTATTCGGGGCGCTAAAGTACAGAGAAAAGAGGAAAGGCGTGGATTACCTTTCTGACTATTTGTAGTCTTCCATTGCCCATTTGAATTTGTATCTTTTTCGTTATCATTTGTTTTCGATTTTTGTTCATCATTTTGGTTTTTCGAATTTGCTTTTTCCGTTCTTCGTAAGAAGAACCCAAATATAGCACTGTCAGCAGAGCTGCCTATCCCATGATTCTCCTTGCTTGATCTGCTTGAAAACGACCGCTCTCCTGAAAAAAAAACTCGAAGGATAGAATAAACTGGAAAAGGAGAGAAAGGTGGGAGGAAGGCATGAGTGAACAGAGATTCTATGAAAAGACCTAAGTTTTTGAGTCTTTCAAACACGAAAAACTAGGAGATAGAGGCGCGGCCATTAACACATTAAAGGGAATGGACGAGGACCTTTGGGTAAGGTGGGAGGGACTGGTAGAATAGTGTATTTAGCGCCAGTCGCTAGGACCTCAGACCATGGGCAAATGAACTGAACATATCACTGAACAAATTTGTTCACCAAACATTTTTTACTCCGATCAAACATTTGCTGAATAATGTTCAATCACTGAACAAGGTGGTCAAATGAACTGGATTTTTCACGGAACTTTAATCTTGGACGATGTTAAGTGGAATGTTCAGTTCATTTGTTCACGGCATCAGAAGTCAGAACTCAGAACTAACAAGACCTCGAAAATTAGCGCTACTGTTTTGACATGGAATTAAATGCACTCAGGGGTACCGGAGAAGCTGTAGGAGACGACGGTAAGAAAAGGTGAAGGTGAGGGTGTAATAGTGTGTTTAGCACCAGAAGCTAGGGCCTCAGAAGTAGATGAGCAAACAGTAACGCCAGCTGCTGTAAAGCTACGGTTTTTTTACATGAAATGCACTCAAGGGTACGGAAGAGGAGAAGAAGGAGACCACGGTTTGTGAAAGGTGAGGTGAAGGTAAAATAGTGTACTAAGCATCAGTCGCTAGGGCCTCAGAAGTAGATGAACTAACGAGACCTTAAAACCTGCCGTGACGCTACCATCTTGAGACGAAGGCATCACAACTTTCAACCAACCATACGCATGTTATCTCATCTCTTAAACAAAATGGCGTCATTACCTGGACATAAGGCACAGCAGTCACCAGGTCTCTTGACAGGATTTGAACATTTAGTTGATGGACATAAATGTTTCTTGCAATGTTCTCTTCCATTCTGCAAAACAAATACGCATGGATATTCTTATTTCATTGATAATTCAATCATTATAAGATAAAATTCAACACTTCACATACTGTCCCGCTTCTCGGTTACCAAGCCTCTCCTCTCTATAAGAGCATTTTCTATTAAGCATTTTCTATCAATTCCCCTCTCTATCAACCCCCCTCTCTATCAACCCCCTCCCTATCATTCCCTTCTCTATTCATTCCCCTCTCCATTGGTTCTCCTCTCTATTAAGCCCCTCTCCTCATTTCTATTGAGCTCCCTCTCTCTAAAAAGCCCCTTAAAAACGCGTACATAAATACGCCACTTGGCCTTGATAGATGAGTATAATAATACGACATAAAACTAATAAAAAAAAATTACTGTTTTACTGACCTGACAGCTACAATCTACACATGTAGCAAACACATTTCTTGATGGTAAATATAATTGCCAACGTTCTTTATCTTGGAATAATCTGTCGATACTTGTACAACCTGCATGAAAATAATCATTTTATTCCATTACGCGAGAGTCGTTATTCTCGTAAACTCGTTTCGTCATTAACTTTTTATTAACGAAAATCAAGCGATATTCGAATGCATTCAAGTGCGGATTCCAAGCTCTATAAACTTGTCAATTCAGTTTAGAAATTTCAATTTACCCAATCGAGGGGCAATTCATTTCTTGCAATCTCGCACACCCTTTGCTGCATATTAATTTCACAGAAATCCCTTGAAAATCCTTTTCTGAAGGTGCTGTGGTGTCGTGGCCTAATCCAGCTGGCTCGTGGTGTCAGAAGCTCAGCGAGGACAGGGTACGATTCGAGCCCAAGTTACGGTAGCGTAATACGTCAGGGTCTAGGTTTCGATTAGTTAACCCACTACTGAGATCCTAGCGACTGGCACTAAATACACCATTTCACATTCACTTTAACCTTTGTTCTAAAGGAAATCTCGTACGCCTCTCTGACGTACTATCCAGGGGGGCATTTGCCCCCAGCCCCCTTCTCTTGTATTGTTTTTGAACAATAGCCTTTTGTCCCTTTTCGTATATAAACAATAGCATGACCAAGAGGCCGTAGCTTTGAAAATAATGTTCTCGGCTGAATTTCTATTCCCAAATATTTGCTTTGACGGATGACACGATCAATGAAATTAAAAAAAACTGACCTCGTGAAATTGGTGTTCTTGGTGGTCTTGCTAATCGGTCTGGAAAAATACAAAGAAAACCAACTGAAAAGCTCGGTTCAACTGCGTCCGCAGAAAACGTTTAAAACAATAATGCCACAGCAGGAAAATTATTCTATCTTAGCTGCATTATTCATAAATTTAAAACGAATTGCCCGCATTTGTATTGAGAAGGAATTTTTGACAAGCGCCCCAGGCGCTTAAAAGAGGAGAAAAGGTACACAATACCTGGACAGGCTTTGCAGCATGTTCCCACTTGTGAAACGGGATTCTGACACGTGATCGTAGGACATCTGCGTATTGCACACGTGATAACTTGCACCTGAAATTCAAAAACAGTATTGTTTTAACAATACGAAAACTAATAACATCTTTGCCGCACCGAAGGGCCTAGCTCAGACATCGTTGCAGGGTCACGTCGTGCCAGAAAATAACTTCTTTTTCCGTTTGCAAGCCCGACAGATTTAACTACTACATCTGAAAGAATACAGAAAAATGGGCACGGCAAAACGCCTGAATCAATCGTCGTGTTAAGTGCAAAACCTATGCCGTGCCGGAATATTGTTGGCACGGAGCGACCGACGTCTGTGCTAGGCTTATGTCGACCTACGATACGACAGAACAAACACCAGCTTGTTGCAGCTGCTAACTTATGTCGATATGTCAGCAACTAGTCAGAACGAATAGGATAAAGTTGATCGCGGTCACAAGGGCACTCAGGTCGACTGCGATTGACGGGAATCAGTTGTCAGGTAATCGCGGAAATAGAACATGCCAAACGTTCTGGAACTAGTTGTTAGAGCAAACAGTTACTCCGTTCGCATAGCGGACCGTCGAATTCGGTAATAACTGTCTTCGCTGATCATACGTGAAGCAAATCACTAATAAGAGTCTTAAAACAGTGCGGCTATAATAAGCAAGCAAAAGATAGCATCACTCACTTTGCAATTACACTCCATGCACTGGTTTGGGCTAAGTCTCTTAGCATGTACACCTTGCTCTACCCAACTACTTCGATCCTTATGCGTCTTTCCATCCAATTCACAGTTGCTGTTTGAATTTGCATTTTTGCTGATTGAAGATGATAAAGCACTCGAGTCTAAACGTGGAAAGTTCCCTGCAAAAGGAGAAATGATCACAATCATAATCATAAGGCGATCGTAAGCACAACCATAAACAAAACATTACAATCGTGAAGCGTAATCATAAGCATACTGTAATCATTATCATCCTCATCATCATAATCATCATAATCATCATCATAATCGTCATAATCATCATCATAATCATCATAATCATCATAATAATAATAATAATAATAATAATCATCATCATCATCATCATCATCATAATCATCATAATCATTATTGTCATCATCATCACCATCAATCATCCCATCATCCGGATCATCGTCATCATCATCATTGTCTATCATCATTACCATCATTATCACCATCATCATCCTCGTCATAATCATCATTATCACCCTCAATAAACCAAACATCTAAGGTTTACATCTGTGCTGTAGTAAAAGCCTGGGATAAATCGATTAAACATTGTTGGCCAAACATTCGAGATTTTCTTATCAAACAATGTTTGAAATTTGGCCACGCCACAAATATTGCACAACAAGCAGAATTTCGCAAAACTTAAAAATGTTTCATACTTGTTGTAAGCAATCAGTGTTTGAATTGTTTGAAGAGCAACGTTTTGTGACGTGGACAAACAATCAAAAAATTTGTTTGACAAGCAAATTTCAGCTGTTTTACCAACAATGATTGATCGTTTTCCAGGACCTAAGACATTACTCTGAACCAAAGTTTTCTGAGCCAGAGAAAATGAACAAACAATGAAATTTTAGTTCAACTCTGATAGAAGTGGGTAGAAGTATTTACAGGCTCACAATAAACCCCAAATAAAACCTCACAGCTGAGAGAAGAACTACGGATTAAATCCAATAAAACTGAAATTTGGAGAATGTGTGGTAAAACCAATAAATGTGAAAACCAAGTAATAATTTCTTGGCGAAATAGGTGTTATATTTCTTTAAATCGACAGGGTTTTACGCGTGAAAAGCAATTTATCCTTCTCTTTTCAAAGTTTCAAATTACACTCCATCGCAGACCTATCACTAGAGTCCCAGGTCCCAGTTATCGCTCATGAAACCAGACTTGCAACAAAACCAGGATCACCCAAACTGCTGTAGTTTGAGTGCCCAGGCATTAATCTCAAAAGCGAGAAATACGGCTTAGGTAATAAGACTACTGTACCTTGTTTGGTGCAAATGACAAAACAGGACTGCATAACGTATGTTACGATTGCTGACTGCAAAACTGATGATAACCTAGTAAGAAACAGAGAACTTAAAAATTAAGATGTCTTGGAAATACATCTGCCTAATATTGGAAGGATTCTAATAATTGCAATTACATATTATCTTGGGGCAAGAGAGAAGATTGAATTGAGGAAGAAAATTCACACCCATACTGTATCTCTTCTCAAACAATCAAACATTATGTCTCAAACATTTGAATACTGCTAATCAACGTATAGCCACATGGCAAAAAATTTTCGTCAAACATTTTTTTGCTTGCGTCAAGCAAAAATGTTTTAAACCTTTTCAAAAACATTGCGACACAAATTTTGCTAGTTTTTCTTGTCACACAATGTTCGTGACGTGGCGAAACTAAACACTACTTAAAAAGCAAATTTCAAATGTTTGATAAACAATGTTTGATCGTTTGGCCAGGGCCTAAAGATAACGGCGAGTGAAAGAACAGCCTCCAGGTTGTCTCCGACGACGGCCGACCTACATTATACTATTTCTTGCCAACTTACTAAATTAGCTACCTTGCAAACCAGGAAAGGCAGCGTTATTGTTTACATATAACGACTGCCTGGAGGCATTGACAGGCAAGACCAAGTGAGACTAGAGAGAAATATGTTTAGTTTGGAAATATACCAGGTCAAAGCCAGAAGTGGATGACCCAAGCTTTCTTGATATTGCAACAACAATGAAAACGCAGATAAAGAAGGCATATCAGTTAAGAACCTTTAGCCTAAATTTTGGAAAATTTCCAATGGAAGCATACCGTAAAAGTTCTATTTAGCCCCCTCTCTTTAAGCCCCCTCCTATTAAGTCCCTTTTTCAAGTGAGAATTAAAAAAAACCCTCATCTCTATTAAGCCCCCCTCTTATTTTGATCACTTGAAAGTTCAGTAGTAAACGTACGAAATTAAATGAAATTTTAAGTGGTAGCCTGTTTGATATCCAAAACCTGTGTCTTACAACAACTAATAACTACTAAGTTACTACGAATTTCATGTGATCTAAGGTTGAAACTTTCTTTTATAGTTCATGTTTTAATGTCTGTAGCAGTCGTCTTGACGAATAAAAAGCAGAGTATGCTAAATAATTTATTAAGCCACCACTCTGTAATAAGCCCCCCCTCTTTAATACGTACCCCCTCAAAAACTTCCAAAATGAAATAAGCCCCCAGGGGGCTAAATAGAGCTTTTGCGGTAACTAGAAAACAAGCCAGTGCATTACCCAATAATGAAATGCATCTTAAATCATGTTGATGCCGGAATGAGCATGATATTCGTAAGGGCATTCAGCAAGCAACGTCAGTATATTCTCAGCTAGCTCTTAATTTTTGGCCAATGTTTGTTTCTACATAAGTGTACAAGGCGAAGAGTCGAAAAAGACGGTTTTTTTAATCGGGCTTTTACTGTATATGGAAAGTTCAAAAATAGAGTTTTTATGTATTCTGCTAAATACAGTTTAAATGTTACTTAAGAGAGGTCTTAAAAAGACAATCGGTCAAGGCTATTTTAGCAAACTAAGATTATGAGTGATGTTTGTCAGATGCAATGAGAAACATTGTTAAATTTATCTTGATATTGTTAGTTTAGAGTTAACAGAAGCACGAAAAGGCAAAAAATCGGATTAAAACGTGTTTTTCCTAACGAATTACTCGACTTCCAAAAGTCGTGCTTTCTTACAAAGTATAAAGTTAGTGACTTCCCCTTTTTCTAAGAGACGAGAAACGACTTAAGCACATAGTCCAGAATATAGTTGTCACCCTTTCTCCAGGCAGCTAAATCTTATTCAAAAGCCTTTCTTTCTGAAATGCATGTAAAAAACGATAGGCAAGTCCAAAGAACTATACGCAATTGATAACGGATTAAGAACATTTGAGCCTGAACACATGCAGAATTTTATGGACAGCCAGCCTCCATCCGTCGAATTTACTGGTTCTTATTAAAATGAATGCGATTTTAAAGATATGTAGAGTGTAGCTAGCTTCAAAAGTTATTTAAAACAAGCATCACCTTATCTCGTGGGCGATTCGGGGCAATTCAGGGTAAAAAGCGTGTTCAGTAACGCTCTAACCACGTAAGTAGCCACGTTAAGTACTAGAAACTTCTTACGACTATCCTAAGTACTAGATGTTTCTTACAATGGAAATATAGAGTGTACCTATCTATAAACAACTATTTCATAGAGGCTCACCTCATTTTTCAGGGCGATTCAGGGCGATTTTCTCGTTCAATCAGCTAAACAGTAAGCGATTCTCCACCGGGCTGAATGGCACAACGAGTACTAACCTTGATAATAAAGGAATTTTATAATAACGGAATATACAAACAGCTTTTATGAAGACTTGATTCAAGCTGTGATGAAGCGATGACCAACAATTTGGCAAAGGAATCCTTTGTAGTTGTACACGTGTTGATATTAGTTAGAAATAAGAGGCAAAATGCCCTCTGAACCAGTTCATATTAAACCCACAGTGCAGATCACTACTTCAATATTGGAAGGCACAGCTTGGGTCTTTTATAACACTCTGTAGCGTAGCACAGTCTTGAGAAATCTCTCTTTCTAACAACAATGAGTTGTGGCCAGGGGATATAGAGAGTCCTTTAGAACGGCGCTTTTATTTAGTATCTGTACACGTAAAAGATCTCTGTCGTTCTATCTGTGTCTTTGATGTCATCTGCATAGCCACTCTGCGGTCGTCTGATACTAGAAGTAGAGTACTTGAAACTTCAATTATTATAAGGAATCTAAGAGATCTAGAATTGTTTGCCGTTGTGACAATGCACAATAGGTGATGAAGTCAAAGGGTGGGTCAGTTCATGTAAACTGAGAAATCCAAAAGATAGTCTATTTAAATCAATGTGCCTTTTGCATAGTTTTTAAAAAGACATGCAATCTCCTAGATCTGTTATGGACAAATGAGATATTGCAAAGTCACGGGAGTAGCGCGAGGAGCTGTTCTGTACAAAGGGTTTTAACAGCAAGTGCTTTCAAGTGTTTCATCAGAGTGAACGATAAGACAAACAAGCTTCTTGCCTCGCTTTCACTCTGAAGAGGTTTCAAGTTAGCCTCGTAACGACCAAAGCAAACCTTCTCTAAAAACTTAATTAAGAAACTCTGCAAGAAATTTTTATAATGAAAAGCTCATAACTGAAGAAACCTTACTATATAATTGATGGGGATTCCTTTTATCAAGAAAAAAAGGAGCGACGTTGCTAAACGTTGTCTTTCCTTCAGACTCACTGACTAAACTTGAGTCACTCCGAGCAATTACTTTAACAATATCAATACCTATACTGACCACTTGGCTAAGTTTCTTGGAAAACATTGTAAATGGTCTACGGTACAAAAACCCGCATCCAACTCAAACTGTCCTCGAAATGTCAAAAACAAAATATTATTGATTGGAAACAGTATTAATAGGCTTACGTTTGAAGTAAGATCTAGACAGGTCAGAGATAGGCAATAAAATTAAATTAAGAAATTCAATAAATAAAGTTATAATTAATACAAACCTCAATTCCAGTTTCTGACTTGCGGTCGATAAAAATTATGGAGGATTTACGAGAAAATCGGATAATAATATGAGCAACTGAACGAATCTGTATCTTGATATATAAGCAAGAAAATGAACGCCAGTGTTAGCGTTAGGCGTAATGACTCACGACCCCCTAAGGCAAGGATATCTCATGATCCTAAACGATTTTAATTAATTTGTACACCCAAATGAAACTATGTCGAAATGTAAATAACTTATTCACTTTACTAAATTCTTTTACAGCAATTTCCGAAATGAGCTCCTACAATCCCAGAATCCAGTTCACTACCCCAGCACCAAAAGAGGACGAGTTGGTACAGATCCCAATAGGCAAGTATTTCGATTCTAGGGAATACACTCTTTTTTAATAAGCAACTGGTCAATAAGCAACTAGCGGTCAGATTTTGTTAAAATTTTTGGTGAAATAGCTTTCTTTATACTGTACATCCTTACAAAATCTGTAGTCGTTCGTTTCTCTAATAGTTAATCTCTAATATGAGTTTGCTGTGAAAGTTCCAGAACATTCTAACATTGTTTGGTGATTTCTGAGGATTTTTAAAGCTCTTCTCTGCTTAAAAAATTTATACGATCAACTCAAAATGCATTGCGAAGGACTTGGCGCTTGAAATACCTGCTTTTTCCGATACTATCCACAAGGGATTCGAATCTTTCACAGATCACAGAGTTTAGCTTTGAAATGGGCAAAGGCTGAGCACAGAGCTCGGTGGTGTTTGACAAAAATTCAGATAGAGAGAGTTGGAACAACAACGCCAGAATAAATTTCAGGTAGTTCGACAAGGCAAGGAAAGAAAGAGTAATCGGCAAACGGTGCAACTACACTACAAGTAAGCAAGATTGTGCAACATCCCATTCAACAAATACTTCTCATAGTATTTTTCCTCTATTTCTAACTTTGTTAATCTCTTTAATGGCTACTTCTTCATTACAAAGTCGAAACCGCCTTTCAGTAGATACAATCATAGTCAACAAACTCAATGCAACATGACAGAACATGACATAATTAGAAATACTTAAGGTATCTTCGATATCAGACGTTGCAGAGCTAACCAGAGCGGTGAAAACAGAAGATTTTTGACATTTCTGGATTTAATAGACGCCTGAAAAATATAAAGAGCAAAACGAAGAATTTTCAAAGCAAAGAAGGGTTGTCCTCTTCCTTTCCTATCTTGAGGGTCTATCCTATCCTGTCATCATGAATGCTTTCAGAATGGTTAAATTGGCTTGAAATTTGCTAAGGCAAAGAAGTGTTCTCATGCTGAAAGACTGAAATAGCTTTGAAGAAATTTCTATGTACCACAGAATACAGTAGTTAACTGGAACGACGTCCTTAAATTGGCCGTTATTTGGGATGATAGTCTGAGCAATGGTAGGGTCTATTAAATCTACTTTGTCACATTTTATTAACTAATAAATGCAGTTGTGGCCAGCATAAATGGCTGACAGGCCAAGAAGTAAAAAGCTGACATTAATATTAACTAATCTATGTTTATTCATGTTTCATGTTGAAAAAGAAATATGAAAACATGTTGGCCACACACGTGAGTGAAATGTCTTTGTCCTATATTCATCATCACAATCGTCATCATGGTCATCATCATCATTATCATCATCATGTGCATCTTATCATTATATCCACAGCAGCAGCATCAGCAGCAACATGATCATAATCATACAGTACAGTAATCATAATCATAATCATAATCATAATCATCATCATCACCATCATCATCATCCCATCATATTCACCATTATTATTATCATCATCACAATCGTCATCATGGTCATCATCATCATTATCATCATCATGTGCATCTTATCATTATATCCACAGCAGCAGCATCAGCAGCAACATGATCATAATCATACAGTACAGTAATCATAATCATAATCATAATCATAATCATCATCATCACCATCATCATCATCCCATCATATTCACCATTATTATTATCATCATCACAATCGTCATCATGGTCATCATCATCATTATCATCATCATGTGCATCTTATCATTATATCCACAGCAGCAGCATCAGCAGCAACATGATCATAATCATACAGTACAGTAATCATAATCATAATCATAATCATAATCATAATCATAATCATCATCATCACCATCATCATCATCCCATCATATTCACCATTATTATTATCATTATCACGATCGTCATCATGATCATGATCATGATCATCATCATCATCATCATCATCATCATTCTCATCATCATTCTCATCATCATCATCATCATCATCATCATCATCATTATCAACCTCCCAGCACAATTTGTGCAAAGACTTGCGTCTACATTTATCCAGGAAATTCTATATGAAAATCTTTTATATTAATAACTTTGAAGCGAAATTCAAAGATTGTTTGATAAAAGAGCTTCTCGACACAAAGGCATCAAGTTACAATTAGAAATGAGGATCATAAATTGTTGGAAAATTTTAATATCTAGACCCACACAGTTAACAATCTGACCCTTGGAATCAAACCAGCAAACTATCATCCTTGTAAAAAGACAAAGCTTTAGCTCAACGATTGACATAAATTCGAAAACAGGGATACTAGACATGAAATAAACACTAAAACTTAGCTGACTGTCTTTTTGCAATGTTTGTGTTCTAATCTTCTGTGTATTCAAACGGCTCTGGTGGATCGGGTTCTTTCTCGTCTTCTGCATCGGTTGTGGTAGACGCTGTAATCAAAACACATGAAAATAAAATAACAAAACGAATCAAACTATCATTAGAAAAAGTTTTGGAAAAGCTGTGCAAGCTTCACAAATGCGTATAAACTGTCTAAGCAGTCTTCCAAGTCTCTTATACCAGTTGCGTTTCATATTTAGCATAATGTAAAAGAATAAGCTTAAGAGTATTGAGCTTCGTGTTTGTGAGAGAGCAAGCAAGCAAGCAAGCAAGCAAGCAAGCAAGCAAGCAAGCAAACAAGCAAGAAAGCAAGCAAACAAGCAAGAAATCAAGCAAGAAATCAAGCAAGCAATCAAGCAAGCAATCAAGCAAAGCAAGCAAGAAAGCAAGCAAACAAGCAGGCAATCCAGCAATCCAGCAAAGCAAGCAAGAAAGCAAGCAAGAAAGCAAGCAATCAAGCAAGCAATAATGCAATCCAGCAAAGCAAGGAAGAAAGCAAGCAAACAAGCAAGATGGCAATCAAACAAGCAAGCCAACCAGCAAGCAACAATCAAGCAATCAAACAAGCAAGCAATCAAACAAGCAAGCAATTAAGCAAGAAAGCAATCAAACAAGCAAGCAATCAAACAAGCAAGCAAGCAAGCCTGCTAGCAAGAAAGCAAAAACCCATGAAACAAATAGGCAAGCAAGCAAGCAAGCAAGCGAGTAATCTTTTTTCATGCAGCTATACTACAGCTTAGTTAGAACTACAGAATGTAACCCCAGAATGAGTGTCTGCGCAATATATGTCTAGTTATCACTCAGAACTACAACAATTAGCTCGGAACTCTACGAAGAAACTCTACCCGTAAATCCCAAGGGTCATCAAAAATGGTGGTGCCAGTGTCCAAAACGTAAGTATATATATTGAATAGGGATCTTGAATAGGGCAACATAATTTTTGGGTGATCATTTTGGATTTACTGGTAGAGTTAACAATGTAGTAGATTTCTGTATCACCTGGCAAAGGCTCAATCAAATCTTCAGGCTCATGTGATCTCGAATCTTTCATCATGATAATTCCAGCCACGCTGACCTTTAAAAACACATGAAACAAGAGATTAATAAGATGGTTTTAAAGGAACAAAGATGAATAAGATAGCCAATAAGTGGGGGATAAGACTGACTGCAACCTGGATTAGACTCATTCTACTAAGAAATCCTTAATAATACTGAATTAATATTAAACAAATCAGCTTAAAATATTCCATGTCTATAAATTTGGAGTTGAAAATGGCCAACTGTCACATCCGGGATGCTGTATTAAAGATTGATGTACAGTTAATAGGAGATTTTTTAACCACATCTTTAGCTATGCAACTGTGAGTTTTTGGACAGCACAGGCAGATGTTTCTCTCGCTCTTTGATTTTTACAGCTAACTTATTATTAGCCTGGTGGCCAAACGTTTGTTTCGAAATCATACAGGTATATATTTTCACTAAGTGAGACCTAGAAAAATACTATCACTCAAAAGAAGCCTTTAAAAATACTATCACTCAAAAGAAGCCTTTACCCTCGCCAACAGAGGTTTGAAAGACGCCGTCCTCAATTATGTTACTGCGCAGGAGATTCTCTGTCGTCGTTTGTTGGATAAAATGTTGGATAAAAAGTTGGATGGGTCGGACCATACTGAGACTTGTCTATTCCTGAATATCCTTCTCCTGAGGTCCACCATTCTATGAAAGATATTTCGAATGATCTTTCCGCTATATCTTGCAAGCTGATAGGTGTTTAAAACACAATACCAAATCAGTTTCACCTTTAAATGGGTTCTCGAGAAGGGGGCTAAGCAGAGACAGGGGGCTTAATACTTTGAGAACCCTGTCCTGGTCGAATATAGAGGGGCAGCAGACATAGGGGGCTTAGTACATCCGGAGACTTGTCCTCGACGAATAGAGAGGGGCAGAAGTAATACGGAGGTTAAGACAGGGGCAGAAGAGACAAGGGGTTAATACCTGTCCTCGTCGAATACAGAGGGGCAGCAGACATAGGGGGCTTAGTACATCCGGAGACTTGTCCTCGACGAATAGAGAGGGGCAGAAGTAATACGGAGGTTAAGACAGGGGCAGAAGAGACAAGGGGTTAATACCTGTCCTCGTCGAATATAGAGGGGCAGCAGACATAGGGGGCTTAGTACATCCGGAGACTTGTCCTCGACGAATAGAGAGGGGCAGAAGTAATACGGAGGTTAAGACAGGGGCAGAAGAGACAAGGGGTTAATACCTGTCCTCGTCGAATACAGAGGGGCAGCAGACATAGGGGGCTTAGTACATCCGGAGACTTGTCCTCGACGAATAGAGAGGGGCAGAAGTAATACGGAGGTTAAGAGACAGGGGCAGAAGAGACAAGGGGTTAATACCTGTCCTCGTCGAATACAGAGGGGCAGCAGACATAGGGGGCTTAATAGATCTCCCTGCTTGTTGATACCTGATTGTAACTTAAAATAAGTGAGATTATGAATGAACAAGGAAATTATTTAAACGTGAAGATCTAAATTACTTACCGGTTTCAGTGGTTTATATCTGCTATCAGCAGTAATACTAATGACTTTCTTCTGCACGTTCATAACACGAGCCGGATTCTCAATCATTTCAAAATCAGGTTCCGGTGTTTTTGTTTTCGATTCATTTTCAATTTCATTTTTATCTTTCTCTGCCTTATCTTCTGATTTCGAAGAATCTGTTTTTTCTTTCTCTTTTTTAGATTCTTGTTTATTTTCAGTTGTTTCTTTTGATTCTTTTTCGGTTCCTTTGTCTTTTTCATCCTGCAAACATACGCAGTAGTAATCATCCCATACAAGGCATCAAAGGTATACAACATGGTAATTGATGGTATGAGGAAAGCACGGGAAGGCACACGAAGATATAAGATACCAGGCATCGATGGTACCAGGGTATACCAGGGTAACTGATGGTATGAGGAAGGCATAGGATGGTAAACGGAGGTATAAGAAACAAGGTATCGAGGGTATACGCCAAGGTAACTGATGAAACGAGGCATCAAATGGTAATTGAAGGTAGAAGGTATCGAAGGTATATACCAGGGTAACTGATGGTATGAGGAAGGTATTTGATGGTAAACGAAGGTATTAGAAACAAGGTATCGAAGGTATACGCCAAGCTAACTGATGAAACGAGGAAGGCATCGAATGGTAAATGAAGGTAGAAGGTACAAGGTATCGAAGGTATATACCAGGGTAACTGATGGTATGAGGAAGGCATAGGATGGTAAACGGAGGTATAAGAAACAAGGTATCGAAGGTATACGCCAAGGTAACTGATGAAACGAGGCATCGAATGGTAAATGAAGGAAGAAGGTAGAAGGTATCGAAGGTATATATCAGGGTAACTGATGGTATGAGGAAGGCATAGGATGGTAAACGGAGGTATAAGAAACAAGGTATCGAAGGTATACGCCAAGGTAACTGATGAAACGAGGAAGGCATCGAATGGTAAATGAAGGTAGAAGGTATCGAAGGTATATACCAGAGCAACTGATGGTACGAGGAAGGCACAGGATGGTAAATGAAGGTTTACGCCAGGGCAATTGATTGTATGAGGTACAGGGTTAAAGAAGGTAGAGAATGGTAAACGAAGGTACAAGCCAAGGTTACTGATGGTATGATGTATGAAAGTATATCGTAGAAAGTAATAAATAGTACATAGTTAATTGGTAACGAATTCTAAAAGAAATGCAAATGGAAGGTTAACATTTGTTAATGGTATTAGATACAAAGTAGGCAAGAGGCATGCAGTGCCTAATGAATACATGCTTGGTATACAAGGCAGAATGGTAGTAGCTGTAATAGTAGTAAAAGGTTTGACTTTAAATAAGCTTTACCACATCCATAGGCTCATCTTCTTTGGATCTCTTTGCTCGTGCTTTAGCTTTGGCAGTGATGGAAAGTACTGCAGTTGTAACCTGATTGAAAAAAATCGATAAAGAATTAAACATTATAGAAATAAAAAAGAAAAGACATCGAAAAATAATAAACAATTCTCACTAAGTCTACACAAGTAACCAACTTTCTTGATGAACAAGTTATTCAGTTAGTCAGTTAGTTAGTTAGTTAATTAGTTAGTTAGTTAGTTAGTTATTTAGTTAGTTATTTAGTTAGTTAGTTATTTAGTTAGTTAGTTATTTAATTAGTTAGTTTATTAGTTAGTAAGTTAGTTAGTTAGTTATTCAGTTAGTTAGTTATTTATTTAGTTATTTAGTTAGTTAATTAGTTAGTTAGTTAGTTAATTAGTTATTAAGTTAGTTATTTAGTTAGTTAGTTATTTATTTAGTTAGTTAGTAAGCTAGTTAATTAGTTAGTTAGTTAGTTAGTTAGTTAGTTAGTTAGTTAGTTAGTTAGTTAATTAGTTATTAAGTTAGTTATTTAGTTAGTTAGTCAGCTAGTTAATTAGTTAGTTATTTTGTTAGTTAGTTAGTTAGTTAGTTAGATAGTTATCTAGTTAGTTAATTATTTAGTTAGTTAGTTAGTAAGTAAGTTAGTTGATTCGTCAGTCAGTTAGTAAGTGAGTGAGTGAGTTGGCTAGTTATTTAGTTAATTAGTTGGTTAGTTAGTTAGTAAGTCAGTTGGTTCGTCAGTCAGTTAGTAAGTCAGTTTTTAGTTACCAAGTTAGTTGGTTGGCCAGTCAGTTAGTAAGTTAGTTAGGTAGTTATTTAGATGGTTAGATAGTAAGTTAGTTATTCAGCTAGCTTATACGCTAGATAGTCAGTCAGTTAGTTAGTTAGTCAGCTATTTAGTTGCCAAGTTAGTTGGTTGGCCAGTCAGTTAGTAAGTTAGTTAGGTAGTTTATTTAGATGGCTAGATAGTAAGTTAGTTATTCAGCTAGCTTATACGCTAGATAATAAGTTAGTTAGTTAGTTAGTTAGTAATTTAGTTGATTCGTCAGTCAGTTAGTAAGTGAGTGAGTGAGCTAGTTAGTTATTTAGTTAATTAGTTGGTTAGTTAGTTACTTAGTTAGTTAGTAAGTCAGTTGGCTCGTCAGTCAGTTAGCAAGTCAGTTGGTTTGCTAGTTAGTTATTTAGTTACCAAGTTAGTTGGTTGGCCAGTCAGTTAGTAAGTTAGTTAGGTAGTTTATTTAGATGTTAAGATAGTAAGTTAGTTATTCAGCTAGCTTATACGCTAGATAGTCAGTCAGTTGGTCAGTTATCAGTATCGGGAGCTGATAGAGTAATGGTGTCAAAGGCAAAAGTCGCCTTTTTCAGCATTTAACGTTACCATCACAATGAATTAATATCTTACAGTCACGTGAATGTCACATGACTACAAAATATGACCAAATATGGCAAACCTTAGCTTTTTCTTCCTTTTTTGGTTGTTGCAATGCTGCAGGATATGCGTACATTGATGGCTTCGCATTTGATTTGAATTGCATTTTTGGCATCTAATAAAAAAGAAATTAATTATTTAAAGTTGATAAATTAATAATTTCCTACATAAAAAACTCAAAATGAGAACACCATGAAACTTCCGTTAGCAAGTTTCACCGATTTTACCATGACAACGATGCTGGTTGCGTAGCAATATTATGCCGTTGCCTAGCAATATTGTATCATTAATAATTGAACGGCAGTATGAATGCAATGAAAAGCTGCTATAAGAGGCTTTTGGAAATGGCTTTTAAATGGTCAGCAAAACTGTCATGCAAGGAACCACGTTAGAAACTTATACGTCAAACGACAACAGGAAACTAATGTGCAGCGGACAACAGTGTATGTAGGCACAATGCTCCAGGGTCTTATGTATTCTTTCCCAGTTTAACCATAAAAGCTTTTTTATTGAATGGTATCTATCGTTAAATCCGCCTACGCTGGACTTTCTTGTGCACGACAGGTTTTAATTTCTCTCAATGCAAGAGAAATATCACGTGATATACAAATGTGTAAACAGATGTGAAAATTAAAAAAACGTGTATTTTGACGAAATTGCGTTAAAAGGGCCTGCAGCCATAGCAGCCATTCCATGAACGAATCGCAGAATTTGATGCATAAAGTACATTGCGCACTTATACTTAGATGTACAAAGCTAACATGCTGGCAAATTTGTGCATTCATTCTTACTTTAAACTTTACGAACAGTTTATTGGTCTACTGTTTATGATCTCGCCAACCCCTCGCCCACATCCATTTCAGGGAAATAACTTGTCAGTGGATGCTAAGGGAAGAAGATGCTTATATTTTATAGATTTTACGAATTTGTTTCCAAAATTTAAAACCTAATCTGATTTTTGTTTGAACAGCTGTTATAAGAATTTTAAATATTGATACAATTTAATGGATGGCAAATCAAAAAAAGTTGGATTGAAAATAAACAAAAAATTAAAATTTCTGCAGAAACGATTTCTTGTGGAAAGTATTGTCTCGAAAACAACCTGATTTCATTTCATGCCACCTAGCTTCGCATCTGCAAGGTTTGAAAATAGAAAGTCACAAAAAATGAAACATTTATTTCTGTAATATCCCCCTATTATGTTTTACCAGCGACAGCAAGGTCTTTTCTTTGTAACCTATTGGCTACAAAAATACCCCTGTAAGTGGCATGGACAAAGGGACCAGGGGCAGGGCTTCTGTCCCTCTACATTTATAAACAAATGATTTTCCCTTTCCCCTCCAAAAAGAACCCTTTTTCTCAATTTTTTTGTTTAAAGTTCCAATGCTGTCCAAACATTGAAAAGCTTTCAATGTCCTAGATCTAATGTCAAAGGGGCAAGGGGGATCTTCCATGGGGGGGTCAACAATGGGCTTGGCTACTAAGGGTGAGGTTACTAACAGCGTTTCCATTGAAAATGACCAAAATTTACAAATGAAGGGGAGCTTCTCCAATTAGCTTTGTCATCAGTGCATTAACCCTAAGTTTTAGGGTTTGAATGGGGGTCGATATAGAGTTGTCATCCCAAGGAAGACCAAAGCATCAAACATTAGTTTCATTTTTACAATAATTTTATGATGATTAGCTACATTAAATAATACCAAACAATATTACATGGAAATAGTTTATTTCAATAGGCTACTGGGAATCATTGCATCTCAAACTGCCCAGTGTTTGTTCAGGAGTGAAAAATTGACATACATTGAATGTAAGATATGATAAAATTACAAGAAATGAAATTTATCAATAAGACAGGAAACTTGGTAGAAATATTATGATGCATTATTTTCGTATTTTACAAATAATTGAACCAAGTATCCCAAATAAAATGGAGTAAAACCATAGTTTATACAATAATTGATTTCTTCAATACTAACAACCCTTTAAGTCGTGTTCCTTTATTCAATAAAATATCCCTCCAAAAACATAATTTCCCCATCTATTTTAGATGCAAAAAATCTTCCTCTGACTCCAATGTGGGGTCATATCCATTATCCCCACATATCCCCCTTTTATATCTGCAAAAATGTACATGTATTGTACAGTTCCACATCAAAAATGTACAGACTTGGATATTTAATGGTTCTGCGGTGCTTTATGACTTGGGAAGTCAATAACTGTTTAATATTGCTTTTTGCTCCAAGTTTTTATAAACTGACGATTTTAAAAATCTTGGGTAAGAATCGTTCATCATGAGATATTTAATTTTATGCTGGGCTTCATCAAACATGTACCGATTTGGTGTCTTAATAGCTTGTTCGATTTGGTTCCTTTCTTTGTAATCGAGATTAACTTGGCAAAGTGCATCAACCTGAACAAACTTTCTAAAAATTCTCTTAGCTTTAGTTTGCATACGAAATTTACAACTTCGAAACTCTTCACAAGCGCACCAAAACTGTATGCTTTCATCGCTGTGTTCAGAACGGAGAAAACACGAAACAACTCGATTCCGATTGGATGTGAAATTAGGGAATTGAAATTGTCCTTCCAGAGTAGAATTTCTTGGAATGCTGGTTTCTTTTTCGAGAAATCTTGAGCTTGTTTCTTAAGTTTTCTTTGATCCTCCAAAACAATAGTTTCAGACTCAGAGTAGGCCCGGCGTTTTGACATGGTAGTTGGACAAATTTCTTTCTGAACTTCATTTTCAGTTGGCATCGAAGGTCTTTTTGATATTTTCATATGACATCTTTCGTAAAGTTCAGCATCTTTCAAATCCATAGGATAAGAATTCGTGTTCCTTACAGTGCTTTGCTTAGCTCCCATGACAAGTTATGTTATTATTAATCAAGACGTATCTTGCACACGACGAAAAATCCTTGGCAGCCTCAAATGAAACAAAACCTCCACAAAAGAACAGCTTGTGAACCGAAACTGGAAGAACAGAAGTCGACTATGAAAGTAGTTCCGTCATGTTTTATTCTGGAAATTTACGCAGGAGTAAATGAGAAATCCCGAACGCTTGTAGGCCTAGGGTTTCAGTGCGTCAAATTAGTCTTGTGTATTGCACAATACTTAAAACCATTACAGGAATTGACAAACTTTAATTTATAAACAGATCGAAGTTCAGTTAAATATCCAAGGTCCAAGTGATGATTTTGGCAATATTCTAGAGGCACTATCAACAATGTCTTGAAGTTTTATTCAACACGAATTTCCCAACACATTTGTTTAAGTCCGTCGATCGACCACCACATGTCATTCCATGTCCGTACAATGAATCAATGAAATAACACTCATAAATTAACATAACACACTAATTCCAGTGACTTAGCATAGATACAACAGAACTTGAAATTATTTCCAATATTTGGTCAGCGATCAAACCTTTTACAGACCTTCTTTCTTCGACTAAACATTGTCGTCACTTCAGAATTAGGTTAGTCTACCATGAAATCTAGTTCCTTTGTTCTTTCCGTCCTGTCATGTGATCACATGTGCTTCCAATTAGGAAGCGATTGATTACGTCATAGCTGACCAAAACAAAAACTTTGTAATGGTTTCGGAAGAATAATTTCTCGATTTTTTTCTCGTATACGTTTTGAAATTGCCAATTTATTAATTTCAGAATTATGACGCTATCAAATTGAATTCGCGAGAACAATTCAAACATTTTATCACCTTCTGAGTTACTATAGGAACTTTTTATCAATTTGGATGTTTGATGTTATGGACCCGAAACCTCCGCAACACGTGGTTTTCGGGGCGATACATTTATCCAAATGTGTTCACCCGATGTAATTAGCCAGACGGGTAGGACTATTTTGCCTCCTCTAGTATTTTTGCCGACAGTATGGTAAAAAAGCTATTAAGTTATACACCCTCCAAACCACCATGGTCCCATTTTTCAAAAAGTTCTGACCAATTTTTAGAAAAATTGTATCTTCCGGAGTAACCAAAGTCTTGAACTTGACTTGGGTTCGATACCATTTCTACGATATCTTAAATGTAATCTTTTATTTCAACTTTATATTTAAAAGTACATCAGCACTTTTGCGTTGAAATAATGCTTCTTGAAACAGACTTTCTGAATTCACGCTCCTTGACAGTGGAAATCGTGATTACGTCATGATTACATCACAAGGTGTGGCAGGTCTTACTGAACTACACCGTTACAAAATTCATCGGCTTCTAATCATTATTGGATACCTATTTGAAGCAATTTAAACACACAAAACATATCTTGGCACCTTTGGTTTACAAATCTAAACTTTTATGACCCTTATCCCAGGTGGCTGGCTAGATTAAAGTGTTTATTACAAAATAAACTAGTCTAATGGCAGTAGAAATCATTATTGGGACAAATATAGAGGTACTTGTCTATAAAATATTAAGATAATATCGATGTTATTATTTTTTAATCAGGCCTTTGCTCACTTTTATTGCCTGGTTTATGGTATTAATCACACACAATCTCTACCTCGAGTGTATGAGGGTAATACCTGACACGCATGTCGTTTTTTTGTCGTGCGGTTGCCTATTGCTTTCAAGAACAACAGTGCTTTTCTCCCCAATATAATTACCACAGCCGGTGTGGCCTAGTTCATAGTAGCCACACAGTTCAGTTACGTTCAAGACCGAAAGATCATGCGAGTATTTTCTCAAGCATTCAGTCAATTTAGCTACACCTTCCGTGGTCCATAACTGACTAGCAAGGGTTATCATTGCAGGATATGAGTCTAGGAGCACAAGCTGCAGGTCGACATCAGCTGAACTGCGAGCTGCGAAGAGATTCTGTGTCCAGTTGTCGGATGTGAAGCTCACGATCCGCAGGTCGTGGGTTCAAGTCTCGTTGGGTTGGGACCAATTTCCACAAGCCTACGCCTACAGTCAACTCAGCTGTCCATCATTCAGAGGACAGTACATGAGTACAAAAGATATTCATTCTAGAGCATCAGTCTGGGGGCACAAGCTGTAGATTAACATCAGATGTAAAGCTGTCAGGAATCAGTACCCCTAACATTGGTAAAGAAATAAAGATTGCTTGCAAGCTGCATCATCAGCTGCATCAAGTAGACCACGATCTCCGCAGAACGAACCCTCTACAAATACCAAAAGTTAGAACAACCGCTTACGGTATAAATTCTTTATGTTTCCAGGGACCAAAATCTGGAACGCCCTTCCTGCTGAAACTAAATCAGCCCAAAATATAAAACAGTTTAAAAGTTTTACGAAAAATTGGTTTCTAAACAATAAATGCGCTTGCTCATATTGCAATAAGTCATAGCCAATGCAATCTCTGAGGTTGCTCAATGTTAGTATGAATTAGTGAAGTATCACTATCGTAGCACTAACAGTAAATAATTATTATACTTATACTTATTATACTTATCTAATAACGATAAGGAACAACCTTGTGATGAACTATCACTGCCAGCTGTTTGGGGCTCTTAATTATTTTTAGCTCTTGAAAGTTACACGCTTTTTTTTTATAAGGAACCTACCTCATGGCCTAGTTCTTAAAGTTCCTTATTTTCGGGCCTCTTTTGAGGCCATTGTAGTTCCAAAAGTTCCTTAATAGTTCCTTAATTTTAAGTGCACATACAGTGGTCTTAACAATAAAAGAGAGACATTTGCATGTGAGCAAAGCTCGAGACTACTCAAAGAAACATTGGATACATGCTTAACGTACAATTTATGTGATTTTCGACTGCAAATGAATGGAACCGGCTTTCTAATTCTTGATTATTTGCAGTGATAAAAGTATTCAACATTCAAAAGTTCCTTAATGATTTTCTCTTTAGTAGTATAAGTTCTTTAAAGTTTCGGGCCTTCTACATGTAGGTTTCTTATAAAGTGGTTCCTTATAAAAAAAAGCGTGTAGCTACTGCAGTTCTGGAAAGATGTTTTTTGCCGATTTTCTCCAGTGAAACATGACGTTTCCTTAGCCCGCAGGTTTGAACTACTAGCCAGAAACCAATCCTTTATGGATTCCTTAGAGCGTTTGAGATGGAAGGTTTTGGCTGCCATAAAAAACTTTCCAAAACTTTGAAAGAAAAACAGTCCTTTCATTGACTAAAAATATCTGTAATTTTCAAAAATGAGATTCTTTTGCGGATATCCTACGATTCATCGGTGTTTTTCTTCTCTGTTTAAACAAGGTCATCTATTTGGTTTGTGATTAAAAATAAGCACACTGAAAGTTATTTTGAGCGCGTAGGGTCGACTGTCCTGCATTTAAAGTTGCCAAAAACTGAGCGGTTTAAAAAGAAGCTTTATAAGATTAAATTCGGATAAGAATACGACGTGGTTCGCTAGTGTCTATTGTTGTGCAGATCTTAATTTCAATTTGGAAAGGGAGAAAAGAAAGAAGGACCATTGATACAGGCTTCCAGAAAAGATAGCGGACGTTCTGTCCTTTGTTTTCATTAACACGGAAGACCTCCCAAAAAGCATTTGGCTAATCACTGCAGCATACGTAATAGAATCATGTCATACCTTGAGATCTGCATTGAGACCAATCACAGCAGTCGGGGTAAATGCAAGCGATAAGAAATGTGCCAATGGGAACCAATACCAGAACTGGGTAAATATGAAGATACCAACTATTGAAGGCATGTGGCTTTGACCAGATCTTGACTGTAGTGATATACTGACATTGCGACCACCTAGAAAACCAATCAAATTATTAGGCCCTGGCAGAACGATCAAACATTGTTGTTTAAACATGAGAGATTTGTTCATCAAGCAATGTTTGACAGATTGGGAACACCCTTTAAAAACCCTTCGAAAAACATCTTGACTGGTTTCTTAAAATAAAGCTGCAATTATCATCAGCGTATGTTGAAGTTCGCTTTCTCGCACTCTAAGGGCCGGGCCAAACCATCAAACATTGTTGGACTATAGCAAAATTTACTGAACTACTTCTCCTAAAACGATCGTAATTGCAGTCGTGGCACAAAGAGAGGATTCCCTTGCTAGAAAGGTCTACCATTTTCCAGAAAAATGTCGCGCCTGACCCAGGCCTCTCTGAAAAGGTCTATTACTGAGATCCTAGCGACTGGTGCTAAATACAACAAATCACCTTCACCTTCATCCCATCGAATGAATGCCTAGGATGAAATAAGTTTTTAGAATTAGGGCCCAGGGAGGTTAAACGGTCGTTCACGGAATGCAGAATCAAATACAAACTAATCATACCAGCATCAATGATGCCTTGTGCCAGGATTGCACCAAATTTAGCAATGCCATCCTCGTGTTTATCACTGATGAACTTCTTGTAAACCTCACGTAGATGTTTCACCTAAATCAACAAGAAAATTTTAGACATTGGATTTAAAATTTTAACAAATGAAGCCCTTTAAACAAAGGAAACACGTTAGTCTTTCAAACTATTCACATCGTAAGATAGACTTCGTTTGTTACATATAGGTAATGTTAGATTTCGATTCAATTTCTTAATATAGCTTACGTTCAACGTAGGGTAAAAGCATAGATGGATGGATGTTTAGAATTATAGAAAATTAAGAGTTGGTGAATGATATTTAAAAGGAACGAGTCATGTTTCTCTGCCTTTTCTTATGTTGCTCCCCAAACGACAGCCTCAGAATATCAATAAGGGACACGGTAAGGGTCCTATAAAATCATTACTGTGTAGGTACCCATCCGCACAACACTCCCTTTCCCAAAGAGGGCATCTCCAAAATCTCATCAAAATCGCATCAGGGGAGGGGGTCGTCACCGGTTGCATACTAGCATGCTTAAACTTGCTGCGTTATTGATAGGTCAAGAAATGACATCCCCTTTCCCACGGAGGGTATAGGCTGTTGGCGCATCTCCCTTGTCCAAAATCTCATCAAGATCACATCAGAGGAGGGAGGGTGGTCATTTGGTGAATAAAAGCATGGTTTGCTGCGTGATTGATAGGTCAAAAATGACATCCCCTTTCCCACGGAGGGTATAGGCTCTTGGCGGATCTCCCGTGTCCAAAATCTCATCAAAATCACATCAAAGTGGGGAAGTGGTCATTTGATGAATACAATCATGGTTCGTTATCCATAGGTTACGAATAGGGTCATACTGTTATGAAATAAACTAATACCTTAGGACACGTTGTCTCTTTATGTTGAATGGCGATCAATGCAGAAGCAATCAATGCACCCTATATAAATAAATAACTTAATTCATTACACAAAGCATTAACATAAATTATTCGTTTGTATTCATTACAACAATAGCAAGTGTTAATGTATGACCATAGAAAAGCGAATAAATTATGCATGAATGATGAATAAATTTACAAGCAAGTAATAAATTATGCATGAATGATGAATAAATTACAAGTAAGTCATAAATTATGTATGCAGAAAGCGAAGAAGAATGATGATGTAATACATTACCTGTCTGACGTAATTCACAGGGTCGTTTGTCATTGGTTCAACTAGACTAATCGCATCCTAGAAAATTAATTATTCAAACGATGATAACATAAAAAGCATGGGTTTCTGTAAGATTCAGGTCTTACAGCATTATTGTCCCTCGGTATCTCGAAATCTCGGGGTTTATGGGGCTTATTAGGACCTTAACAACCCAAAAAAACAAGTGTGAAACAGGTTTAAAAATAGTTCAAGTAGATGAAAACTTTACCTTGTTCCCTGTGCCTGCACAAGCAATCCCAAGAGCCAATGCAGCACCATATCTGACATTAGGGTTGTAGCTTTCTGATAACAAGGAGACAACATTTGGACATTGTTCTGGGGTCCTGTGTAAAGAAACTCAACATTAAAGAAAGCGCTTTACAGACACTACTAGGCCATGGTAAAACGATCAAACATAAATTGCGAAACAAATTTCAAATGTTTTACAAACAATGTTTGATTGTTTGGCTACGGCCTTAGTTTACATTTCAGGCCACAGAAAATAGACTATAAATTTGTCAAAACAGCACTCCCCACCCTCTGTTAAGAAGAGGTGAAAAAGCTTCCCAGTGTTACCGTATAGACATGATAGTCACCACTTATCATGACAAGCCTTTGATATTTAGTTGGGCAACATTTCGCGAGAGATCCGTCTCCCATCATCGGGCAATGAGAAATGTTGCTCAGGCGTGGGTCCTTTGTGCTTTTGAGCTTTTCTTTATTCATACGACTGGATGGTTAGGGTCGTTAAAGTCATTAGGAATGGTGTTTACATTCGGCTGCTTGATTCTCTTGGATGAGTATCAAGGGTGTTCGCTCTAAGTCTTGGGGAACAGACCAACAGCAGCAAGAAGCCATAATCCGAACCTGCCGCAACACATAAATACGTCTATACATGCCATGAGTGTTACCTTGGCCCCAAATAATTAACCAAATCGAGATCACATAAATATAATAAATACATATAAGAGATAATAACCTGAACATTAAGAATCCAATCGAGGTTACAGCGGCACGACGCACGTCATCATCTACGTCACTAACCTGAATAAAAACAACTTCATGTAAATCAACAGGTAAAAATGGCGCCATTCCGTGTCTGCAGTCTGTTTCTGAGGGTTTGTTTTCAAAGTGGAGTCGTCAACCTCCTATACTGTTTACTTTATTCATGTAAATTAAAACTGTCATACTTTTTTACGCAAGTAGAGAAAGCCTCATAGGTGGAGTAATGTGGGTTCCTTGGGGATAACTGTCATACTTTTTTTACCCAAGTAGAGAAAGTCTCATAGGTGGAGTAATGTGGGTTCCTTGGGGATAACTGTCATACTTTTTTTACCCAAGTAGAGAAAGCCTCATAGGTGGAGTAATGTGGGTTCCTTGGGGATAACTGTCATACTTTTTTTACCCAAGTAGAGAAAGTCTCATAGGTGGAGTAATGTGGGTTCCTTGGGGATAACTGTCATACTTTTTTTACGCAAGTAGAGAAAGTCTCATAGGTGGAGTAATGTGGGTTCCTTGGGGATACGAAATAGAAAGTTTTTTACATTGCTTATCGCTTTAGGAATGGAATAGACTTTTCTTTTTTCTCTTCTTGGTAGTGAACAGGAAGGAGAGGATTCTTAATAGCAGAATAACATTTCATTATTCTATGGGAAACAGGCATAACCAACCCTGATACTCTTCAGTGTAAAAAAATGGGAGGTCGTAATAAACGGGGGGTGAGACTTTCCTAAAATGGATAAGCAGGGGTTCGTAATAAACAGGGGAATTATTAACTCGTGAGTTATAATGGTATTTTGAATAGAAACAAAGAATAAGGCTCTGACCAGGATCGTATCATTGAAAATCTGGGAAATTGAAAAACAGGGGGTCTTAATAACCTCGGTAGGGGGTGGGAAATTTTCGAAAATTTGAGAATTTTGGGAAATATCCCCCCACTTTTTGGCACTAAAAAGTATACGGACAGAAGACGCTACTTATGAGCGAGTATTCACTTTAGCAATTTTTGGAACCAATAACAATATCATATCATTTTCCCGAAAATTTAGAATGTGAAATCTTAAAAAAAAGCCTGCATGAAAACACTGAAATTGAAACAAAAATGTTAAAAATAGAATGACAATGAGAACACAAACCGCAACATGTAGTAGTTTCCTTATCGCTTTGTTATTACCAGTTCCAGCATATGCCATTGCTATTGTATACATGCCACTTCTGCGTAGAATTGGATCCTATGAAGAAGATATATTAGATAAGACTGATATATAATGACTACACTCTTTTTTCTATAAGAACCAGGAAATTTTAATCGAGGCTGGCTGTTCTTAAATTTTTGCCGTTTTTGAGCCTGAAATGTTCTTAATCTGTTCTTAACTCCTTGGTTACTGAGATATCTACAGATATAAGTACAATATCTGGGGTGGTACTAGGTTTGTGTGAAAATGCAGCACTCTTGTCTATATCTCTGTTTGCTTCCTTTTACGTCCAGTCTTACTGTCTTACTTTTGAAAAGCCCAGCCTCAGCTTGTTCTTCATTTGTTCTAAAAATCTGGGCAAAATCCAGGCTCGTGTTCTTATAAAATTGTTCTTATATAAAAAAAGAGTGTATATGTTGTACTTGTAAGAATAGCAAGGTAGGCCCAACATATCCTTTGCTGGAGAAGGGTCTGAAGACAAATTTGCTCACTAGAATCTAAGATTCACTTACTCGAAATTAAAGTTCTATATTACACTAGTAGCTAACTTTAAATAAGTCCAAAAAATCAAGTTGCCGAGTTTGATGCCCTTTTAGGTTTCTTGAGGGGCCCACCGCCCCAGCACGCAATACAGCTGGCCATTGATAGCATGTACTAGTTATCTGTTATTGTAGCATTGTAGCATTAAATTGTAGTGCTGCAACCCAATAATTCACCTGTCTTTTGATGGTAACCTCTGTTAGCGTTTGGTATGACTCGATCAAGATTTCGGCCTAAGATCAAGCACCTCTTTGTGGCAAAAGCTCAAGGCAAGTTCAGCAAGTCATATTACAGATAATATTAACCAAATACTGTACAATCCAACGTTATTATGGAAAACTATTAACACTATTATCAAAATAAACTTTCTTTCAATAAGCGACTTGACTTTTGGTCCAGCTCTCAAAGCTGCTTGAAATATCTGGTATTTCACCCTCAAATTATGACTGGTACCCCCTAAAAACTATTATTTTGGCTCTTTTCTTGCATTTCAATGTAATTGGTTGTAGTTTGCAATGATGTACTGTATAAAGAAAGCTATCTTAATCAAAGCAGTAACAAAACCTCAGCCATAGTTGCTTATCGACTAGTCGATTAAAAGGGTAACAATATCAAACCTTATCAGAAGTTAAACTTTCAATAAGGGCATCAGCTTCTTCCATTCTACCATACATCGTCTAGAGGAGGAAAGACAAATTTACAACCATTTGAAATTTTCAAGTTTCACAAAAGAGACAGAAAGTACTTATGATATTTTGTAACATAACTAGTAACTTTCTTACCAATGCGATGCCGACAGACAGGCCTCGTAATATTTTTTCATGCTGTGTTTCTTTCGAATACTAATAGGATAGAAAAAGTAATTATTTTTAGTTTATAGATCTGATCTATTTTTGAAAATTGAATAACATAGTTGGTTAATGTAGTATAAAAGCTCATCTACACTTTTTTATTTGAATGTGGAAATTTTTAATTTGAGATCGGAATCTTTCCTGTACACCAAGTTATATGACTGACGATTGAGGATGTTTGGGTCGAAAACTGGAAGGAATAAAAAGGAGCAAAGAGTTCTTTCTTGCAGCCTTTCCTCTATCTTCGATGCCTGGTTCCTTTGGGAGAATTTATCTTAAAGGTGTTGTGGCGTAGTGGTCTAGTCCAGCTGGCTCGTGGTGTCAGAAGCTCAGCGAGATTGGAATTCGAACCACAGCTATGGTAGCGTCGCAGCCAGGGTCGAGGTCTCGATTAGTTAACCTACTACTGAGATCCTAGTGACTGGCGCTAAAACACCATTTCACCTAACTTCCTAGCCCAGTATGCTGAAGGCAAAAACTCCTCCTAACCAAGTCAAGTGTTGTCGAAGCTTTAGTTAAATGGAATTACTGTTTAAGGCAGGGTGTTTGTGCCAATAACGGCCTACAGCAGTGAAGTAGTGTAAATGAAGGAGAGATTTTCGACAGAACAAAAGGATTTCTAAAGGATTTCCACGAAAACAATAGGAGTACCACCAAGCGTGCATAGGACTTTCAAGAAGTGAGTTTCCTTTTACAAAAGTTAATCTATTCTATTTCTAATGTGTTTGAAATCCATTCGAATAGAATTAGAATAAAATAGAAAAATAAATATTTTTGAAGACATTTACCAGAACCATTTCTTCAATCGCTTGCGCATTTTTCGATCCCAGCATGACTAGGCCCATTGCAATACCAGCAGCCTCTCCTGTTCAAAATATTAAATGTTTTGATGATTGATAAAATAAAAATATTGAAATTATGCTTAACAAATACAAGCTAAAAATAAATAGCTGAAAAAAGGCAAACATAGATACATGACAGACCTGTAACTGCATCGTCTTGGTACAGGTTGAATTTTAACTGTTCATAAACATCTAAAAATAAATACATAAAAATAAGAATGAGAATAAGAAATCAAGTGAGAACGTTTTTAAACCTAGCTTTTAAAGTAGTTGATAACACAATGTTAATTAACGCTTTTATTTTATAAAGAACCTAAAATAATGGACAAAATTAGTTGAGACATTCCAAAAAACTTGATACCTGTCCAAACTCCGCGACAAAATCTCTCCCCCTCCCCCAAAATCAATGTTGGTTTGGTATTCTTCCAATCTAAAATCGGTTATCTAAGAAACCAATATTGAATCAGGGGGAGGGGGGAGGTGTATCTTGCTTGCACTTGCAGTAATTCCATTTTTGCCAATATTTTTAATTTGTCGCAACAATTTTGTCCATGATTGTAGCTCATGGCCTAGTTCCAAAAGTTCCTTATTTTTGGACCTCTTTTGATGAATTGTAGTACAAAAAGTTCGTCAATAGTTCCTTAATTTTAACTGCATATTTAGTGCCATGACTATTCAAAAGAGTGACAATTCACTGATACATGCGTAACATACAATTTATGAGAGTTTTGACTGCAAATTAATGGAAACGTTGTCCTAATTATTGATTGTTTGCAGTTTAAATGAAAATATCCAAAATTGAAAAATTCCTTATCGATTTTATCTTAAGTAGTAAAAGTTCTTTAAATTTTTCGGCTTTCTGCATGTAGGTTCCTTATAAAAGTGGTTCTTTATAAAAAGGCGTGTACTGGTTACAAAATCAAAAATTCAAAACCTCCAAAAGCCTAAAATTCACTGATCGTGAGTTTCTTATTTTCACACTTTACATTTCCTACCTTGCTTCTGTGTTCCCATGGCAGCAAGACCAAGGCCAAGACAGCCACCATGTCGCACCATCTACAAAGAACATTTTGAAATAGTAATTTTGAACAAAATGGAAGAAACACACAAAAACTTCTGTGAAAGCACTATTAAGGCTAAGGCCTCTCTTTCCTATTAAGCCACGATAATTGGACTAGTGACATGTAAAGCCATGGCCAAACGATCTAACATTGCTTGTCGAACATTTCGAATTCGCTTGTCAAGCAATGTTTGACCGTTTGGCTTCGTAATTGATTGACATGCATAACTTTTCCTTGTATCAAAAGCATAAGTGCATGAAGAGCAGCGTTATAAGCCCTCCTCTCTAAAAAGCTCTTTCTAATTAGCCCTCTCTATTATAATCTCCCTCTCTCTAAGAACCTCTCTCTCTTATAAGCCCTTTTTCAAATAAACCCCTCTCTAATAAGTTCTCTCTCTAATTAACCATCCCTATAATAAGTTTGCTTCTCTAATAAGCCCCTCTCTTAAAAGTCTCCTCTTAAAAAAGCTCCTTCTCTTAGATACCCCGTTTCTAAAAAGCCCCTCTCTTTAAAAATCCCCTTTCTAATAAGCCCCTCTCTCTAGTAAGCCCCCTAGCCCTTTTCCGGCAAGTTCCATCTAACTTACATCAGTCGTTGCACCTTTGAGCTGCTGAAACAAATACTCTACAATTGCATGTCCATGGTTGGCGTGAATCAGTCCTGAAATTCAAAGAAAACAAAAATGAAGTCAATACTAAGAATCGATATCGATGATGATTGTAAAGTTTGGGGGCAGGGTCATCATGATTAAATGCTTTTGGGTTAGGGGGTAATAAGATGAATTTTTAAAGCAATTGGGTGCGCCAACGATACTTTTTTAATTATATTTAACAGTTTGCAAACCATGCAAGAAAAGAGCAGAAAAAGTCATCTAATTCCAAAATTTCTTTAGTTATTTGCAGCTATAGATGTTTAAAAAGCGCTTGAAAGAAGAAAAGGGTGGGAAGAACAAAGCTTATACAAAAAGAGCAGGAAGAGTCGGATGGTACTATAGTTCTGTGCAGCTAGATACTTTTATAAAGCGCATCAAGGAACAAAGGGTAGGATGGACAAAGGGTACACGAAAAGACCAGAAAGAGTTGGATCAAAGAACAAAAGGGTGGGATGGACAAAGGGTACACGAAAAGACCAGAAAGAGTCAGATCAAAGAACAAAAGCGTGGAATGGACAAAGGGTACACGAAAAGGATGGACAAAACCTTAACCAACAGAGCGAGGAAAAGAAGCGACCATTTAGTTATCTCAGCAGATATTTCTGCGGGTCAAAAGGATGCTTTATAAGGACTTTGAAGATTAAACTCGACGGCAACAGAGCAGGAACAAAGAAATGATCAAAGGAAAAGGAAAAGCTTCGAGGGCGATCAGAAAAGGTTAAAGAATAAAGTTATAGTAAGCTAGAAATTAATAGTGAAATCGCTCATTTAAATCTACCTGTTTTACGGATGAATTTAAGGGTCATCTTGAGCGTATTTCGACTTAGGTCATCGGAGATTTTGAGCATTTTAGCATGTCGGAGAATGTAAATACTAGTACTTATGATGATTAAGCTCTAAGGCTCCCTGGGAAACAAGGAGCCGAAAAAGTGCGGAAACGCAGAAACAGCCCTGAACATCTGACAATAATACCTTGTTTACAAGAGAGAAACTGTGTCAGTTCTGGTCCGATCGAGAAATATCTGAATACCGCATTTTTTAAAATATTTGACGCATGTGCTACCAAACTTTTTGCTACAAAACTGCTTCAAATTTCCTCTGTTGATCATAACAGCATGTTGTGGGGGGCTAAAGCATAAAATTCGATTTCTCTTCGAAAAATGATGTGTTCTTGTAGGCTTTATTCATTCACTTTAAGTCATGTTTCGTATCCGTACCAGTTTGGGTCCGTCCTTATCCGTACAAAGCATTTACACGGGATCAAAACAGAGTCAGAGACGAGCTGGCTCTGCTTCTAAACAGATCAGAAATTGCTCTAAACAGATCCAGAAAAGGTACGGATTCGAGAGATACTTAGTAAACGGAAGGCGTATTTAGAGTCAAAACTAGCTCTTGATCGGACTAGCGCTGATCCAATTAATCTCTTTACAACGGGGCGTAATATACATCAGAAATAGCGTTAAACAATTTACTACGACGATAAATAAACCCAGATGGTGATGAAAATGCACCAGTCAGAGCTGCATTACTTACCAAGGGCAAAAAGACCACCACCCTCTTGATAAGCACTGCTTGATCCTCCATCTTTAGGTAAATACGATGACATCAGTTTCAATGAATCTTTTTCATGTCCCTAAAACAAAGTTTTAATCTATCAATCACTTAATCAATCAATTATTTACAATGGTGATAATTCTAGATAAAATTTTACCCAAGAGTACAAGAAATTATCAAAGAAATTCATGGGCATAATGGAAAGGGTGGAAATAAAAATAAACATTAACAAATAAATACAAATATCTTGGATAGATAGATTACCTATAACTGAAGTAACTTGGGGAGCAAATGGAGAGGTTGATAAAACATGGACTGGTCTAAAGTCGATTATCTTTATGCGCAAATGCTGATTATCTGACAGGTTACCTTGCCCTCTCAAGCGACAGGTCCTATATTTCTGGAATGGGATTGCAATATTATCAAAATTGATTTGACAATATTGCATTGAAAATGTAATTTATTTATTTGTAACTATTTTGTCCTTCAGTTTGTACAAGGAGATGCAATGGTTCCAGTACGCGTAGCTTCATATAAAGATGGCCTTTCTTGGCCATTAGTAGCTACAACGAGATCAAAGTGGACTTCGATTGCGGGTCAATATTTTGCAATCTAAGTTCAATGACTTGGAGTACAAAATCGGCTAACTTGAAAATCTGAAATGAATCACCTTGTGAATAACTCCAAGACTTGCTGTTACGCTGAATTTCGCCCAATTGGTTGCCCTTGCTAGCCACTCCAAGTTTTTTCTAAAAATAGAAAAAAAAATCGTTGATAAATAAACAAAATAAAAATCATGCAAATACACTACAAACCAACAAATAAGACCCAGCGGTTTTAGAATCACGAGACTCAAAAAAGCCCTTGACCAAAAAACTTAAAATGTCCAAACTTCGTTCATAATTACTGGGAGGTTACTGGAATCACTTCCTAGGCTTTTAATTCTTTATTCATTGTTGGTTACATCAATAGCTTTGGGCTTAAAAGCCAATTCAAACTAACGGGGCGTCTTTCAAGTATTCGAGTCTTTGGGTTGGTTTAACAGATCGTTCTTACAGTACAATAGTCTCTGAGATGATTTATCCGGGCATCTTTTAAGTATAGTATTCTTTATGTTGTGTGGGTTTAACAGGGGTCAAAAAATGTCCACTTGTGTTCACTTGTACGTTCACTAAATAATGCCCTATCATTCCTTGTTCACTTATCATTCATCTCCGCAGTTTTGGGCTTGGTATTCTATATCACTTTCATATTTGGATAAACCTGAGAACCACTGAGAGACTTGCTCTAAATTGTTACTGATAATCAAGTTATGAAATTAATCACGTCAGAATTACTTCCATCAGAGACATTTGAGAATCGCTAGAAATAGCGGGAATATCTTCGAATATACTATGCCCAAGGTTGTTTCCATTAGTGTGCCCAAAGTTGTTCCCGATATCGCCCGCAATTTTGAAGCTTTGTACAACTCAAAGACTTTACATTGGATAATGTTAGATGATAAGTGAAAAAATTTTACCTTAAGAAGGTATCACTAGTTGTACCACAATGCATAAATGAGTTTGCAATTACTGTTGCTGTATGACATATTGAGTTACGAATTGCGTCCTAAAGGAAAACAAACAATTAAGATAACCATTATGATCAAGGCTGTCGATTAGATACTGCGAAGACATGAACAAAGAAATGGAAATTATCCTCCTGAATGGTTTATATGTGTTATTGGTAGGTAGAATTTTCTGGGGAGCAAAGAAGTGTCTTGCAGTCCATATTCGACCCTGGTATTGATAACATCAGCTTTCATAGGTAGCGGCTTGGCTACTTAAAACAACAGTGAAGGAATTGTCGTTTAAAAGATAGGCCGAAAATCAAGCAAAGATCTAGATATAAAACAAGTGAAAATGTCATATTGTCTTCTTGAGCAATCATGACAATACAAGCAAAATTTTTCTGATCTTAGTGTTTTACACTGTACCGGAGCTTTAAAAATGTTTTAGAAGGCTAGGCCCGAAATCCAAAATTGAGGCAACAAAACCCAAATTGGTTGAAGAATGAGAATAAAGGAGGCGTATTTGGGGGTCTAGAGACGACGTTTGGAAAAGATATACAGTATTTTTAGCGCATTAATGAATGATTGTAGACAGTTAAAGAAGAGCTTGTGATTATATATAGGCGAAAAAACTCGAAGACCAACCTTTGTGTTTTTCAAAATGAGCAAATCAGCATGATTATTTCTTATAAGGAATTCCAAATGAAGGTTAATAGTGATTTCTCCTCCAAGAATTGTGATCAATTTTTCTATTCTGCTTTGGAGAATTTTCTCATCATCTGTCTAATAGGAGAAACGAAAGATGGATAATAATTATATCAATTATCAAGATTAAGATTGGTAAAGTACATAGTAAAAATTTCCAGTTAAGACCGTGGTTTAGGCCATGGCCAAAAGATCAAACATTGTTGGTCCAACATTTTAAATTTGCTGTACAAAAAATGTTTGACCAACAATGTCTGATCGACAGTGTCTTAGGCCCTGGCCAAACGATCAAACATTGTTGGCCCATTTTAGATTTGCTTTACAGCAAATGTTTGACCGTTTGACCACGTTCAAAAACATTGCTTGACAAGCAAAAGTAAAAGAAATTTGTGGCGTGATGTTTTTGAGAAAGTTCAAAAACATTTTTTGCTTTACGCAAGCAAAAAATGTTGGACGAGCAATGTTTTTGGACGTGGCCAAACTGTCAAACATTTTGCTTGACAAGCCAATCTCAAATGTTGGACCAACAATGTTTGAACGATGGACCAGGGCCTTAAAGTTATTTTAAACCTACTAGTTTTAGTATGGTAGGTTGCTAGACACATTACATATAACTAAAAGCAAAAAGAACACCACATGTGGAAGTTTTCGGAAACATTGACTGGAACGGATAGTTGCAAGAATGTACTGAAAAGCTCTTCGTTTTAACAACGTCTTAGATTACGACAAGAGAAATATGCATACCAGTTGCTTTTTGGTTAATTTCTTTTCTTCATTATTCTCTTTGCTTTTAGAGTCATTGTCTTCGTTACTTTCTTTGGCCTTATTATCATCATCAACATCCATGCCGGATGACCTAAAAGAGACAGAAAGCGATACAAAAATAGCAAAGTCAAACTTCGAAATTGCCAAGAACCAGCAGCGGACTGTTTAGGGAAACGAGGTGCAGCTGCCCACCCCCCTCAATTCTGGGATAAGAGCCTCGTTTTCAAAATTAACGAAAATTTGTTCGTACAAAAATTTTGACCCCAGATTCAGATTGATCACCTTCATTTTAATCTTGAGGGAAATTTTTACATCTCTAGTCCTTACGATGTTGATGTTAGAGAGATATTGAAATTTTGAAAATTTATAAAGGATTTGACCGTCAAAAAATCGCTCGGGGTGAAATTTTAAGCCCTCAGAGTGATTTTCACGGTAGAATCCCTTACAAATTTTCAAACTTTTAATAATTGTAATATTATTATAATATAGTTATGGTAATGGCATGGAAAAAGCAGTAAAAAAAGCAATAATATTAGCAATGGTAATAGCAATGATAATGGTAATGACAATAATAATGATAATAGCAATTGTAATAGCAATGGTAATAGCAATGATAATGGTGATGGTAATAGCAATGGTAATAGCAACGATAATTTAACATTGCGATGGTAATGGCTAGGTAATAGCAGTGAAAATAGCAATAATAGCATTAATAGCAATGGTAATAGAAACGGTAATAGCAATGAAAATTGCACTTACAATATCAATGACAATAGCAATGGTAATGGCAAGGTAATAGCAATAATAATAGCAATAATAGCAATGGTAATAGCAATGATAATGGCAATGATAATAGAATACGAATACGATTTCGACTTACTTCGTTATCTTTAACCAGTTTTTCAAGAATATCAGCTACTGAATCATGATCATCTAAGAATACTAAACACTGTTTGGAAACAAAATGAAAATCATATATATAACAATAATAATTGCATGATCTGCCAAACACTGACATTTTCTTGCCACAAAAGCATATCTCAAAAAATCGCTTCTCAAACATATTTGCTTGCATGAACCAAAAAAAGTTTTTGAACTACCTATTACGAAAACATTATGCAACAAATTTAGCTTATTTTTGCTTGCCAAGCAATTGTGTCGTGGCAAAACGGTGAAACGTTGCTTGTAAAACAAATCTCAAATGTTTCATTGACAATATTTGATCCTTTGCAGGAACATTTAAATTTGAATGCTGTACCGGTGGGCCAGGTTGAAAAACATTGTCCATTTAGTAGCACTTTTTCCTTGCGTCAAACAAACAATGCTTTTAAACTTTTTTTGAAAACAATGTGCAGCAAATCGAGAATTCTGGCCAAACAACGTTTGGTGACGTGGCTAAACGTTGAAACAGTTTTCGATAAACAAATTTGAAATGCTTCAAAAAAAATGTTTGGTCGTTTGAGCCAGGACCAAAGAGCTGCATTGATTGATCTGCGTGGTCTCAACAGATTATCTATCATAGAGGTTTGAGGGAGTGTGCAATTGCTTGAAGCTTAAAAAAGGTACGGCAAGACTCACCTCACAGACGCTAATGTAGTCTGGTGTTGCAAGATTTCGATATAATCTGACTAGAACTCTAAGAACCTAAAAAAAGCGATAGTTGAGATGAAATAAAAGTTTTAATGATGTTTCCAGATGTAAGAAAAAATCTCACCAAGATTTTACATGAAGTTTGACGGTAATATGGCAAAAGTTATGCCTTCTACAGGCTATTTCTATGTAGTCGTGGAGAAATCGTTGAAATCCGATTGATAAAGGTTCACAAAAAAGAGTTACTTACCAAATTTCTAAAGTTTCTACTCTCTAGCAGTGTCATACAGATGTTTAAACTGTATGCCAACATTCCAGCAACATCTCCCTTTCAAATAAACAACAATACAAAAATGAAAAAACAAGTTATACAAGTTATATGAAGGGTTTTAAATAGCCGAAGCATGAAGCCTAACGGCAAGAGAGCCTTGGGCCTTATGATTTGCAGAGGTACTCTGATGTAAAGAGGTTTACTTTTCATATTGTAGACATAAATAGATTTGAAAACATTGATCATTTTTATTGGATTGGAAAGTTACTTACAGATTTGAGGATTGCTTGTTCAAAAATGTCGAGTCTTCGTGTTTCAAGAGCTATACCAATTGCCTGAATAAAGAAAAAACTCCAATGTTATTGAAAGACTGAGAGGCGGATAATTAATCTCACTCTTCGAAAAAGCGTACGAGATTCCTAATGAAACAAGAAGATTCGTTCAAGATTCCTAAGAAAACAATAGATATTCCGGCCTAAAGTATACGAGATACAAGGTACCGAGTCACAGCTTTAGAGTTATCTAACGCTATCTTCTATAACAAGTTTGATACTTTTAAACCTGCAAAGCCCAAACAAGTTAAATCTAACATTCTGTGAAACATTCTACATTTCTTTCACGCTGTAAGAGGTTTAATTTACAAAAGCCAAAATAAACTTGCAAACAAAAAATGAAAAACTACACTTACTTGTTTATATTTGCCATGATCAAAACATCGTTGAAACATTTTATTGACTATTCCTTCCAATCTTGAATCAATTGGAGTATTGTCTGAACTTTCTACTTTCTTTATTCTTAGACTTGCGTAATGATCTATGCATTTTGCTATGAAAACAAAAAAAGAACAATATTGGTACATCTGATGGGAAAGATACCAAACAAGGAGACTTTGAGCCTTGTTTACCCATCAAAAAGTCACGATAGGGTTTTTGTTTACATGGTAGGCATAGATGATGGATCTGTTTCATTTTGAGAACGTTATGTATATTTTTGGGTACGCTAGAAGAGGGGGGCTTTGGGATTTCACAGGTTGCGGATTTGGCCGATGTCGTCCTCGGGTTTTGGGTTTTTCCAAAAAATCGCGCGGGTTTTTGGGTCAAGTATATTCAAGGGGCAACGGGTTTTGCCATTTTTATAGCTCGGGTTTCGAGTATTGTAGTAAAAATGTGCGGGTTTTCGGGTTTTAAACATCACAAAGGATATCAATTTGTAAAATTCTTACAAGAGTTGTTGAAACTAAGATCATCCGGGTTTTTGGGTTTGACCAAATATTTTACTGGGTTTTCGGGTATGACCAAATTTTCTTCCGGGTTTATGCCCCCCTCCTAGATCCGTTTCTAATCAGTTCCCACGCGAATGCAATGAAATCGTACCCATATAATACCCGAAAGTTACGGATTTTTGGATCCGTATATTTTCATCTCGTATAGACGGTCTAAAATGATAATGTCAAAAGCATATTAACGATATAAAATCGAGATTTCAAAAACTATATTTGATCGTTAAGTTTTGTGATATATCGACAGACTGCACCCACACAAAAGGAACCTTGAATTTACAAAGTTGGTGAAAACCCTACTCAAACTGGGCCAGACCCATTGGAAGCAGAGGGGCTTGAGTGGGTTGGAGCCCCCCAATAATTTTGAAACAATTGTATAATGTCATAAAATCATTACCGGTACACCATTAAATACATTTCAATTGATAACCACCCCCCTCCCAATCTAAGATTTTTTCGCTGGGCTTGTATTTCAATTCTAGAAAGGCTTAAACAGGAAAGAGTTTTGCATGTCAACAATAAGTTATCCAAAAAGAAATTTCATTTTCTATTACCTATAATAGTTTCCTCATATTGAGCCTGACTGTTGACATTAAAAGATCTCCTGCTCCAAGTGCATACATCAAGGAATCCTCAAATGCACCAAGATGATAGTACACCTAGAATCATGGAATGTCATTAGTCTATACAGTGGTCTTTTGCAGTGCGTGAGTTGGAGCTTTGAAATGAAATCATTGATAAAATTGAGGGCATTTACCTTCTCATAAAAGCATACAAAATTCCTATTGAAATAAAGGGATTCTTACAAGACTCCTACAAAAACAGTAGAGATTCTGTTTGAGAGTGTACAAGATTCGAAGGAGTGAATTGATGATAAACTAGCTTTCATACCTTTGAAGCAACAAGCGCACAGAGTTTTCTATATCGAAAACCTTCATCTTCGTAAAGTTCTTCACTGTTGAAGTAGAAATTAAAGCATTAAAGCTATTTGCATTTTGCAATGTTTAGAAACAAGTACAAAAGACAAGGATAGAATTGCGATAAACAGTGGACACATTTTTGGGCAATCTATAGCAATTCTGAAGATTATGATTCTGAGTTATTCAGTCATTCAGTAGAGCCCCCCTAGAGTCCTAATTTGTTGTTATTTATCTAGCTCTACACCACTACACTCTTCCATACTAATAAATTATTCTAGATACAAAATTTAATTTCTTACACTTTATTCACAATTTCAGCAATCTCTGCCCAGAATTCATCAACAACAGAGTCCAGTTTCTTCAAAGCATAGTGCTGCAATGGAAAAAGATCATTTAGACTGAATATTTTTGCATAGAATCTATATTGTTTGTTTGGAGATAAAGGTCCATAGGTTTTCTAAGGGCCTGTTTACATGAGGCAAGATGTCCTGGCTCACCGGGATACTTTTCACTGCCGAGGCATTTATTATTCTGTTCATATAAGATGAGATAACATGCAGGATAAGTTTGGCACCACATTTAGTCTAATCACCCCGCATAACGTATGTGCAGTACAGCAGTGGTTGTGCAGTACAGGGGAGGGATAACATGCCACTGTTGTACTGAATATCCACCGCAGTTCTCATTGTATCCCTCCCTCGTACTGATGATATCCCTCCGCTATACTGATGACTTCCCTCTGCTGTACTGATGATATCCCCGTTGTTTCAAGCAAGATCTCGGCTAGCCGGGATGTCTCGTTTGCCATATGAACATGAAATTGAAAGATAAAGGTTTTCAAATAGCAGCTGGGATCTTACTTAGTAATGATAAACAAGCAAGCAGGAAGACCACAACACAAAAAAGTAAATGGTATAGTAATGCTATCCCAGCTAAGTGGGATACCCCACCTCATATGAACACTAAGAGTTGTCTACAAAAGGCAAGGCAAATTTTCCAATCTCCCAATTAGGTGTGCTCATTGGCTTGGCTGATTGACCAAGTTTACATGGAATTTATCCAACAATATTGTTGTGGGAACTTGCCCTTGTTCTACTGATACTGCAAACATTTGATTCAAACCTTTAAATCTGCCTCTGGATCTTCCAACAAAGCAATTATTCCAGCTAAAAAGTAAGTTTTACAGATATGTAAGCAAAGTTTTATTTAAAAGACAAATAAAACAATTGAACAAATTTTATCACTCAGAAAGGTAGGTGTAGGGGTACTAATTTGGCATCAGGTTGAACCTATCAACCTCCAACTTTTGCAATGTAAATCTGTCAGAATGAATCACCAAAGGGGGTTGGGGGCAGGCTAAACAATTGAAAAGTATTGGATGATGCTATAGTTTATGACATCATAGAGTTGTTATCAAATTTTTTGGGGGTGCTCCAGCCCCCCCATTTCTAGGTGGTCTGCAATGCCCGTTTTACCATAGCTGTTTTGCTACTTTCACCTGATATCCCTAGTCATTTCTGTGGGATGAACAGAATCGCAAAAGTGGGTCCAGATGTTAAAGAGGTGCCATATGGGCTAACCACCAACTTGGTTGTGGACTGACGGGCATTGTTATCAACTTGTACAATACTAAGTGTACACACAAAAGCCTCATCAATAACACTAAAATTTGTGCACACCCAACACCAAAAACAATTGTTCTTGAAACAAAAGGGCATTGTTTTTTGTTGTCGCAAGATGAAATGGTGTTTTAGTGCCAGTCGCTAGGATCTCAGTAGTAGGTTAACTAATCGAGACCTCGACCCTGGCTGTGACACTACCGTGGCTGGGCTCAAACCATGACCACACTGAGCTTCTGACACCATGAGTCAGAGCTGGATTATACCACAATGCCACAGCACCTTCCACACTGGCCCACTCATACAAGCCCCCAATCCTCTGACCAAGACACTTTGAAATTATTATCAATTTTTTATCATATAATAATTGGTTTAATGCAAAATACAGTACCCTAGCTACATCACAAAGCTTTTAAAAATTCAGTAAATATTATTTAGGCCTAAACGTTTCAAAGCTTCTAAATAATAGAAACAATCAAGATTTGGATAAGATAAGGAAGCTTGTAATATCAAAACAGGTTGTTGGCCTAAAAGGCAGCAAGAGACACTGGGGAGAGGACAGGACAGGCAGGCAGAAAAGCCAGCACCAGCAAGCGAGTTTGGGGACGTGAAAGTGCTTTCATTTTCGCAAACATATCTGATACCCAGAAATCTTTTACTTCTCAATAATACCTACCAGCAGACGTAAGTGTCATCGTGGACAAGAGACTCTTTTCTGGCTTTCTTTATTCGTAAAATGACTCTGCACTTTTCAACTGCTTTCTTCTCTTCTTCTCGAATCAAATGCACTATGGCCTAAGTTCTGAACTACGCATGCGTCTTCTGCCTATTGTTGCCGAGGGGGGCCATGGGCATAGACTTATTACACGAGTCCCACTATTCGCAAACAGCAACAACAACAACAACAACTACCCTATAGCTGTTTGCTCAAAGTGTTTCAGCGTCCAGCATAGACTCAATAGCGAAACTACGACTCATGTAATAAGTCTACCATGGGCACAGGCTGACAGGGGGGACGTATGAGAAAAAAGAAGGGTGACTTCCTGGGTTTGTATGGAGCGAAATATGTTCAGTTTTTCAAATCATAATCATACCTCATGATCTAACCCGTTGATAAAGTTTTCTACTCCTAAGGATTCAGATAATATTCCCCAATGAAATATTCACAAAAAATTTGCCATTCTCTCAGTAATGCTCAATACTATCACCGAAATTTGCGTAGCGTTTCTTTTTCTTATAATAAAATGTTTTTGTTTACAATTTCCATTTAAGTAGACGATTTTACCTATTTCTTTATTCCTCCCTTTTCGAAAAATTTTTATCAGATAATAGACAGAAGCGAAGTTTTGAAAATAAGGCAAAGACATAAGAACGCTTTCTTTATATCGGCAAGGTTTACGCTTGCGCTTTTCGCTTCACAACCGATTAATAACGATTTGATTTGCTAGGTAGAGAAAATCGTAGAATTGACAACGGACAATTTTTCAGACAATATCTGTATATAACTAAGTTTTATTACATCTATAAATATAGAAAGATACTCGAAAATCTGTTAAAAACTGAGATATCTTATCTTTGACAAACAAGTCAGAAGTCAGATAACAAAGCTCAAATCTAAACCCCAAAAAGTTCATTTTCGTCGAAGTTTTTTACAGTAAGAAATATCGCGTTGTTTTTTATGTCCTGCCCTTCCTCCTTTGATTTAAGATTTCGCGCTACAAATGAGTCATATTATTCTCAATGCTTGATCTTTCCTTCGCACGATTCAATCAGTATCTTTGTTTTAACTAAGGACTTGTAATATCACTTGTATTCATTTTGGCTTGTATCAAACGACAGAATCCACCTCTTCCTTCATCATAGCCAGTTCTATATTCATCCCTCACCTATGGGAGAAAAGATGAATAAAAAATAAGGAAAATAGATTTGAATACTGTAATGTTTCGATTAAAGGACGTTAGCTAGTCATTTACGGCCATTTACTGAAACCAACTTTTAAAAGGAATACCCCTCTTAAGACGGGCCTTATTTAGATAGAAAGGAAATTTAAAAGGCCTTTAAAAGGTTACTTTTATTACCATGATGAAAAATAAGTGCCAGATACCAGCTTCTACAGGTTTGGCAGCTCCACATATTGCCATAGAAAAAGCCAAAATCTGCAGCTTGGATATTTCATTTGGGTATAAAACAGTGGCGTAGCTAGACACCCAATACTAGAGGGCAATAGGGCATGGTAAAAGAAGAATAGGGCATGACCGTATCAAAAATCTATTTGGGAATAATCAGGGGGAACTGCTCCCTGCGCCCAGTGGCATAACCAGGCATCAAACACTGGAGGGGCAAAAGGGCGTGGTCAAGGATTTCAGAATAAATACCCAAGTCAGACCCTCCAGCACTACAACATCAGATTTGGCCGATATACAAAATCCATCTTGGCTGTGATTGGGGTGGGGGGTTTAAATCCCCAATTCCCTGTTTTGCTACAACACTGCCTGTGCCCCCTTTGGCTATGCTACTGCTACAAAAGGTAAAGTCATTTCATTATTACCTGACCCCCACTCTTTCCTCTTCCATATTGCCTTCCTTCTTCAAATCCAGCATCCCAATCAGCTCTTATGATTCTGTCATCCAGCCGTGTTCCACTTACATACCTTACACTATTTTCTGCATCCTCACGTGAGTAATACTCAACAAAACAGAAACCGCATGGTGTCTTTTTAAATCTATCTAAACCCATTATAATTCTCTTTACATCTCCAGCTCTTGAAAAAAGTTCAAAAATTTGTTCTTCTGTTGTATAAAATGACATATTGCCAATGTATAATGTTGTGCTATTAGCAAGTTGCTTTTCTAGATCCGTTCTGGAACCCTGAAAGTTCATAAAGATTTGAGAAAATTGTGCACCATGTGACAACACACTAACAAACCTAAATGCACTACTGTGGTGGATACGCACCACTGTGGTGGCATATTTTGCGTACTTTGGTGGATAAGCACTACTGTGGTGGGCTATCATGATTGACATGGTGGGTAATTATGCTTGATGAGGTGGCATTTTTTGCATACTGTGGTGGATACTGTGGTGGATGGGCACTACTGTTAACTTGTGGTTTTTTTGCTGACTGTGGTGGTATTTTTTTAGTACTGTGGTGGATACACAATACTGTGGTGAATGGGTTATTATGCTTGATGTGGTGGTGATTTTTGCATACTGTGGTGGAAAAGCGCTACTTTTCACTTGTGGTATTTTTTGCGTACTGTGGTGGGCTATAATGATTGACATGGTGGGTTATTATCCTTGATATGGTGGTACCTCTTTGTGTACTGTGGTGGTGTATTTTTTAGCGTACAAAATCCACATCAAGCATAATCCCACTACATCAAGCATAATAATCCCAGGTTGCATGTTATTTCTCTTCTTGCAACGTAACTTTCGAGTTTCGGCGGACGGTGGCCCTTTTTTGGGCCTAAACAAATAAAGTAGAGCCGAGCTTCTGCAGTTTATAGAATGTTGAAGGGAAAACAGTAATAACAGAGATGAACTAAATTAATACTTAAGAAACACTAATATGTAATTTTACCAACGAGAACTTACTTTATAATGCTGATCTCGATATGCACTCAACGCAGCCATTTTGAGGCTTTTGTTACTTTGAATGGAATGGCTAGAACGTGATCGACTTGAGCACGTTGTGACGTAATGTCAAAAATCGGACTCGAGGCTATTTGGCAAAACAATGAATAGCAAAGAACAAACGCAAAAACATTGCTCAGTGCTGGAGATGAATGCTCCCCACTTGCATCCACAATGCCGAGACATTGTGGCTGAGGCGTCGCATCTTACGGTGGTTCCCGTTACAGGAAATCGCTATTCTCCCCATGAGTCTTCCGCCAGCCTCCGGGGGGAGGGAATATCCGGCCCCCAGACCTGCTTACGCAATGGATACCCCTATGCTTTCACTTCCAACTCATGACACTGAACGATAATGTATAGATGCTATGTTTGTACTGACAGAAATTCTTTCAGTGAAGAGAATTATTGTGGGAAAAAACTCATGCGCATGCGCTACTGCAAATGACAAAAATTGGCAAGAATAAGAAGACGAATCTCTTGGAAACGATTTCGTTTTAATGAGACTTTTTAAGCTTTGTTGACAGTGACATGCATTTCCTCAATTATTTTACAGAATACGTGAATGTTTTTATACGTACGGAGCCCCATTGGGGCTACGCGCGTCAAATATTTTATGCAAATCAAATGTTTTTCTGAATGCTTCACAATTTGCTGCCTGTTCTATTGTCTACAACGTATTTTTCTGCGTGCTTTACTGCCCATAACAACTTTTCGTACAACTGGCAGTAAAAGTGGCAGTAAAATATTTAGTAAAACTGACAGTAAAAGTTATTACGGGCAGTAAAACAGGCAGAAAAATACGCTGTAGACAGTAAAACAGGCAGTAAATTGTGAAGCGTGCAAAAAATATTTGATTTGCATAAAAATATCTGATGCGCTTGGCCCCTATGGGGCTCCGTATATACGACATGAAATTTCTTCTTTCATTTTCGCTTCATTGCTACACTCTATAGTTTTTACCCGTGGGCAAGAAGACTGTCTCTTTCTTCATTTAAAAACTTTAAAATTAAATGTTCCATTTGTTCGTCGCATCTTTCAAGTTGTGAGTCCATGGCTGTTCGAAAATCTTCTTTGTTTTCTCTGTTCACTCCACGTGTCACGGTTTTACGACTGTCAAAAGAAAAAACACGCTCCATTAGAATTTTAGAATAAGACTGATCATCAGTTTGGAGGGGTATCATCATGGAGGGGAATCATCAGTATGGTGGAGGATTTTCAGTGCTGACTGTACTGTATTGGTGATATCCCTCCACTGTATTGAATATCCTTCACTGTACTGATGATATCCCTCCACCATACTGATGATATCCCTCCACCATACTGATGATATCCCTCCACTGTACTGATTATATTCCTCCATATACTCCACTGTACTGCACACCATCAACTATATTGTACAGGCATCACCCGGGGTGGTTATCAGTCAAAGACTGGTGTATCATAATGAGCTATCTATCCACCTATGCAATACACTGCATCGAACTAAAATGTCATTGCCAATGTAAATATAGGTGAAGACGATAAATAAAAACATGTTTGGATACCTTGACTCTCCGAGGTTACTTCCTTGCAGTTCCAACTGAACTTTCTCTAAGCTATTCAAATAGGAGAATTCTTCAAGAATATCAATATCTATAGACGATGTAAGGAATCATAACAAATAAATCAACTTTGAATCGCACACGTCATAAAAGTTTGAGAAAGAATGGTGCTAATCCCCTTACACTAGGCAAAAACGATTTAAGGTAGTATGGCAAATAAATCAATTTTGAAAGCCTTTAAATCGTAAAAGACTAAAAAGAAGGTTCTCTTTTAAGGATACTTTGCGGAGAGGGCATTTTTTGATGTTCTAGAAAACGGGACAAAAGGCTAATGATGAAGACTGGGTGGACAAATGCTTGCCTTACTTCAAAGTCTGCGTATAAATGGACCTAGTCACAAACGGTTTTGGGAACTTTACAGGGTGACAATTTATTGATGTTCTAAGAAACGGGACAAAAGGCTAATGATGAGGACTGGGTGGACAAATGCTTGCCTTACTTCAAAGTCTGAGTATAAATGGACCTAGTCACAAACGGTTTTGGGTACTTTACAGGGTGGCAATTTATTGATGTTCTAAGAAACAGGACAAAAGGCTAATGATGAGGACTGGGTGGACAAATGCTTGCCTTGCTTCAAAAGTTGAGTAACCATGGAGCTCTTCACAAACGGTTTCAGGTACTTTAAAGGGTGGTAAATTATTGCTATTCTAAGAGATGGGACAAAAGGTTCGTGTTTACGAGCAATGGGAGGTGAGTGGGACTGGGTTGGCAAATGCCCCCCCCCCCTAATTATAGTGTTTTAGAGGAAGCCTTGCTTCAAAGTTTGATTGCGGGCAGGTGAAGGTGACGCTAGGATCTCAATAGTAGGTTAACTAATCGAGACCTGGCTGTGACGCTACCGTGGCTGAGCTTGAACTCTGACCACACTGAGCTCTTGGCACCACGAGTCAGCTGGATTACACCACGACACCACAGCACCTTCCAACATGGAGCGATTCTCAAATCTCAAACGCTAGTCAAAAACGTATCCAATAGATGCTTTTCAGTATATAGAAATTATAAATAAGGTTAATAAAGGATACTGATAACATAGTTGAAGAATCTCTCATATTTCAATCCTCCAAGTGTTACTATGGTCTTCACAAGTTGCTCAAACAATGCTTCTTCTTTTGGCCAATCATACTGCAGTAATACAATCAGGTGACCTATTATATTGTCTTGTCGGATGTCGTACAGAGGTCCGATTTTGTCTTGGTCTGGTCGTATATCGACACTCGATAACTTCTCCTTGGAAAAAGAAAAGTCAAGACAGTTGAATTATGGTTATCAATATCTCCACCATTGAGCAAGATCATCAGTAAGTTGCGCGCACCCTAACTTTTGCTCTCGGAAAACAGCTCGCCAAATACGAGAAATTTATACGTAACTTTCTAGACTTATTACACGAGTTTCATGTTGCGGTTATAAAATGCAGACCAAGGACGACAGCAATGAGGAAACAGCTGTATGTTGTTGTAGTTGTTAGTAGCTGTTCCCGAAAGAGTCGGAGGAATGTAATAAGTCTACGTAATTTTCCGTAATCGAACAAAACTCTCAAGAGGTATTACGTACAGTGGATTAGTGGCTATAGCTAAATGGTAATGCTAGGAGGAACCTGGAGGGCTGAATTGTTCTTAAATATATAGGGAAAATAGGCAAATATACATACATCACCCTATAAGAATGGACATGACATATTTCTGATAGTGTTACTGACCTTTAGACATCTTATCAATATTTTGATGCAAAAAGATATGATGTGTTTTTGAGAACATGCTAGTAGCTGAAAACATCGACCTGGAACGGAAAAATTAATTCATAATATATGCAAATACGAATGGTATTGAGTAGGCTAAATATAACTAAAGGACAAAGCAAAACGGAGAGAGACTTGGGCTATATGACTTGGAGAATTAGTCAGCGATTTCACTGGGCGTTTTAGCTAAATGTAACTGTCGTTGGCTCTCTGATCATTTAGTCCATATCCCAGAGTCCCAGCAACTATGATGTGCCATTTGTGGGAAAATCTATCCTTGTGTTGACTATTCAAGAAGATAATATCTAAAGACCACTAAGCATTGAAAATATCTCACCATCCACAGTATATTTTGTTGTTGATGCTGCTGTTTCTACGCTTGATTGTATTTCTATGGCAACAGGATCTGAAATTGCGTGGACAGAATTAACAGCCATCTTGCAACTCTCCTGGAAAATAAAACAACGGCTAAGAAATGACATAAAATTTTATTTGATTTTATGAAAAATGGACTGTTTCAAAGGCTTAGAGCCCTTTTGCTTACAATTCGAATATAGCCGACAGCTTGTACATGATTATGGCTTGTTCAAAGGCTTTTGCTATAACGTTTCAATGTTATTTATGTAACATTCGTGCATTGCTGCGCCGATCCAAAACCGAGATTCTTAGATCGATATCTCTGCTAGCCAATAGTCGATGAGGAGAACTGAATTCACCTTTTTCCCAACTCAGAGCGTCACAGGCTTAAATCCCGCCTGGCTCATAGTTTTAACTTCGAGTTGGGTCAATGCGGCAATGTGCAAGCGTTAATAATAACAGCTGATCGCTTGCTTTCACTCAAAAGCTGCAGAAAATGTTAGAGATAAGAGAGGCAAAGTGTGGGGAGTGTGAAAACAAAACGAACAAACAAAAACAATAAATAAAAACATCAACAAGGAGCTACCTTTTTCTCTCCCAGACAGAAAAAACACATTGCCATTTGGGTGTACTGTTTGGCTGTGCGCTGAAATTTAATAAACCATTCAAAAATCAAAATCTACATGATCAAACTTTATTGAAATGAAAACATCACAACGTGGATGATTTATCTCAAAACAAACCTCACCATTCGGTCTCTAAGTTTGCTGCTGTTATCTAGACTTTGTTTCCTCTTTATTAAGTCAATCAACTCTTGATACTGTTTCTAAACAAAAAAAAAATCAATAAATGCATTAACAAGTGCAAGATTCTGACTAAACGATCAAACATTGCTGGTCAAACATTGTAACTTGCTTTTTAAGCAATGGTTTCTGTTTGGCCAAGTCACAAAACATTGCTTAGCAAGCAGAATTTATTTTAAGTGTTTAGCAAAACTTGGAAAACATTTCAAACGTTTTGAGATGTAAAACATTTTGTTTGAAAAATACATTTTAGTTTTTGACAGACAATGTTTAATCAGGGGCTTAAAATTGTCAAGCCTAACCACATGAGGCAAAAAGTAGACAAATTTTTATAATATCACAGATCATGTTATCAGTGAATGTCTGTATACCGATCAGCTCAATTCACACTAACCTTGTAAATGAGGGAATCAGTCTCGAAGATTTCTATCCATTCCCAATTTTCCACTCTCCAATTCGACCAAATTCTTTCAAACTCTAAAGGTGCATAGAAGTAAAATATATACTACGGAAGAAAATCGGTTCTGTTGGAAAAAATTGCAGAAAGAGAATCTGCTATCGAAGCAATGTTTTTCAGTCAAACAATGTTTATAAATCAGATCTCAAATGTTTGACCAACAATGTTCGATCGTTAGGCCAGGGCGTCAATAATTTTAGCTTTTGACAAGCAGAAAATGTTTTTGAAGTGTTTCAAAGAATTGCTAAGCAATGCTGTTTGTCAAGCAATGTTTAATGACGTGGCGAAACGGTCAAAAATTGTTTATAAAGCAAATCTCAAATGTTTGACCAATGATGTTTGATTGTTTCGCCAGGGCGTCAACAACCATAAAAAATATTCGCGCTTGAAAGCCAGCAAAGTTACTTGCCTGACAGCACAAAAAAAAAAAATTTGGGTATCTTATAAGGCTTGAATAAGAACATAACACGTATGGATGAAATGACAGGGAATAACTTAACAATTAAACAATATTTCTACCTTTTGAAAGAACAGGGTTTGATTCGAAGTTCTTTTTACAGTCCACAGCAACTTGAAGGTAATCAATGAGAGAGTTTGTCTGCCCTGTTACAGCTGAAATAAGATTGGATAAAAGTTAGAGCATTTAGTTGCAAGTCAGAGATTAGTACTGGAATAGCTGAAGCTCCGAAAATCTAAGTTTAGTGTTGACATCAGCGAGCTTTGTCGAAAAGAGGTTCCCTCTAAATCAACCTTGATACCTCGGGGGAAATGTCGGTTCACGTTACGCATAGACGAAGGTGCAGGGGAAGACAAAATCTAAGGAGGCTGTCTGGTGCATGTTGCGTATGCTAATAAGAAATTAAGTATCGATCAAAGAGACTTACAGTTTAATTCATCCATGGATCCTTGCGTTTCGAAAGTTGTTTGCGCCACCTTGAAGATAAAAGCGAGAAGATCAAAAATAAAATTAATTAATTAATGATTTTAAGTCTAAATGATATAAAACGATAAAGTCCTGATAAAAGACTATTAATTTTACATCAGATAAGTAATTATCATATTTCTTTACCGAGCCATCGGCAAGTTTTCGTTTTTTTCGAGAGGTTCTGCAAAAAAAAAAAAAATATTTCCGGTATACAATTTGACGATTGAAGACAGATGCTCATTAAATTTGTGTAGAATATTTGACGGGTTCGAGAATAACAGCAATGAAAATTACAATAATAGAAAAGCCTCTGAAGTACCTTGAAAGCCATATAAAGAAAAGAAAAAAAAAGCATTTACGACCCATGCAGTCTTTTTTCAAAGATTTGAAACCTATGTTATTATATCTGTCGCGAAGACGTGGTTCTGTTTGAGAAACAGAGCACTTGTACATAAGGCAAAAAGGAAATTTACCTACTTTGAAGGAGAAGGATGCTGACTATGACGATTCACCTCGTTTTGATCAAAATAATCAAGCAAGATGTACTCGAAACATTGTAAGTCTCTTTGACCTATAAATACAATAAGTTCATTTCAAATCGCTTAAATCCACTATAAACGAATAAATATGCTAAATCGTAACATAACGATTTATTACTTAGAGCCCACAATGTCTGCCAGATTGACTTGGAAAACCTGACAGAACTTCAGTTTTTAAAGAGGAGTAGCAATTCTATACAATATTAGCTGGTCATATCCCTTTCTCCCACGAGAACAATGTTGTTTGAGAAAATTTAAGAATCATTTTTAGTGGTTCCAGGTAATTGTACCCAAACTTTACTTATCATTCACCGAACCAACATTGTTCACAGAAAAGGGGAGGGGAGGTCAATGAATATCCATGCAAGCAAATGTCGAGCATTGTAGATAGATCTTAAATGAGTATTTAAATGAGATAAACATGAATGAGAATACCTTTGCTCATGATAGTCATCTTTGAACAGTATTCTGCAAGTGCAAAGAAGAAGAGCTCCAAAGTGCAGAAGAAAACACCCCATGGTGAGCTGCATTCTTTAATTGTGCTTAGTACTTTCCATCTAGCTTTTATGCTTCTGCAAAAAATGTAAACTGATAACAAGTATCTTTTCTAAGATTTCCTAACCCTGAGAAATGCCTGATGCTCATCTTAAGCTTTTTGTATCGAAGAAATGAATCAGAGTAAGAGGAAGACCCCCGTACAACACACAACTTTATTCTAATTAACAAAGCAACCTGAGAATCCTTTGGGGGGACAGTGTTTACTTTTTACAGAAAAAATCTTGATGAAATGGCACGTACTTCTACGGGCAGCTGTATCTTTAATTTGACGAGATCCCCGTACGATGTACAACTACCAAAGTACTTAACAATGCAATTAGAAAATCCTTCAGGAGGCAGTGTTTACTTAAAAAAATATCGAAACAAAAAAGGACGTACTTGTTTTTCTCTGGGTCGATTTTATCTTTGATTTTCAAAACATTATGCCATCCACACTTTGCAGCAAACAGCAACAAATGATCAAAAAGAGTTTGCCATGGCGAGTGCGCATGTGCAGTGTCATGATCCATGATGTGATCAGTTGCATAGTCCACGGATTTCTTAAAATGACTGTGCCTCAAGGTGCTCTGTTCTAAGCTGCAGGTTATAAAATATTCCATGCTTAACTCAAGCCATTTCAGTAAAGTCTCCTCAGATACATAAACAACGTTTGTCTATGAATGAAAAGAGAAATTATGTTTATGAGGTTTGATGATTAAGGCAGCGTTCAAATAATTAACATTAGGTACATTTTGCGCCGGATTACATACTTACAAGATATTACAATTTTCTTTCATGATATCATAGTTGACCTTACTGGAATAGGGACTAAGCCGAACAATACTATGACATCCATTACCCGATAAACGAAGTTATTCTGCAAAACAGGTAGACCTTGGAACAGTTCGAACAATTTGAAGGAGGTCTGATACGGTGTCATCGAAAGGGTTGTTTAGTTGCTAGACACCTCCTTTTCCCAACGCGACTTCCAGTAGTGAGATCTTGGCACACTGAAGATAGCACAACTTGGTTTGGAATTGCTTTTGAAATCGAGCAAACCGATGGCTCTCCGTCAGTTCACTCCTTCATCCAAAGCAACTCAGGCCACCAAGAAATTCAATGCATTGAGTTCTACATCGTAACAAAGATCTGAACCATATTAATGCATTAATAAATCAGAGTTCTACATCGTAACAAAGACCTGAACTATATTAATGCATTAATAACTGTTTACCTTGTGTTTTAAACCAGTGTCAACATGAACTTCTGAGCTTCTCAATACAAAAGGCACAACATCGCAAACTACAAGAAAAACAGGTTTTGATTTATTGAATTGTCTTTAAGTTTTATAAAACTCCATAACTGCGAGCAATAGCGGAAGCATCCAAAGATTTTTTTGCTACTGCTCACAATTCTAATCAAGTATAAAGCAGGAGGAATTAAAGTGAAACTAGGATCTCTGTCTAAGATGAAGTAGCGAGACCTCGACCCTAGATGTGACACTACTGTGACTGGGGCATATTTGAGTTCCAAGAATGGCTGCACCATTAACTGAGTAACAATCTATCTTTGCTATAGAAATGTTTTCTTATTCAACTGATCTAAGAACTGTGCTGATCTGAATGTTAGATGGATCAGTTGAAATATCCATTTTTCGTAGAGTTCTCGAGCCTTTAACGCACAGAATAGCAGAACGAGGAAGGGTAAATGAAATTGAAATTGAACAAAAACCTATTTGAATGAAAGGGTCCGAGGCATTTGGGAAAATGCCCTCCTAGTTAAAAGAGGCCTGGATGCATCGATTGGTTGAATGATATTGTGTTAACAAAAACAAAGAAGAATGCATAGAAAACATGCATAGAATTATGTATAGAAAATCTAGAAAAAGGTAAAAGCATATGCATGATAAGATCTAAACATAAATGCATTAGGTATAGATATCCATAGAAGTAATTTTACCAAGTAATTTTCTGTATACATTTAATGGAGATGACATATTTTCATCTTGTTCTGCTTTCATCAAAAGTTCTGTTAGCTTTAGCTAAAAAAGATAGAGAACATACTCTTTTCTACCAAACAGACTAAAGAGATAAATTGACAAGAAAAGAAAGATTTCAAGGAAAAAGTTAAAATAGCTTTTGATGAAACTTACACCATATTGTTTTGTTCCTCCATGAAATTTTTTCATAACGACTAATGAGATGCGACATCTTTCAATTAAATCTGTTTGATGATCTATAAGAGGTAAGAGGATATTTTATAACATTGCATTAAGGATTTGAGAAATAATAGGACATACAGTGGCAAAGCGGTACATCCAAAATTTGGGGGACAAGAGGGTGTGGTCAAAGTATACAAGGGTGGGTGTGATTGTAAGCAAAAACAACCAAGTTGTACCCTACAATATTTGTAAAACATATTTAGCCTACATAAAAACCTACTACGGAGATGATAAGGGGTGACTTCCTCCATGCCCCCAGCCCCCTTGCTATGTCACAGAGGGTAGTAAAGCTTTTTTCACCTGACACTCCTCGGAGTATAAAGATTAGAAGGAGACTGAAACAATTGACTAAGTTGGAGTGTATATCCAGATGTGGATCGAAATGTTACAATCAGAAGATGAAGCCAAATTGATATCATTTTCTTAAAACCAATCAGCAAACATGATAGAAATAATTAAAGAGTTCATTTTTCATTTTTCATCAATAGGACTCTTCTCTGGAAAATTTTCAAATAATTAACAACAATTTCCCCATTTATTGGCATTTAAGAGTAAACATTTGCAGATTTGTAAAAGGAAGATGCACTTTTCAATAGTTATGAATCACCTGCATATTTCAAAAGAAGCTCTCGTTGGAACTTGACTGGAAGGCTTTCAGACATCTCTAGAAGAAATTGTGGAATAAACTAAATAATCAAATATGGCTCAGTTTTCATAATCAGGAAATTGTTCATCTGGCTTAATCAGTTACCTTTGAGAAACTTTGTTTCACTATCAAGTTCTGAAGCATTTAACTCTTGAGATTTCACAATCTGTTTGAGCTCCTTCCATAATATTTCCTCATTTGGAAATGATTTCATCCTGCAAAACAGCAAAATGCATCATCAATATGCAGCTAAGCAACTGATACTAAAGCCATGCTGTCAACAGAGCATGTTCGAAAATTGTCACCACGACCAGCAAAACTAAAGTTCATGTGAAGCCAGGGATAGATTATTGTATTGATTTTGTTGACATTCTTGTGACATGTTTTTTGTTGTTGCCATGTAGCCAGTTTTTTTTGCATTAGCGATGCAACACCTTGCATGTGACAGCGTGCAGCCCCCTCAGGATTTCTCAGAATATGACATTTTCAGGTGTCACACTGCCAGATCAGGTGAAAAGAGGCACAAGTAGCTCTGGCTTAAAACACCATTTCACCTCCACCTTCACCTTTTGCAAATTTTTTATCTCTGCAAACATTGGTATCAAGATTTTGGAAGAAAATGTTGATTGATTGAATGGAATTTTAGTCAATCTATTTGGTATTTTAAACTGCATACCACTGCATCTGTGGTATGCATAACTATGCAACACTTTCAAGACTGGCTACTCTGGCTATATGCCAGTAGTGTGCATCCTATTGCATGCTAGCAATCTCCAGTGTGAAACTTTATTGTCTCTTCTTTGATTATGTAACTAAATACTCACATTTCTAAGAATAGTCGTCCACATGGAACCAATTTTCCACATCTCCTTTCCATCTGAAATGCTTCATACTACAAAAAAAGGCAATTATTTTCACAGCTAGATAGCTTTTTTAATGGAGAAAAAAGCTAAGGTTTATTATTTCACGAGAGACGGAAGAGTAAAATATAGCTGCTGCGCTGCGTGAGCCAGCTGAGCTGAGTGAGCGATGCTTAAACCTGCACTAAGAAGGATCTTGGATGCAAAGTTTTGGCAGCAAGAAGCCAAGATTTCGCGGCATATTGATCCCCAGACTCCAACGCTTGTCTTGACTTTTCAACCAACCATTCTGGGCTACAAGAGGATGTCTGCTCGCGTTCTTCTGGCCCTTTCATTACCATCTTCTTCACCCACTTTTCCTATTAGATTTTCTTGTTCTCGCAACTTTTCGCCTAGGCCATTTAGCCTCGTTTTGGATAAAACACGCGAAAAAACGCGGAATGACGCGCGGGAAAAGGGGACTGGGATCTATTCTAAGACCATGAGTTTGGCGAAGTCATTCTTTTCTGTCGAGCAATTTTTGAAGCGAGTTGAAGCTGTGAAGGTATAACGCAAACTTTCTTGATTTTTCATGTTTAAAACAAGTAATTTGAGTTTAAGATGATTTTATCCATTGCTCAAATAAGCATTGGATATCTCAGATCTATTTTCATTACCCAAGAGCTTTAAGATTTGCCCTGAAAGGAGGGAGGAGTTTGAAATTTTGTGGGGCCTAAAATAATGCCAAATAATGGTTCATGACCCAGAAAAAGTAAGCTCGAAACTTAACTTAAATCTATTGAAGTTGCATAGCTCGATGGGGCCTACCGGGGTAATCCATTATATAGTTTACTATCAAAAAAATTGTCACCAAATAAAAATCAAACCTTTTGGGCCTTTCCAATGAATTAAAAGCTTCAAACTTGCAAATTTCTTTCATCTTTTAGTTGCTGACTCGACATCAAAATGCAGATCTTTGTAAAAACTTTAACTGGCAAAACCATCACCCTTGAGGTTGAACCAAGTGACACAATCGATAATGTCAAAGCTAAAATTCAGGATAAAGAAGGTATTATTTACATAAAAAATCAACTTTTTGTCTTTAAATGTTAACGTTAATTTTCGAATTGTAATCCTATAAACCTGTTTCTCAAGATAACATTTGAATAATATTTGGAATCAGTATCTGAAACCAGCTTTTGGTTTTCCATTTCAATGCACTCCATGCCATGGTGCATTCCTGCCAATATTGCTGTTAATGCCAGAGATCTCCAGTGTATAGTGCATGGAATGCATCCTGGAAGCTTTGTATATGTAATGCCAAATATGTCAGAGATTAAACAATAGAACAATGGAAAGGACAATAGGAAATTGCTCTTCCATAATGAAGATCCTGGGCATCAATACCTGGGTTATTAACCCTTTCCTTGCCAAGAGCCGCTTTAGCGGCTTGATCTTGGTTCCCTGTAATCGCCATGAGCCGCTTTAGAGGCTTTGGTACTTACGTAATTTCAGACAGAGTTTACTCAAGCATGTCATTACCATGGATACCTTTATTATACATGGTTTGAAAGACAATGAAATAAACAATAAGAATATGTTATCTTTGTTATATGTTCGCATATAAACTTCCGGAGATATTGATGGTTGAATTTCTTGCACGGTGAAACAGAATTCCGCCATTTTGTTTCTTCGAAGCAAGAGCGCGATAGTTCCTCAGACATTTTGGATGATTTACATGTTTCTAATTCAAATTTTAGAGCTGAAAAATTTAGTAATGGATTTATTACAAATATGATATATTTAGTGATTTGGACTACAGTAAAGAAGGATTTTTCAGTGAAATGCCTGAAGAGGTGAAGCGAACATTTAGGCCGAGAAAACAGTTTTTCACAACTTGAACACTTCTTAGTTCTAGAGGTCGTTTTTTGTCATACGTTTTTTGTATCAAAATAAAAGTTTGATCTTTTGATTCATCACAAAATTTCCTGTCTTTTTAATGTTGGTTTCCTAATGAGTATATGTACTCCTTCGTTGTCAAAAATCGATTTGAAAAAATAATTTTCGAAATCAAAAAAGCGGTCTCTGAATTGGGCGCTTTTAGACTTTTCATCCGTGGGAGTTCGGCAAGGAAAGGGTTAATGGCATATTCATCCGCTCATGTCAAAATTGTCAGCTACTCGCAGCTGTGCTGCATTGAAAATTTGAAACCTCCAAACTTGGCAAGATTGAGAATTCCTTACCTCATAGCTTGCCCCCTTGCATTCAAAAGCTTAGCGACCACTTGGATACATACAGCCATCTGCAAAACTGACTTTTGTCTTAAAAATCTGTATGAGTGAACAACTTTTTTGATACATTGATGTTTTCTCTTGATAAAGGTATTCCACCAGATCAACAAAGATTGATTTTTGCTGGAAAACAACTTGAAGATGGCAGAACTCTGTCTGACTACAATATCCAGAAAGGTGAAGAAAATCAAATTTATATAATCCTTTTTGATTTCCCTGTTTGTGATTATTTCTTCCTTGTTTGATAATCAAAATTCAGAAGCAAGTTATTTCAAATTATATAAATTAAAAATTTGTTTTAATTTTAGAATCTACCCTTCATCTTGTGCTCCGTCTCCGTGGTGGTGTAATTGAGCCAAGTTTACGTCTGCTTGCCCAGAAATACAACTGTGAAAAGATGATTTGCAGAAAGTTAGTTGAAGAGTTATTTTTTGTGTTGTTTAGCAAAGGGATTGAAATTTTGGCAAAATGGGCTATATTTTTTGCAGCTCTAAATTGATGATTCTATAATGGATTTATTGAGATTCTTCTTTACGTCTAGTAAAATTGAATCCAAGGATGTTACAATGAGTGTATTCTTCTGACATGTTTCTTCATTTTATAGATGCTATGCAAGACTTCACCCAAGAGCTAAAAACTGCAGAAAGAGAAAGTGTGGTCATTGCAACAACTTGAGACCAAAGAAGAAGTTGAAGTAGACTTTTATAAAATTGCTGTTCAAATCATAAATTTAATTTGTGATAAAACAATGATCTTAATTCATCAAATTTGAGTTTCTCTTGAGTTCCAGCTTCCTCTCCCTTTCGATGCTACCCCCGTGTGTATGATAACGATAGACAGGACCCCCGGAAATTTTTCTGAACACGTGTCCAAGAACAGTAACGAGGCTAGATGAAAAAGCCTGCCATTTCCAAGAAAGCCAGACAGGAAGTAAGTTTGGTTTATCAAGCGAGTTGTCGATCACAAGCATAAAATAGAGAAATGGAAGAAAATAGTGAATTGAAAATAGAAACAGTCGAAATGCATGCTGGTGGAGAACCATTAAGAATCGTCGTATCAGGTTATCCAAAAATAATTGGCAAAACTATCTTAGAAAAGAGAAGATACGTGAGGGAGAATTTAGATTTCTTGAGAAGATTTCTGATGTTCGAGCCACGTGGTCATTATGATCAGTATGGAGCATTGTTAGTTGAGCCAGACAACGATGAAGCTGATTTAGCTGTATTGTTCATGCATAATGAAGGTTATAGTACGATGTGTGGCCATGCAGTGATTGCGCTAGGAAGATTTGCTATTGATTATGGATATGTGAAAATATCTGCAGACAGCAGTAAACGTAATTGACTTTCGAATATTACTTATTAAACAATATATATTCGTTTTCAATGAGAAATATGAAATTAAGAACATGACTATTGTTTGTGAATAGAATTAGACAAAAGTCTATTGTTCATAAACAATATAGATGATTGCTGTTAAAATAACAATAAGGCATTGTCAAAGATAATAACTGGTTGTTGACACTAGACAATAAGATTATTATTGCTGATAAACAATAAGGTATTGTTTAAGACAATGACATGCAGTATTGTTGAGATCAGACAATAAGATGATTGTAGTTGAGAAACAATAAGACATTGTCAAAGACATAAAATGAATTGTTTCAAAAGAACAAACTGTTGTTAAGAAACAATGGATGATTGTCAAGAACAATAACCCATTGTATCAAGAAACAATTGATTGCTCATTAGAATTAACAAGCTATTGTCATGAAACAAATGCTACTTTCAGAAACAATGCATTGTTGTTATGAAACAATAAGCAATTTTTGAAATAAGTAGAACCAATTGTTTGTTGATGTGAAACAATAGGTCATTGAAAGGGGACAATAGACTATTATTGAAGTAGAAACAGAGAAATATTGTTTGGAAACAGTAAGATGCTTCTCAGAACAAAAGACTTTGTTTAGAAACAATACAAGGTTAAAAGTAACATTAGACCATATATAAATATAGTAAACAATAGGTCATTGTAAAGGAACAATAGACTTAAATAAAAACATAACAAACAGAATGATGTATTGTTGAGAAATAACAGTTTGTTTGAAAACAATAGGCCATCGTTATAAACAATAGGTTTGTGTTAAGTATTGTTTATGCATTGTTAACTGTGTATGTGTTGTTTAGAAAACAATAGGTCATTGTAATGAAATATTTACCTTTGTTTCAGAAGAATCTCACCAGAAAGTCAACATTCAATGTCCATGTGGTCTTGTTCAAGCTGATGTTGAAATGAAAAACCAAAAAACGTCTTCTGTCAGTTCATCAGTGTTCCTGCTTTGCATTTGCTGCTGATATTGAAATAAAAACTGAAAAATATGGTAGTGTTATTCTTGATATTGGCTATGGAGGAGCATTTTATGCTTTGGTTTCAGCTCAAAAACTTGGATTAGATGTTAATTCATCAAGTGTTAGGGATCTTGTTGATGCTGCTGATGCAATAAGTACTGCTGTGAAGCACCAAGTTAAGATTGTACATCCTGAGGAGGAGGACCTTTCTTTTTGTATGGGACTATCATAACAGATGGAAAAGATGAGTTCTCCAAAGAACCAACTGCTAATCTTTGTGTTTTTGCTGATCGTCAGGTAATGATTGTGCTCCAGCTGTACTGTATGTACTTAACTCATCTGATTGTTTAATCACAATAGTTTATTGTTATAGCAGTAATAGACTATTGTCATAGAAACAATAAACTATTGTCATAGAACAATGGACTATTGTCATAGAATAATAGACATTTGTTATAAAACAATAGACATCATTATAATAACAATAGACTATTGATATGGAAACAATAGACTATTGTCAAAGTAAAAATGGACAATTACTTACTTTACAATAGACTATTGTGAAATTAACAGACTATTCTTAAAACAATAAAATGTTATTATGAAAGCAACAATAGTCTATTGTCAAAGCAACAATAGTCTATTGTAAAATCAACAATAGTCTATTGTCAAAGCAACAATACACTATTGTTAAACTAAAATAACACTAGATTATTGTTAGAGTAAAAATAGACAATTGTTAGAGTAACAATATACTATTGTTAGGGTAACAATAGTCTATGTAACAATAGTCTATTGTTAGACTAACAATAGACTGTTAAACTAACAATGGATTATTGTTATAGTAACAAAAACCTTTTTGTAGTAACAGTTGACTATAGCAACAACATGCTTGTTTAATATTAATAGAGTATTTTTGTTAGAATATGTTAAATATTGAAAAATTACTTCAAAGGTTGATAGATGTCCAACTGGCTCAGGTGTCACAGCACGCATGGCAGTTCAGTACGCTAAGAAATTAATCAATTTGAATGAAGAACGAACTTTCATTAATGGCCAGGTCAAGTCATCATTTACAGGAAAGGTTTGTGAAAAAGTTTATAAATATCCTCTGAACTACATCTATTCACAGACAGATCTTTAACTATCTAAGTTCTAAAAACAGCAGAAAATGTTGTGTAAATCAATATCAGACACAGATTTAGAAATAAAGAAAAATTATTGAAAAACAGGGAACTTTTATAAACCATCTCATCAGCTGCAAAAATGCTACTTGATTACAAACTTAAGCATTTGTATGAATGATCTAGCTCAGTGGTGATGGGCTGCTTGCATGGTTCAAATCCTGCTACCATCATAATCATGAACAAAGAGCCAGCGGACAAGATACCATTACCTTTACTGATACTTACAAATACTGTTACAAACAGTGATACCAAGACCATTACCATTACCAATACCCTTACCATTACCAATTCTGATACCAATACCATTACAATTACTGATACCATTATCATTACTGATACCATTACCATTACTGATACCATTACCATTACTGATACCATTACCATTACTGATACCATTACCATTACCAATACTGTTACTGTTACCAATACCATTACCATTACTGATACCCTTACCATTACCAAAACTGTAACCATTACCAATGCTGATACCATTACTGACACTCAGGCTGATACCATTACAAATACTGTTACAGATAATGATGCTGATACCATAGCTATTACTGATGCCAACACCATCATCAAAACACCACTGATACCATTCCTAACACTTGTACTAGAATGCTTTCGTATTTCTTGGCAATATCTAAAATTGATTTGCTCTAGTTTTTAAGTCAATAGTTAAGTTTCCATTTGTTGCAGCTGATGATAATTTGTTTCTGAAAAGCTCCCAGTATGAACGTTTTCTTATATTTTTAAATCTGTATCTGATAATGACATAACAGCAAGTTATTCTGTTGTGAACATCAATTTATACATTACTGTACCTCATATCCATCATTTCATTATCCTATGTTATCTAAAAGATATGACTGAACCTGTAAAACTGCATTATAAAATTACAAAATGTTCTGTTTAAAACAGGTTGTGAAAGAGACAAAGTGTGGTGAATTTCAAGCAGTGAATATTGAAGTAAAAGGCAGTGCTTATTACACTGGGAAATCTACATTTATAGTAGAAGAAAATGACCCATTAAAGTATGGATTTCTTTTGAAGTAAAGTAAGTTAAATAATCATTTTAGAACACAATTTGTTGTTCTGGAGTAGTTTGTTCCATGTATAGCTCAAAGCTGTGTGTTTTGTAGAGAAATAAGTATATTTTTACACATGGGAAATCACTAATGAAATTTAGCTTGAAAAGTATCAAAGATATTGGAAAGATTTTAATTTTTTTGTTTGAGTCTGTTCTAATTGCTTAAATGAAAGATTTGGGGGGAAGGTGAATGGACTATATAAATAGCATATTGGCGGTATAGGAACTAGGAAGTGATATGGGGCCAGGGGAATGGAACACCCTTAATGTACTGTGTCTAACTTGGCGATTTTTAGTAAAGACATTTCCCACATGACCACACCACCTGGTTAGCTTGCGTCCAAAAACTCTTATGGTTGTTCAAATATTGACAATGTTATCATAAAACTGCTTTTAGCTATAATTGAGGTCTTATTAAAGATGAAATATTACAGACCTAAGTCACTGTCACTGTCAAAATCATCGTCCATTGTAAATTTAGAAATCGCTGTTTCATTTGCTTCCAGGGTTGTAGAGCTGCCAGGTTTCCTCAAATTTGGGGCTAGAAAGATAAAATTAAATGTATGAAATTTTAATTTGTTGTCTGCTGACGGCAATTCAATACTTATTTTGGTTTGTAGGAAGATCTAGCTTACATTTGTGATCTTTAATCGAAAATGAAAATCAGAGAGAGCATTTCGATCCGCATCTTGGTATAAATTATGCCCTAGTGTGCTTAGTCAATTGGTTTGGTCTGTTTCTGAAGTTTATAAAGGAGGGGTGTCAGACAAAAAAGCCATTAAGTATGTCCAAAAGATGTTTCCGTATGTTTCTCACAATTTTGAAATTTTGTAATAGTCAAAGACTATGGTAAGCTAGTTTATTTCAGATTAGACATATTTTATTCATTGTTGATTGTTTCAATCAAGCTAATGGCTCTTCATATCGAGTAGTTCGAGATCAAAAAGTTTGTTTCAAATTCATCAAAAATCTAGGCAGAAAATACGAAATGACTAACACAAGACGAAACAGTTTAAACAGTACAAATATAATTTTATCTTGATGCTCACCAAGATTTTTATCTCTATCCTCTGTCCTAAAAAAAAAATGACATCAAATTTACTGACACTTCTTAAGTGGAAAATACATTTTAACATTACATTGCCTTTTTGATGAATCCTACATTAGTTCATTTTAAAAAGTTGGGGGTGACAGCGTTGAGGGTGACAGCTATGATAAATGTACCAGTGTACCGGCTTTTTTGCAAGCGTACCAATCAGTATTCGTGACAATGTACCAGTGTATCAGTTTTTAGGCATGCCATGCCAAGTGTACAATATACCAGGTTGATTTTTAGCTGGCTGTATCGGGTAGCGGGTGCTCTGTACCGGCGTACTGGGAAGCTGTCAGCCCCCACTAAAGCAAACTAAAGGACAAAAATGAGCATTTCTTACTTTGATGATGGTGGTGCCATATACTCATCTTCCACTGACGATATACTAAAATCATCATCATCATCATAATCATCGTCATATCTTTCCTGGAAAAATAAAGAAAACAATACTAAATAAGCTTCAATAAATAAAAAGATAAGTTTCAATTGAAATGTGTTACCATGTGTTTGGCCACGTCAAGTGAAAAATATTCTGATTTTTTTCAAAGTAATAATATTTTTGATTTTCCTTATGACAATAAACAGTAATTTAGCAAATTACCTTAGTAGAAGGTTTTTGTATATTTTCATTTGTATTATGAAGATCAATCGATCCTGCTGGCTTTTTAATGTCTCTTGCTCGTAAACTTGCTTCTAAATATTCAGTTAACTGTCGAACCTTGGAAAGGAAAGAATATTGAAACACTTAATGGCAACACAAAGTAATGCAGTCAAATTCAAGGTTTAAAGAGATGATTAAAGATGTTGAAAAGCATTGATCTCAGAGCAGATCCTTGTGATACACCAATTCTGATTTGAACTGCGAGCTTTTGAATGTGAGATACGCAACTACGTAGCAAAGTCTGGCGGGTACCTACACCTCAAGACTGGAAATTTACTGATAAGGAACACAAACTAGGGAATGCAGTGAAAGGCAAAGATGAACTGGAGTTCGCTTCCTGGGGTACTTCCATTGTTCAGTATACTAGACGTGCGGTCCAAATAGGTAACTTTTTCAGCGACAATTTCCCTACATATGGGTTGGTATTTGCAAGAAGTCCTCTACACATGGGTAGTAAAAACTTTTAGACATGCAATGCTTTAAAAAGCCTGATAAATTTTTGCATTTAGAGTCAATTTTATGGTACAAATCGGGTAAATGCGTTTCCTTCTAAGCGCAAATGCCTTTTCGTCGCATTTAGAGTTTCCTTAGGTGTTTAAAATGGTTTCAAATATTTGAGATATTGGTACAAATGGGTATGAAATTTCGTTCTTTTTTCTATAAATGGGTACTAACAAAATTTACCGGTAGACATGGGTGGGTTTGGAAAAACTGGGCGGCACGTCCAGTCTTTTCAACAATGAAGTACCCCTGGGGTTCGTTTGGTGTTCTTGCGTTAGCTTGATAGCTTGTATTATACTCAAGTCTTCTGACAGCAGATCAAGATATATAGTTAAATCTTAAGTTGAGTAAAAATAAAACTAAGACAAAGAATATTCTTTTAATATAATTTCAAAGAAATAATCACCTTTTCTCCTCGAATAGGCCGTGATGAAACGTTAGGTGATTGTGGTTTCTAGAATAGGGAAAAAGAACCCTCAATTAGCTGCTCTAGATCTATTCAAACCAGGACCAAAAACCAGATGGCAGGATCTCTTTAGCTCAGAGGAATAGAGGATTACAGGCAATGAGGCTTTGGGACATTTTCATATGACAAAATTGCACTGTATTCTGTAACACAAAGTTGTTCAATTACTTTCCTCGTCTCGAGACAATGCAACCTTTTAGTGCCTCATGAGTAGATATTCCCAAGGCTTAGGTGTTGCAGTTAACGGTCTGTCCATCGTTGAAAAATCTAAATATATCAAGTATAATTCCAGTGCTGTTTTCCCTAAGTAAACATTTTTGAAGCATTTTCCTTATGGAATTACGAAAGAATTAGCAAAGAATTGTGAAAATATCTTACATCATTATTATTTTGACCAGGCATTGTAACAGTTACTTTAGGCAGCTGCATTGATCCGGTTGGAACAGGGCTCAGTTCACTGTAGAAGAACACAAAAACAATGTAGAAAAAATTGACGAAAGACTGAGACTTAATTACAAGGCTTAGGCCCTGACCAAACGATCAAACATTGTTTGTCCAAAATATAATGTGCTCATCTAGCAATGTTTGAACGTTTGGCCAGGTCACAAAACATTATAAGACTTGCATGACAAGCGTAAATAAGCAGAAATCGTTGCGCATTTTTTCGAAAAGTTCAAAACAAATTTTGCTTTACACTAGCAAAAATGTTTGAAGAGCATTGTTTTGCGACGTGGTTGAACGGTAAAACTTTTTCCTTGACAAGCAAATTTCCAATGTTTGACAAAACAATGTTTGATCGTTTAGACACCTTTTGACGACTTGATTGATACTTTAGGCTTGCGAATTGTAACAGAACAAAACCATGGTTAGGAAATATTTCTATACGAATCTAGGAATGAAGGAGCTTGAGTGAATTTGAAACAATGCTTAAGAGACTAAAGAAAATGCTAAGAACAAACTGAGGCTGAACTAAGCATAAGCCTAAAGAAAACTGGACTGAATATGTAACTGAAACCATCAAAAATGAAAAAACAAACTAACAAAGTCTAAAGCAACCAAGTTACGTTTACAGCAATCCCAATCCAGTATCTTTACTCTAGAAGGTGCCGTGGCGTTGTGGCCTAATCTTGCTTACTCGTGGCGTTAAAGCTCAGCGAGGTCGGGGCTCCAGCCCCAGCTATAGTAGCGTCACAGAAAGGGTCGAGGTCTCGACTAGTTAACCAACTACTGAGATCCTAGCGACTGATGCTTAATACACTATTTCACCTTCACCTACTAAGACATTGTACCCTCCAAGAAACTGAAGAACTAAGAAAAGATTGAGAACACTTGAGCGTTGAAATAAGTACACAGCAAACGTCAGTCAAAATTTACCGGCTTTAATAAGTGTATTACAATACTACAAACTTGACGTCACTAACCTTGATACTTCTGAGTCCCATCTGGAGTTTTCACTGACATCATCAAAACTTCATCATTTACATCAGGTTCTGGTCTTGAGGTAACAGCCTCCTTTTGGGGTTCTTCCATGGGACTACCTCTAATAGGAGACTCATCATCGAAAGATTTGTTTATATAACTGTCTCTTTTCTCCAGATCTCTGTAAAAAAAGAACAAATGGTATTGAATCAACAAAAAAACTCGCAAGTAAGAACAATACTTCAGGCTACTTCCTAGGAAATGTGAAGGTGAAATGGTATTTTAGCGCCAGTCGCTAGGATCTCAGTAGTAGGTAAACTATAATCGAGACGTCGACCCTGGCTGTGACGCTACCGTAGCTGGGACTCGAACCCCGCCCTCGCTGAGCTTCAGACACCACAAGCCAGCTAGATTAGGCGACGACGCCATATCACATTCAATGTAAAGTGAATATGTATGCAAGGTATAAAAACAAAGAATACTGAAAATAAGGCCTGGCGAAACGGTCAAACATTGCTTGTCAAACCAAATGTTTTACCGTTTGATCACGTCGCAAAACTTTGCCTGCCAAGCAAAAAATGTCTTTGAACTGTTTTTACAAACATTGTGCAACAAAAGTTGTTATGTCAAGCAATGTTTTGTGACGTGGCCAAACGTTCAAACATTGCCTGATGAGAAAATTTTAAATGTTTGATAAACAAGGTTTGATCGTTTTGCAAGGGCCTAATGACATGACTGAGACACTGAACAGTAGCTATATCAAGGATCAGGACTGAGAATTGGATTGAAGACTAGGACTAAACAGACAGGGGCTAACGCTAATGGTGTGTCACCAAAAATATAGCTACAGTTGACATCCGCTATCTCGAACTCTCAAGGGAAACTGGAATTTGTTCCAGATAGCGAATGTTCGAAATAACGGATGCCCCATATAAATATAAAAAATTATAGTTTTTAAGTCAGAAAAGGAACCCCTATTAATATGCAGGGTTACTGATCCCAAATTTCATCAAAAAAGTCTGGTATTTTTTACATAGGAGTCAAAGCTCATCTGCTTTCATTCCTACTATTGGTGAAATTGAGATAATGGCGATGCAGCACATCTCGAAAGAGAACAGCTTCATCTACTGTATACATGGGCAGCAAATCACTTAGCTGCTGCCATTCCCGCTCCGCTAGGCGAACGTATACATATTTTCAGCCTGTCTCTTTATCTAGTTCAGCAGAAAATTTGGCAAACTTCGAGATAAAGAGCAGGTTTTCCTACATGGGATCGAAAATGGTTCGAGACAGCGAATGTTCGAGATAACGGGGTTCGAGATAGCGGATGATTTTTCTATACAAACCCTTTCTTTTCTTTACAAACCGATTTTTCTATACCAAAACGAGGGGAAATTGAAAATCGTTCGAGATAGCGAATGTTCGAGATAGCGGGCAGTCGAGATAGCGGATGTCAACTGTAACTATAGTCGTTGTTATACCTTAATTTTGGTTTTGAGTTATCTTTTTTTCTTGGACTTCTTGCGAATCGAGCAGCATTTTTAATTTTATTCACGGCAGACTTGAATTTGCTCTTTGCCGATTTATCAGCTGCAAAAACAAAACACGACACTTATAAAAAATTCCCCTTATTTTGATCCCATTTTAGAAACAAAATTTTGTTAAATCATCTTTATCTCTCTAGCATAAGATGCATAAAACCAACAAATGTTACCTGGAGTTTTTGGAGATTCCTGGTAATTAAGATATTCCCTTGCAATTCGATCTATCCCATCGATAATCCTTGATTTAAAAAAATAGAAAAATTGAAAATTGAATAAAGAAGAAACGGGAAGGATTGATAATGTAAATACAGTTAAATTCCTGCGTTAGGGGGTTCTGTTTCTCCCCAGCAGTTATTTTTACTCTTGCTGTTTTCACGCTATCATTCTCCCAAGGCAATGTCTGAAATGCGAGGTATCACCATTGCACAATGATCCAGGGTTGAAAGTGGAAGAGGTAAAGCTAAAGTGGTAAATTTTGCACCAGTTTTTGGACCTTTATTCATATTTTCAACGAATGCTTTCAGACATAGCGAAAGTGCCCTAGTTGAAATATATGAACCCCTAGCTTCGAATTTCGTCCCACATAGCGACATTGCCCTTTTTTGGATCTACTAAGAATAGTTTTCAGATTTGAATTAACACGTCCCTGCCAAATGTTATAAGCAATCAAATTTCTTATGAAAACTAACACGAATTGATCAAAAATACTGAAAATTTTGGGGTTGTTTTTGGAAGTGAATCAACTGTACAACATTGTAATAAGCAATAGTTTAAGGTACCTTTGTCTTTCGCTCATGTTTCCAGGACGAGTCTAGCAAAAGAAAGATTAACATTGAGAATACAACAGAATTCTACCTATGGGTACGGATGTTGAAAATTCATGACGAAAAGAAATTCTTTAAAATACAAAATAGCAAACCCTCGATTGGACTTTAACTTCGTTTTCATGCATCTTCATTTTAGAGGCAAAGATGGTATCGTCCATGCCTGGGGCATCCTGATAAATAATATGATTCATAGTTATTAAATACGTCACTAGGAAGTACACTTTAGAAGAAGAAATTAATCTTCAAGCATAAGGTGCTTTCGCGCAAGATTTTTGTTGGAGATTGACGACGATAATTAAAAGAATGTTCATTAGAGAACTTCTTCTTATTACGATGATGACAATATATTGATGACAATCATGATCATAATGGAAGAAGGAGACATACCGGGTCCAATCCTCTGTTTTCAAGTGCAGTTCTAAGAATCTCCACCGCTTCTTGTCTTTGTGAATCAATCATTTCTTTTGAATGATTATAACGAGCTACGAAAAAAAATCAAAATCGAAGAAAAAAATACAAACTCAGTGAACAAAGCCTTTCTAATGACAATCAAAACTCTTTCAAATGATTACTAAAAGCAGTTATAAGAAATCTTTATTTGTCAAGAGGGCGATTGCCCCTGAAGCACCCATTAAGCATCCATTAAAAATAGACCAACTAAAGTTTTCAATTTTCCAATTGTTTTGCCCTGTAGTTCAGGGTACTGTCCCCTTTGCCAACCCCTTTGCCCCGCTCTGCTCCAGGTATCCCTACTTGCGACCACCGAGACACCCATACTTTTAAAATTGAATCGACAGGAAATCCAGATCGATAGTACTTACCAACTGCCATAGAGTTGTGTGGAAAAGGCAAGTAGTTGCCAGTTTGCAGCAATGTTGATCCCTAGAAGAAAAAATGATGCAATTAGCGCTTCATGTCACAGTTTTACTTTTACAAGACTCATCAAAGCCTGGGTCATGCCGACCATACAGGGATGTAAAAATTATCCACATTGAAATGATTCATTTAAATTTAGTTTATCTCAAAATTATATATTCAATATAGTGTTTGAGCAGACAAAATATCAAAAACTGCCAGATACCGCAGAAACTTTTTCGCTATATATCATTTGATGGCAACATAAATGGAACAAAGATTTTGCTTTGCCAATTATTTTAAAACACAGTGCCAAGGATGCATTTCGACGTTTCGGTCTGTTTCTGACGTTTATACTCTGAGGAGTGTCAGACGAAAGCTTTTTTAAGTATGTCCAAACTGATTCCCACGGTCTCCTGAAATTTATTCAATACAATCACATTACAGTGATTACAGTGATTAATCACATTGCATAACAATTTAATAACACAAGTGTTCCTTACCCATTGGGATGTGCTTCCGCCAGTTCCACCCCTACAAAATAAGAGTACACAGAGCTATAAGAATTACTATAGCCAAGAATAAAAAATATAAAAATTGAAGCCAGAATTAAAGAGCAACATTTGTTGCCGATAATTTAGTAAAAGTTCAAAAACATTCAGAAACATTCCTTGCTTGTCTCAAGGAAAACATTTTAATGCAAGGAAAAATGTTTGACAAGCATTGACTTGCGAAGAAGCCAAAGTGTAAAATAATTTGCGTGAAAAGCAGATTTCACACGTTTGACAAACAATGTTTGATTGTTTGCCTGGGCCTAGGCAAGTCAAGCATTTTTTACAGGTTTCAAAAAAAAACAGATTCAAAACTGCCTCCCGTGTCTTATAAAGGTTGTTCGTACAAAAAGACGCGTATCAAAAGTGAACATAAAAGTTGTGTTAATATATAAACTAGTTTATCCGCAATTTTAAGAAACTTCGAATCTATAAATGTTTAAACTTACAATTTTCCATCGGTTTCATCGAATGTAACATCTTCTTCTTCTCCTTCTTCTTCTTCTTCCACGGATGGCTGATAAGAATTCTCTTCTTCAATGTGTTTCTGTTCATTGATTTGTTGAATTTCTTCTTTTGGCTCGTCGATAATATTCTCTTTACTTCGTGTTCTAAACAGAAATCAATAATATTGCATTAGGCCTTACTCGTACGATCAAACATTGTTCGTCAAACATCTGAAGTTTCCTTGTCAAACAAAAAGTTTTATTTTTTAGCCACGTCGAAATAACATTCCTTATCAAACATTTCTAACTGTGACCAATACAACAAGTTTGAAGTTTTTAACAATATTTCCAAACAATCCTGCTTGTCATACAACGTATTGCGACGTGGTTGAACGGTCAAACATTACTTGTTAATTACTTTGCCCTTAATCCCTTGCCGAAAGATCAAACATTGTTTTTCGAACATTTGACATTTTCTTGTCAAACAAAACGTTGGACCGACTGGCCATGCTGCAAAACATTGCTCGTTAAACATTTCTTGCTTGAGGACAGCAAAAATTGTTTTTGAAGTTTTTAAAAACAATGCTCAGCAGCCTCAGCTTGTTAAGCACTGTTTTGTGACGTAGCCAACCATCAAACACTGTAGGTAAAGCAAATCTCAAATGTTTGACCAACAATGTTTGATCGTCTGGCCAGGGCCTAACACTGAAGAAATTATGCTTCATTTTAGAATTCAGTTATTTGTTTGAATCTTACTTTGTGATAGCAGCAGCGAGATGTTTCCTTGCATCTTCTGTTCCCGTATAACTCGAGACTGAAACGTCATCACCTGATCATAAGAAGACGATAGTCATCAATGAACTGAAATAAACTTCGTGTAGAATAGAATATTACCATAGAAGGCCTAGGCTTGTAGAAGACCGTGTCAGAATAATCTGCTTTTTCTCAGTCAAGGAGAACTTTGAAGACAACAAAGATAAGCTCGCCTCAAGTCAGCTCGCATTTTATACGACTGACTTTTAGATAAGCGAAAGCAAATAAATTATCCCTTACAGTCTTTTGTTGGATTTTTCTGCAATCAAGGGAAGGGAAGATCAAAGCTACCTAACTTTGCTTACCAGATTCAAATTCAGATTCGTTCAGTGTGCTTTGAAATGAAACAGATTTCTGCAGATCTAGAAAGAAGAAATATGAGTCTTAGTACCATGCAGTCGTTGAATCGAGGTCTAATTAATTTCTAAAAAGTGTATTTAAGTGTATTTCAGATTACAGCCAATTTGATTGGGAGCTGCCTCCCCAGAGTTGGGAGATGAAATTTATTGGCTTAACATATTCTCAGTCAAAACGAGACAGGAAGCTTTTCGAGGTTGAGTCTGCGCAAAGGCTACCTTAATGCAATCTCTGGAATCGCTTCATGTTAAGGTAATTTATCTTGGTACTGTTATGAAACAAAGATTGAATAAGGCAACTAATCCTAATAAAAATAATACATAGAATTATATATGTTAGAAGATTTAGATATTTTTTCACTTACTGCTTTCTTGAGGTCCTTTCAGTGCAAAGAACGACAACCCTTTTGGTTTCCATCCGGGATATATTTCACTCTTCGATATCATCGATTTCACTACTTCACCACTTCCGGCGTCAAGAACATAAAATCTTGTTGTCCCCATCAACTGGACGTTCGAGACATAAAACTTGAAATCGAATTTATAACAAGAACGAGGCGGTGCTGAGGCACGTGATACATACTGTCTCCAATACGGAGATCCACTTGCGTAGAAGACATATATAGGTTGGTTGAATTGACCCTTTTCAATTAGACTCGCTCTGAATGCGAGGGTGTCTCTCCATTCGCTTGCGCTCGGTGAAGCGGTTCTCCAAACACGGAAGATGTTTTTCGAATTCGAAGCCACGTGTAGAACAATTGTATCGTCTGAAATTTAAAATTTCTATTGAATGAAGTTGAAATGGATCTTTCAGCAAATTATGAATTCAAAATTGCGATGAACGGTTTTCGGGTTTTTCGTCTGAAATCTTCTCACAAGGAAACATAAGAAACAGGTCGACATAATAAACGTCATTGGATATATTTTCAAACGTCATTCTGTTTTGACATTCATGATATAAGTGAAAGGTGAAGATGAAATGGTGTATGTAGCGCCAGTCACTTGGATTTCATTAGTAGGTTAAATGATGGAGACCTGGACCTTGTCTGAGACGCTTCCGCAGCTGGGGCTCGAACCCCGAACTCATTGAGCTTCTGGCACCACGAGCCAGCTGGATTAGGCCACGACGCCTCAGTACTTTCAATTATAGATTCACAATCATTTCTTTCCGCTGTGGACCAGTCGGTATCTATTAAGTATGGACGATTGAAAACAATTTACCTGAAATCTGTGGCTCTTGGGGTATCTCTAATGATCTACGAATCACTAAAAAAGAAAGTAAATGTAGCATAGCATGAATAAAGGTAATATACTTACTAGAGCAGAAGCTAGAGTTGGTGACATTTGGTTAAAAAGTTTATTTCTTACCCGGAGTAGAGGCCATAACAGCAGCTGGTTCGACATTACTTGGTGTAATCATGTCTTCATCTTCAATAACTTTGCTTCTTCTTTTATTCTTGGAAAGACAGAAGGGGGAATCGTTAATCTATTATGACTTACAGAAAATCTAAGTTGATAGTTAGTAGCTGTCAATGCTGACAGGCACATAAACTTAACTACTTTAGAAAAATATGAGAAAAATATGTTCATATGCTGAGAAGAGCACAACGATAATCTCAGTGCAATTGCAGTATTTCTTTCCATCAATACCAATCTCTCTTGAATTTCGAAACAAACAAGTCAAAGTATCAAATACTTACAAGCATTTCTTCCATTTTAATAATTTGCATCTGCAAACAATAAATTTGAATTTAGTAGTTTTGTATAAAATATCTAGGCCCTGGCCAAACGATCAAACATTGTTCGTCACACATTTGAGATTTTGCTTATAAGCTAATTGCAAATGCTTGACGAGCAATGTTTGATCATTTGGCCATTGCCCTATGCTGAATGTTGTTTAAAATACAAAGCCATTCGTGCTTCTCCCACTGAATGAATGGATTCAATCTAGACGTAGGTTAACATAGGTTTTAACTACGCATTTCTACGTCACACCCTCAAAAGACAAATCTCGCGGGAAAATCGATATGTTTCCACGATTAAAGGGAAGAAACAATGTATAAAAGTGCTTCATACCCTCTGGTCTTCCATCATCTTTTCACATCTTTTGAATCTCTGTAAAAAATCAATAGAGATAATCTAACATAAAGTCATTAAGATAATAGGCTATTAAGGTGATAGGTCCAGGTTCAATTTGCTGTCCATGTAGAGCAGTGGTTAGCGTGCATGCAGGACTCACAACGAAAATGTTGTGGGTGCAAGCCACAGTCTTTCCACTTGTGATTGCAGAGATAACAACCTTAGGCAAGTTGCTAACACAAATGTGCCTCTCTCTACCCAGGGGTATAAATGTACACCTGGTCAGTAATTATGAGCACGGTGTGTGGCTGCACCCAGCTATATGCTATATGTATCCGGACAAGAGAAATGTTGCAGGACAAACATTAGCTATATGGGCTGCCTGCTTCTATTACTTGCCTTCATACATGAATGATGTATGCTGGCAAGGTTGCTTGAACGATCATGATTCTCAAACGAAAACACAATATAATTTGGGACGTTTGAATATGCAGAATCTATGCTACAATAGCGTATTTTTACAATACAAAGACTAGTGATAGCAAAATTTCCTTACGTCATTATATAATGATTGATCTTCTTTAACTCTTCCTTTTAAGTCTTCTTTTTCTTTTTCCTTTTGCTCGACAGTTTCTTCCAGTTTCACAAGAAGTTGTGTTACCTATTGCAGTAATAAATGAAAAATCCATTTAAGAACAACACCAAAATCAGAGAGCTGTATTTTCGTTCAATAACTAGGGGGCTCAGCCCTCCCACACATCAAACCTACACCCTGGTGGACCCCAGTTGGAGACCTGATTCTTGCTATAAGACCAGAAAACAGCATTGGTAGATCCAATTTTACATATATTTGCTGGGTGCTGCTAGGTAGCAAGATGCTACCAACTATCTGTTGTTCCTTTGTTTTAACAATGAACTGAGTTACACAAAGTTGAGAAATTTGAGTACAATGGTTCTAGAAAGAGGGTAACATAGACTTATTACATAAGGCCTACTCCTCACAAAGAGCAACAACAACAACAACAACAACAACTACCAAACAGCTGTTGGCTCAGAGAGGTATGAGCTAGTTTGAGCGGTTTTGAGGTTGGTCGTTAGCCGTTAGCAATAACTAAATACTTATCCTAAGTCTAAATCTTACTTTATCCGAACACAAATTCAAACCAAGTTCAGCGCTGTGGAGAAGACAATGAAAAAAGTGAACTGAGTGGCTCCTCCACAGCGCCATCATATTCTGGCATGACTTTGCGTTCGGATAAGGAAAGATTTAGATTTAGGCTAAGTCTACGATGACTAGGACTGACTTATGTTATAAGTTTAAGAGTAACGAACCTTTTCCATTTCTTCATTATGCGTTCTTTTCATTTGTTCTTCTCTTCGCCTCGCCATCTTGTTCACTTTCTCTAACTGAGTCTGATATGACGTCATCAGCTACAAAACAAAATCAAATGACAACTGAAAATAGGTGCGCAGAAAAGCATTAACGAATCGTAATAGTTCTAAGCCAGAGGTCGCAGATTTGAGAGCTTTTCTGGCCCTATCAGTCTCCCATATTCTTCAATAAATTTGTTCCCATTATTCCTTATCTTGCTATCACAAATAGTTGTCTTTTTTGGTTCGTATTAGCAGTGTGGCCTCTGTTGTTGGTTCGAGCCACGTTCTTTCCACTTGTGATTGCAGAGATAAACTTGGGCAAGAAGTTAACAATTGCGCCGCCTCTCTCTAGAAATTGGTACCGGGTCGGTAGTTATAAGCGCCGTGTGTGGTTGCACCCTGCTATATGAATTCGATTTAGTTTGTTCTTATTGACTTTCCTCAAGCCAATGACCGTGCAAATGTAACTTTTCCTGACTCTGATCAGCTGTATAGCTGCCAGAACCCTTGGATCAAGATTGTAGAATTTACCAAATAACTGGTAAAATTCTCTTAGAGTTGACTTCAGAAAAGAGGTACAGTCAATAAATATAATCAATGTTTTCTTACTTCAATATACATCTTTGTACAAAACAAGAAACTCTTCTATCAAGATAATTCAAGATTAAGATTTCTTTAAACTATAGTTTTCGAAGCACGTGACGTGAAACACACCTCACGACATAAATTATAATAATTAAATTCAATTCAATTCAATAAAGAGGTCTCTGTCCTGAATATTTTCTACAAAGATTACTTCTGTGCATTTTGTAACTATTGTAATCATTTCTTACCTCATTCTGTAACTGTTCTTTGATTTGACTAATGTCTTCTTCTCGATGTCCATCAACAGCACTTACATCCTGAACAAAATGAGATAAGATTCAATTGAGATGTACAGCAATCTTTAGCTATTATGAATTAACAAAAAAGTGTTAATATCATTGCAAAAATGCAAGTAGAATAATATGGAATGCAACATACTTGTAGGGTGCCTAGCATGGAAGGTCTCGTCTCTGGAGAAAGAAAATATCAGTTAGAATATAACATGAAATTGCTGGTTTGAAAACTACAATTACCTCTAAGTGAGAAGCTCTGCTAGTTGCCGCCTCAATAACGATCGAATTCGACTGTATGCTAATGCATGTTGTCTGATGATAAGTCAAAATATTTTATCACCTCTAGAGTTTATGGTCAAGTAACCAAACTACACTGCGTCTTAGATAGAATCTTTGGCACTTGCATTGAATAACTCAAAAACCCAATGTTTAAAGTTAGGATTGCATCACCTACCTGTCTTTTCGTAAAGATCTTGAAATCGCTGAAAGAAAAAGCATTGAGAGTTGACAACAATACAGACCCTTCACGAGAAAGATATAAGATAAAGATATCACATTCTTTTCGATCCATATATCTAATAATTTTATCTATTTTAATCAACAAGCAAATTGTCCTCTAAGGCGCAGTGGCACCGTGGTCTAGCTTGTGCTTTCAAGAGCTTAGTGCGGTCGTGGTTCGAATCCCAGCCATAGTAGCTTCATAGCAGTGGTCAAAGTCTCGTTAGTTAGCGAGGAGCTAAAAGTGGACAGGGTTCGAGCCCAGCCACGGTAGCGTCACAGTTAGCGTCGAGGTCTCGATTAGTTCACCTACTACTGAGAAGCAACTGGCGCTAACACACCATTTCATCTTCAAATTACACCTTTGCTAACTGTATGGATACTAAACTGAAGAGTTATGTGTAAAGAGCAGCTGTGTTGGTCCCAGAGGATACAACATTCCCTGGGTTGTTTGGAGACTGGCTATTTTAATAGAGTTGGCAAAATTGAATGAAGATAAGAGAAACAAATAATTCCATTATTAGTAAATTGAAAATGTTATTAAAAAGAAACCTTTTCCATGGCATTTTTTCTGCGTGTAGATCATTGATTTCTTTTAAAAACATATCTTTATGACTTTCAATATCGTTCTGAAAAAGAAAGAAATAACAAACAGCAGATACAAATTTAATATGTAATGAAATAAAAATTTAAGATATATATGATTTGCGACATCAAAGCAAACTAACTTTCATTTTTGAAATTTCTTCTTCTTTAGCTCGAAGCTGTTCTCGAGAAAACTGCTCTATTCTTCTAAGTTCCACTTCTCTTGACTTAGGATATAAATGAAATAATAGATATATAAATTAAATTAAGTCAAAAATTATCAATTAAGTAAAGCTCAGACTGAAATATAAAATCTAAGATATTCCTGAAGTCTTTTTGCATCGAAACATTAAATGAATATTTCCAAGGAGGGTTAGAAACGGGATGGCTCTGCTCAAACTTGTACAACACCCTTTTACGCGCCGAATGTGTACTCTCCTTGTACTCTCGTTCATTTTTTAGATATTGATCTTGGGTGCTTGATAAGCAAGGGGGTCAGAGTAAACGGAAGGAATAAACAAAATTGGGGATTCTAAAAACCTCAGGCGTCTTCTTCGTTTATTAGATACTTAAAAGAACATCAAATGCCAACAATTATTAGTCTTTTCACCCCTGAAAGACCCAGTAACAAACAATACAATTTCAGAAACTTCCAGGGGTTAGGTCTGGATATAATTAAGCCATACAGCGTCAAATTGTCTCCAGCATCTCCCTCTTTTATGAGGCACCAAAAATTACATCAAATGACAAACCTTATTAATCCTTTCGCCCTGAAATACTCAAATGACTCAGTAACAAACAATACAATTTCAGAAACGTTCAAGGGGGCAGATCTGGATAAACTTAAGCCATACTTACAGCTTCAAATTGTCTATCTCGTTCTTCTCTTTCAGCAACTAATCTTGCCTCTGTCTCTTGTAACTTTGTACTAATACTGCCCAGTTCTTTTAAAAGTTCCTCTTGATTGGTGAATGACCCAGAGGTTCTTTGTACACCTCTTCCATCTATGATTCTGGTTGCTGATGTTACATTTTGAAGGTCAAAAGAAGCCGCCTTGTCAGTGTGTCTTCTTAAGATGTGAGCTTTAAGAAATTCATCACTCAGGAATGATTTTGCACAAAATGGACACTAAAAAGGGAAGAGTGAGTGTCATTAAGATTGGATTGAGAACAAATTTAATTTAATTTATAGATTTTAAATTGCGAGAAGTAGCAGAAACATTTTCTGACATACTTGAAAGCTTTCTTTCTGACACTCCTCAGAGTATAAACCTCAGAAACAGACTGAAACAATTGACTGAGGCGAAATTTATACCTAGATGTGGATCAAAGTGCTCCAATAAGAAAGATGAAGCCGGATTGGTATTCTGTTTTGAATACTGATCAGCCACCTGGATACAGCAGGAAGGTCAATATAATTAGTCAAAGAGTCCAAGTGAGAAAACAAACTCTTTCTGTCTACACAGAGTTCGTTTTCTGACTTGGATTCTGCCTGAAATGTTTATTATAATGATCTTCAAATACTAACCTTATGGAATCCACTTGCACCAGCTCGTAACATCAGTTGATATTCTGCAATAAGTTTTTTGCTTTTTTGGTATTCTCTTTTTAGATTTTTGTAAGCAGATCCTTTTTTCTCGATTTCATCACGTAGATTTGCTTGATCCTAATAGGAAATAAGTAAAGCAATTTTCAAACATTTCTGCTTTTTCCAAGGGGTAATTCACTCCTTGGAAATTCCGTACTATTGTTTTCTACAAAATCCCTTTAAAATCCTTTTGCTTAAACAGAAATCTCATACACTTTTTTCGAACAGTGAAATGCCCTCGGCTTTTCAACATTGCAAAGACCTAGCAACTAGCAAGTCAAAACCTGGGCACAGCAAATCAAATCATAGGTTTATGCAACCATTGATGAACTTGGTTTGAAAAATTGGACTTTACCTGGATAGAATTTTTCATTTGAACTTCTATTTGTGTTATGTATCCTTGGAGGTATTCTTGAGAATGCAGTAGATACTCAACAAGTAATTGAGCCAGTCGAAAGAGCTTGATGAGATTTGAATCAGCATCACGAATGCTCTGCAAGAATACAGAAGGAATTATATGGCATGATATGGTATGGCATAGTTTGGAATGGAGTGGTATTGGGTTTAATGTTGTTTTATTAAATGGTATATAGTGGTATGGTATGCGGTATGGTATGGCATGGTTTGTGCTGGCACATATTTGCCATTGCATGTGGTATGGCAATATATTATATGATATGAAATGGTATCATTTGGCATGTTATGCTATTGTAGAGTGTGGTATTGGATGACATGGGGATGATATGCTATGGTCTAGCCTGGTATTATTTGGTATGTTATGGTATAGTGTATATGCTTTTATGGTGTACATTTGTCATGGATGGTGAACATAAGGGTAGATTTTTCCACAAGTGGCATACCACAATAGATGGGATTTGAACTTGGACTGCATGACAACCAGACAGCCAATGACGTTTCCACAGAGCTGTAGAGCTCAATGAAATGCCAAGTAATCTCCAAGTCATACAGCCCAAGGAAGAGTTCTTTAGAGAGAACCATTTTTTGAACTACAATCTATCAGCCTAAACACAAAAAGTCAAATGGGTGGAGAGCCTTCAGGACATTCAATTTTATTAAGCTAGGTCTGGGATAGGGTTTAACAATTGCAGAAAGTAGCATTAGATAACATTTCAATGACACCAGTCTTAAGAACGTGAAATTTTCATACCAATTCATTCTCAACATCACAAAATGCAACATGAGCGATATTATCCTGAAGAGTTTGTACATCTACATCTCTTGCGATTCTGTCAACATCAACAGCAGCTAAGAATGTAAAAATAACAAATTATTGATCAGTATTTGAGTTTTACAGAAACCCAGGATAGAAAGAAGAGCGATAACATCATTGGGCATACTTAAGTTGGGGGGGTGACAGCTTCCTGGCATGCCGGTACAAAGCACCCTGTACACGGTACCACAGGCTAAAAATTGACCCATTACGATCAATCAATCTGGCACATGGGACACTTGAAAAGTCAAAGCCATAAAACAAGTGCATACATGAAAACTGGAACAGTACATCCTCGATTATCCGAACCAACCTCAATTATCCAAACCTCAATTTCCCGAAAGCAAAAATTTCTTAACCTTTCTGTTTATTCCAATTAATTTTAGATTAACCAAATGTAAGCCCCACTTCTTTGAATCTTTATCCAATCTATTCTGCAATCCATTTGAGCAATCCTTAAGTACCTGTGGATGGTAGCAATTAATTTAAAAGGAAGGTTAGCAAGTGAAATTGCCGTCCTCGGGTATCCAAATTTTTGGCTTATATGAACAGCCCTTCGTAAAATTGAGTTCAACATGTTCGGATAATGGAGAATGTACTGTACACCAGTAAATTGTCTGATTGGTAAGCTTGGTCTTATCTTCATTGATTCCTTTTAAAAGCTTACACTCCTCAGAGCATAGGTAAACATCAGAACAAGAACATAACTATGGACAATGCACTAAGATAATCATCTACAAGAGACAAAATAAAAAATTTTACCAAGCTTTTTCCAGTCAATTTTCCCATGTCTTTTTTGAAAGCTAAAGCCACCTGAAAGAAGAATCATAATATTATTACTGAATCCTCAAAACATACATTTCAAATCAAATTGCTTTTGTTAATTCTCAAAATAAATGGCCAACAAGCTACTGTATTTTGTTTGGCAAGTTCAATACATTTCTTATTAAATTCCAGATAAAAGAGGTTTCAATTAATTGAGGTGGGTGGGTCTCAGTAATCTGATTTAAAGATTAAAAAACTTAAATTGTTTACAATTTTACTTTCATTCAAAAAGGCTAAGAATTAATTTTGAAAACAAATTAAGAGGCTGTTACCTTGATACACAAACTGAGAAAAACTTTGGTCGTTTGGACTATAAGATGGCATCATAGCTCATATAAGCATTACTGAAAAGATAGAAAACAACCAGAACTACACATCTTTCAAACACAGACAGTGAAGTGAAAATAAGTTTATAAGTAGGGAAAGCCAGAAAAAAAAGGCAAGGAAAGAAGAAGGCACGGCCATTAATTTATCCACCATTTGCAAATATCAAAGGCTTACTCCATCCACTTTTTTCTGGAAGTAACTTTCACGCCTCTCCAGGCTAGCGCCAAAAACTCAATGCACTTTTTAAGGCCTTCAATCCGCCTAAAATGGCCTAATTCAGCACTCTCGAACTACAACGAAGTGCTTCCTCGCACCACACGTAAAACATGAAGACACGACACTTTAACAAAGTTTTCATTAGATTAAGTTAACTAGAATCAATATAACTAGCAACTTTTTCTGTGAATATTATGAGTTTTAAGAACATAATTTGAACTAACCTTCACAGCAACGAGTTAATCCAACGACATTTTCAAAAAATTTGTTTTGGAATGTGCTTGAACAATGTACTTCATGTAAAAATTTTGGAATTCAATTCAATGCTCACATTCGGCACTTCTTGATTTCGAGAAACATTCGCAAACATTTTAGACCATTTTAAACGTTGTCTTAAAGATTTGAAATCATTATTTGCTAATTTCAAAACTCAGACTGTGCTGTTACCTGAAAGCTTATGTTGCCTTGTGCAAACTCATTTTCAGGACCGGGCCAAACGAATTGAATGGAAATGAATCAAATTTAATCAAACATTGCTTCTCAAACATTTGAAACTTGCTTGGCAAACAGTGTTTGATTGTTTGGCCAGTACTTCAGAATGAGTTTACACAAAGCAGCACAAAAAGCAGCAGCATTCAAAAAGCAATGCTTGCCAAGTAAAAATAAACGAATTTTGGCAAAAGCAAAAATGTTTGATGATAAATGTTTAGCGACGTGGCCAAACAGTTAAACATTTTGCTCGACAACAAAATTTGATCTCGTTTGACAGACATTGATTTGAGCATTTGCCCTAAGGTTAAAACTTTATACTTGTCCAATTTGTCTTTCAAAGTTATAAGCCCAACTTGTCTAGATTTTAGCCTCTAAACAGTCAAATATTGTTTGTCAAACATTTGCAATTATGTTTACAAGCAATGTTAGACCGTTTTGCCACGTCGCTAAACATTCTTGACAATTAAAAATAATCTTGATTTGCTGAATGATGTTTCTAAAAAGCTTAAAACACATTTTCTCTGTTCTGATTATCAAACGCAAAAATGTTTACAAGCAAATTTCAGATGTTTAACAAACAATGTTTGATGGTTTGGCCAGCACCTTACAGAAATCCTCCTTCATAAAAAACTTTCGTAAAATTCTGGCGATCTGAGAATGGAATGTTTCGCTTCAACTGTATTTCAGTAAATAATAAAGTATGAAAGCAAGAAAAATACAAACTTGCTTTATCAAACTTTTCATAAACAACATCATTTCAAATCAATAATCAATACGATTTTCTATTTAAAGTATTAATATTATCATTTAAATCAGTGTTTCATAACTCTTATTTTTCGATTCTAACAGAATCCACAACTTCTTTGACACCAATATCTTCCATATCCTTTGTAATTGCATTTTGAAACGTTCCAGTGGCAATTTGGAGACCGATCTCTGCAATCTGGGAAAGAAAATATATTGCAATTAAAGGTTATAAAATATCGTTTGCTCTCTGATTATGCAATCTAGGTTCCAATTCCGTCTACTGTGGTATGCCACTCGTTGGAAAAACTACTTGGGAAGCAGATAGAAAATTCAGTATAATGAATTGATGTTTATCAGAAATTGACTGAAACTCACTTGAAGGGATTGGTCTTTTGGTTGCAGGATTTGGATTTGGTGCTCCATTGCATGAGTAATAGTTGTTGATTTGACGAAGATCAATGGAACTAAATCCAATGTTGTTTCCAAGTTGCTCGTTTGGATTTGTTTTTGAAACGATGGTGGGAAGTCGATTAGGACTCTTGCTGAATGCATATCTAAAACAAAATAAAATCAATCAATAGCTCTCAGCGATAATAAATCATAAGTTTTAACTAGTTTGACTCAGAATCATCGCTGTCACCCCTAATCGGGAAAAGCCAAAAGAAGAAAAAGAAAGAGGAGAGAAAAGAAGAAAAAGAAGGAAAGAAGAGGAGGAGGAGGAGGAGGAGGAGGAGGAGGAGGAGGAGGAGGAGAAGAAGAAGAAGATGAAGACGAAGGAGAAGAGGAAGAGGAGGAAGAGGAAGAGGAAAAATGACAAGAAGGAGAAGAAGAAAAAGAAGAAAAAGAAAAAGAAGAAAAAGAAGAAGGAGATGATGAGGAAGAAGAAAAAGAAGGAGAAAAAGAAGAAGAAGAAGAAGGAGATGATGAAGAAGAAGAAAAAGAAAGAGGAGGAGCAGAAGAAGGAGATGAAGAAGAAGAAGAAGAAGAAGAAGAAGAAGAAGAAGAAGAAGAAGAAACAAGGAGAAGAAGAAGAAAAAGGAAAGAAGACTATAATAATAACAATTGTAATATACTTTGAATAGTGCATCACACTTTTCGTGTCATAAGGTTCACCAAGAGTACTTGCTTCCCACGATTGATACTTATTAAAGTTGAATTCCATGTCTGAAATCGGGAAGTTAATTGCTGAGAAGACGAATAACATAGACAATTATATCAAGATTTTATCATCTTTGGAACCCTTTATTGGTGGTGGAATAGTCTATTTGAGTTAAGGGCATTTCCAGGTAAGTTTTGGTGGAGAAGCAGTGAATCCCACAAATAAGAAGCAAAAAAGCCAGTCCCTCAGTGGTTCTTAATTTCACCCAATTACGAAATTGACGAGGAGAACCAAAACTCGAAAAGGGGACAAGCATAATGAATGAAAAAGCTGAAAGATATTCTAGAAATCTTCAAGTCATTATGAACAAGGTTTGACATTTCAAGTCCTAGGTCAAAAGATTTCGAGTTTCTCGATTCTTAAACAGCTGGTTCTTATTTGTAGCTTTGTACTGCAATGACTACTAAATGGAAAATAGTTACTCAAGTTTTCTATGCTGCAGCCTACAAAGGATCTCATCATCGACATATTGGGATAAGAGATACCCTGTTTAGGCAGAGTTAATATACCTACAACAATTTGCCCAAATATATCTCTTATCTCCAAATATCTTTTGCACATTTGTCCTTATCTAAAGAAAAGTATAGCACCCAGGGTAGACGTTTGTAGTAGTATCAGGTAAATAGAAGATATTTAACATACTTGGTATAATATTATTGTAGTAAACAGTGACATATTGGTCTCTGTCTTGTCTTGATTGCTCATGATAGAACCCAATTGCATGCATCAACTCATGAATTGCAGTTGATTTGTATTCGCATCCATTACCAATTGAGATCTCTTGTGCACCACCCTGTCTACCAATGTGCGAGTAACAACTAAAAAAAAACAGGCATCTTAGAATACGAATGCATTGCATAAACAATATTCAGTGGTGTTAGGGAGACGCCAGGAGCCCGTAGGAATTTAGTAGCACGGGGCCGTTATGCAGTGATGTCGAAGCAAAGCAAACTCTACGGGGAAGTGGGCTCAGCCTAGTGGGACAATTTTAGAAAACATGCCCTTTAGAACCTTGGAAAATGCATGTTTTGTGTTCCCTGGTTAATGACTTTTTATGGGGTGGCCTTGGGAAGCCTTTCAGCAAAATAATCCAAAAAGAACACTACGAAAAATTTTTTGGGGCTCCTTTTGGTCTGGTGCCCTTAGTTCTTGAACTAAGAGAGCCTAACCTGACTGACAATACCACACATTCAAACCTCTGTTTTCACAAGGTGCAGTGTTAATCCTAGCCATTTAAGGTCGAAAAACATTATCTGTTCTGATGGATGATAGATTGAAAAGAAAGCTGGCTTGACCAGTGTGGTCATATATTATACTGTAGAGGCAAAGGAAAGGGAGAGAGCAGAGAGGCAATGGTCATAAAGGCTGGAGCGCCCACACACCGGGCACCACTGTTCGTTGTGGGTCCCGGCGACAAGATTGGTAGCAGTTTCTGCAACAAGACGCATGTATGACCTTTTGCCTGCAAAGTCTATCCAAGGCCAAGGCAAAGTTGCAGCGCTTTAGGGTCTCCTATATTACACTTCCAATAAATCTTCAATTCGCAGCTTCCTCTGATTGAGGATTTGGAATTATCATGCAGTAATTTAATATCAATCTTGAATATACGTATAGTATGATTCACAAACCCTCCTCTTTTGTTAAATACAACGTAATCTTGTTGATTTGTTCTTGGTATGAATTTCAGACAAGTCTTTGCATGATATTCTCTGATAGCAGCCTCAATTGCCAAATCAAGCCCACTCTATAGAGGTTCAAGTTTTAAATAACCCCCCTCTCAAGTAACCTCACAAATCAGGCTAGACTCAGTAAAAAGGACAACTTAGGTACCTATGACATAATTGGGAGAATGGACTTTGTTTTGCATGCATTTTGTCGAGAGACAATTCACTCTGGAATCTCTTACACCCTTTACTAGGATTTCAATTGTATTATAAGCCACCTCGTATTAGCCTTCTCCTATAATTGACGTTACCCCTCTATGTTGTTACCCCTCCCACTCAAAAGCGTACAGATCAATACGCCCCTAGAGGGGTAATTCAAAATTCAACGGTGCACGCTTTTTATATGGAACCTTTGGTCTGAGTTGAGGCTGGAGTTCCTTTATTATTCAACAAAATAAAGCTGGAAGTTCCTTATATTATTCCTTGTCATGAGATACGCTTGTTTGGGAATTTAATAAAAGGGTATTCCTTATAAAAAAGTGCATGATATTTTACAATGCAAGTTTCAAAGACTTGGCACAATTGGAAGAAGGTCTATCTTCTTAGTTCTACTTACTAACGTCTCCAAAGGTATAAGGAATAACTGCATTAGGCCATTTCTTGTTGTTGATTGCATCAAATGTATTGACATTGATATCAGCTACGATATCACCTTCGATCAAAATTGGCTGAACTGCAGAAATAAAATAATATTACAAAATTGAGACACGACCATTTTTCAAGTAACTGAGTTTCTTTTGTAGCAAAAGTTCAAGGAAGGAATTGTTGCGAGCTTGAGATAAAGTCATTAAGAATTTGGAAACAAACTAATTTATTGATTTCTTAGAAATAAACTAAAAAGAGAACATGTCTGATTACCACTGATTCCAAAGGCAAGCTCTTCTTCTTTTGCTAGAATGAAAACAAAATCATGACGTACTCTTTGGTAGTACACATAGAGGCACTTCACTCTTCAAAAAAGGGGACGAGATTTTAACTAAAACACCAGGATTTCTAAGCAATTCCCATGAATAAATAGGTTCTCGAGCAAGGGTGCACAGATTTTGAATAAGTGAATCGCCCCTCGAAGATGACACAGAAATATGAAAGTTATATTCGACGAAAAAGACGAAAACACATACCATCCTCATTAGCTTTTAAGATCCGATCATGAGCACTTTCAAAGGCGTTTACACCTAAAACAAAATTGAAAAACAGATCACGGCAGATTGATAATCCTTTGTGTGCACTAATGAAAGAGTACAGTAATATTCAAACCATCCAAGAGAAAGCTCCGGCGATTTTTGACCAGAAAAGTTGTATCAAGTTAGTGGGAAGCTAGGTTGCGTGTAGCCTAAAACTCTTCTTTTGAAAAGAGTAGAAATCTGCTCAGAAATTCTAACCACTCTCTACGAAAGAAGACTTTGAGGCTACAGGTAGCAGGCTTGGGGCATCAAATTCAGAACAAAACAATAGGAGGGCAAAGGAAGAGTCAATGCCCCCACAAGCCCCATTGCTTTCTTTCAATCGTTCACGTCTTCTGTTATACCCCTGAGGACTCCTACCTTAGCAATTCCAAAATGCTCGACTGGTTTCCCAACGAACCAACATATGTTCTAAATATTCAAGAAGGGAATTTACTCACCGAAAACGGCAGAGAGACAGAGAAATACAAGAAACATCATGTTGCTGAATTATCAAGGCATCAGAATAAATCAGAACAATGTTGTTTTCGATCTAACTTAGAACCCAGAACCATGCTGCCTGATGTGCTTTAGATGAAGTGCTACTTAAACAACTTGCTATTCTACAAATGCACCATGCTAGAAATCGCAAAGACACGTTGAAAAACAGGTTTATTATCAGGAAAAGTACTTGAAAAGATAAGCAGAATCGTAACAAAACACGATATTCTGTAAAGGGCTTTTAATGAATTTTACTACCATACGTTTACTATTTGATTGAATACAAATATAGAAACAAGACAAAACAAAACAAAAGAATAAAAACAAAACATATTTACAATAATGCTGTAGCTAAATCATCTCAATTGTTAAACCCTGCATATCTATAGAATACAAATTTATCAATACACTGTATTTCTCTTGACCTTAACATTTTCACTATCGCTAGCAAGCCTGAGAGATGCCAAAATCCTGAAGAACCCAAGCCCTGGTCAAACAATCAAACATTGTTTAACAAACATTTGAAATATTGCTCATTGCTGCATTTTGCATGATACAAGCACAAATGACACAAGTCTTTCAAAATCATTGCTGAAGGAATTCTGCTTGCCAAGCAATGTTTTGAGACGTGGCCAAAATGACAAACATTACTTGAAAAGCGAATCTGCTACTTTTCTTAAAGTTACTATTCTATTGTCATTATAAATAGACAGGGCCGTCGTAAGGCAGAAAGGGCAGGCCTTTGGGGGCTTTAGGAGAAGCATTAAGAGAATTTTGGCCCCGGGCCCCGGACCTCTGACCCCGCTGGACCCCCTATCGACGGTACTGTAAATAGGCTACTGACTAATGGATACGAAACACTGTAACTTCAACCCCTTCACTGTTACATGAATAAGCATTTGTGGTTATCATTACTTAACTAACTCAATATACGATTCATGTAATAAGTCTACACTTGCAACAAAATAGTTGCCACAAAATCTTACTCGTGTGTAATGGCCTTCACAAAGACACAATCCCATTACGGTGTATACGAATCAACACTAGTAAGAACAGTATTTAGGCCCATAGCAGCAAAACAGTCCGTATCATCTTTCAAAGGTCCAAGTGGTGTTTCATTTACAAGTTTCGATAATTCAGCTGCACTATAACCAAGCAACATTTTCAAATCACAAACGAACTTATACACAAACCTTTTACCATGTACTTTATGTATCATGTCCCCATCATAATAATATCTCAAAGCTCTGCTTAGCTTTTCATAATTCATCGCTGGTTTATTTTTTCTTTCGCCCCATAATTGTGCCACTCTCTCTGGATCGTTGAGTTTAAAAGCACCCTTATCACCAACCCAAGATATCAGTTTCTGGCTCTTTCGGTCGGTAAGTAATTCTAATAGGAATTGCCATAACTGAATTTGACCACTATTACCTGAAAGAGGAGAAAAACAGCTTAGTTTACCTTTAGGCTTGTGCAAAGTGATGCTGACGAGACTCGGAGTTCGAAACCACGACAAGTGGATCACGAGCCGACGTTCGTGACAAGCATACTTTTAGCTGTTCTTCTTTTGGATTAACTTGAAAGTACTTTAAACAAAGTAGGGTAAAGAACATATAGATAAAATTATGCAGCATTGCTTACTGTTTGGTCTTGATAAATGAGAAGATGTCGTTTGCGTTTCGTGAACTGATGTTTCGCTTCTTGTTTCTCCTGCACAGAATAAAGTAAAGGATAAGTAAAAATCATAAATTAATATTCCACTAAGTTTATTCATATATAGGCTCAAAGACACAGAAAGCTTTTGCAAGCCCTCTATAAGGCCTATATAGCTACGCAGCACTTCTGCAAGGATTCGTTAAACCTCGGCTGTATAGCAGTAATTGATGGGTGAGATACCCATAGCCGATCATATACTTCACAGAAAGCTTATAACCACAGTCAAGAAAACGTTACGGTCAAACGGTCATTGACCAGAGGAAGCTCTGTTAGAACAAGAGAGGTTCTCATCGAGGGGCAAGAGATTCATGTTGAAACAAAAGGATATCTATGAAAACATAGACTTATTACCTGAGTCCGAGTTATAGCTCATGAAACCGAGACTAACACCAAACTGAGATCGCTCAAACTGGCAGCACTAGATTGAGCATCTAGCAGTTGAACTCAGTAGCCATAACAACGACTCAGGTAATAAGTCATGGGTGTTCGAGATTCTAAAAAGCGAATTGCCCCTCGGCCTGAACGTCTTTTAATTCATAGCTATGGGTCATTATCTACAAAGCATTTCAGACTCATTTATAGAAGCAACTACTTCAAATGTGTGATAAAATTTTTGACTTGGGGTAGCATATAGAGGGCGTTAGCAATTGGTCATCCATTGATATACACAATACAGCAGGTTTGAACATGTTAAAATCATCTAAAGCTCCACATCAGTTCCTTAGAGCTGCCGACTGCAGAAAAAATAAAAAAATGTGTGTTTACCGCTGACAACAGTCTCTGTCGTTACAGTTTGTAATGATGAAATTTGACTAGAATTATTTCCAACTGGGATAACTGTTTCTTGCACTGAGGTCGCTCCTGCTTGACAAAAAAGAACAATTCTAGAAATAATAAAATACACAACAAATAGATGGGCAATTGATCTTGATATCATCGCAGGCTATGAGGTTCTGTGCTAAGCACAGGGGAACCACTGAAGCTTTGATTGCACAGGGTGACTCACTGAGCAAAGAAGTGCGATCTAAGTGCTACTTCTCGATGTGACCATTACTTGTGATTCCTTTTGTCTTTTGTTTGGAATTACAGAAAGAGTGCGACTATCCTTACTCTTCCTGACGAGTTTGACCTTGTTGAGAACCCACAACCACAGGCTGAGATGCAGACTCGCTAACCACTTGGCCATTCTCACCACGACTACCATATGACCATAACGAATTGTTTTTTGAGTAGTACAAAATTTCAAAATTGCGATCTATAACATCTACTAGCACCCCTAGAATTTTTAATGGAAATCAGCCAATATTTTATATAAACTAACGCTCTTTATAACATTACAGGCCCTTAATAAAAAAATATCAAAATACCTTGATGCACTGTAATAGGTTGATTTTGATTTGTCACCGTGGCCCCAGTTGCTTGAAAAAAAATATCAAATGAATGAAAAGTCTAGTAAGGCAATACTCAAGGAAAAGACCCCTAAAAGGTATTATATTTGACTTTTAACTTTGCTTGATAAGAACAAATAAGTCCCCGTTGATGCCAATGAGTTGTTAATCAAGTAAAAAGAGTGTATTGTGCTTCATTTACGAAAAGTTGCTTTTACTTTGCTGCTTGTAAAGAGTGTGACTAAATTCACAATTTCCAGACTAACCATCGAAGATGTCATCTAACGATCTACGATATGAAGCAAGCAAGCAAGCAAGCAAGAGAGCAAGCAAGCAATCTTTATTTGTTGACGCAGATCAGGAGTTCTGGCAGCTAAACAGCTAATGTGGACCTGCAGGTTGTGCCCCAAGACTGATATTCTAGAACGAATACCCTTGGTACTGATTTACCGACCTCAGAAAGATGGACAGCTGAGTTGACTGTAGCCTTGTGGAAAGTGGTCCCGACGAGATTCGAACTCACGACCTTACGAGTGCCTTGACAACTCAGCCACACCATCCACAAGCCCAAGATCTACGTCATCCTTTTTCGTATATTTTCTATGCAATGAAACGAGTGTAAAGTCTAATCAGAGATCAAAATTAAAACTTACCGAATTTCAATGTTTCTAAATACATCCAAAGAACATCGACAAGGTTTGATGGAAAATGACTAGATAGATCTTGTTTGGATAAATTGCACAATTCAATTCCATTCATCCTGAATTGATTTGCTTCAACTCCTTGTATATTCAATTCACCAACAAGCCAGTTTACAAACTGACACACTTGCTGAGATGTCCAATTTCGTGGATCTAGAAAGAGGAAGTATCGTTAAGCCCTGCCCAAATCATGAAAAAATGTTTGTCAAACATTTTAGATTTGCTTGCTAAATGGCCACATTACATTGCTTGTCAAACATTTTTGCTTCATACAAGCATAGAATGTTTTAGAAGTTTTTCTTAGGTGATCAAACAAGAAACATTGTTAGTCAAACATTTGTTATTGGCTCATCGAATAATGTTTAAGCGTTTTGCCACGTCGCAAAACATTTCTTGTCAAGCAGAATTTTTTCATCAATGTTTTTGAAAAACTTCAAAACTATTAAGTTATGTATTAAGAGCTTATCTAGACTTTTAAGAAAAATCTTTTAGGCAGGGAGTCAAGCACAAGATGAAAGCGAAAAAAAGACGGATTGTAAAGTATTGAACGACAACAATGGATAATAGGCAGAACAAATGTCAAGCCAGCATGCCGACGATAAAAAGATATCATTAGATTAAAATTAAATTAACAATGAATTGAATACTTATAAACTCAAATTCACAAACCTCTGGGTATACGCATTTCTGCTTCACAAACTTTCAAGAAATTCTGGATTAGAAGAACAGGTGCCAGACTTTGGAGAGAACTATGGTCTCCTTGGAAAGAAAAATCAACAAGAAATTAATTGTATTTCACTATGGAACAGGGTCATATCTTTTTGGGTACACTAGACCCATCTGGATCCTTTCCCAATCTGTTCCCTCATTAGCACAGTGAAATCATTCCCATATCGTACCCAAAATGCATGGATCATTTGGATCCGTTCCCAATCTGTTCTTGTGTAAAAGCAGTGAAATAGTTCCAATATCTTACACGAAAGGTACGGATCTTTTGGATCGGTATCTTTTTCTCTCATGTAAACGGGGGCTAACTTACAATAGTCGTACGAGAGTTAAGCTGTGGCTAAACCAGGAGACATTTCCCCTGCAACATTGTATTCAGTATGTCTCCCAGGATGGCTAGACATGGGAGTGACAAGCGAGCAACATGTCCTACAAGTCACAGAGACAAGAGATGTTCTGTTGTCTCCAAGAAAAATTTGCTTGTCTCTCACTATAAATTTCCTCACGTGCTAGAAAGTTTCCAAGGTGATGAAACTGTGAGACACTGAGGCAACATGTCACAAGCAACAATGTCCCACGCAGCATCTCCTACTTTAGGCAGGCCTTTAACGAGACATGGATTTCATAAATGTTACCTTCAGTTACAAATTGATGAATCAAATTCCTTCTCATTGGTTCATCTAATATTTCAGCATTGATTTTTTGCGGTTGATTGAGATATTCATTTCTCTCAGAATCATCTGATTGTCCTGTCTGAGTACAGCCATCTGAAATCCACAAATAAAAACAGATTTACAACTCTGTTTTGCTATATGCTATATGAGACAGGGATGGCATATCTATCAATGAATGAGCTGCATTAAAATAAGAAGTGCTGCCAGGCCATTACACAATTACATAAAGTTTCCAATCAATCAATCAATAATTGGTTGATACATCAATCATTGGTAGACCAATTAAGTGATCAATCAATCAAGCAATAAATAAATCAATCAATCAATCAATCAATCAATCAAACAATCAACCCATCAATCAATCAATCAATCAATCAATCAATCAATCAATCGATCAATTAATCAAACAATCAATCAGTCAATCAAGCAATAAATAAATCAATTAATCAATCAATCAACAAACCAATCAATCAATCAATCAATCCATTGATGAAACAATCAATCAATCAATCAATAATCAATCAATCAAACAATGAGTCAATCAACCAAACAAACAATTAATCAAACATGAATTAATTAATCAAAAACTCAAACAATCAATCAATCAATCAATTAATCAATCAATCAATAATCAATCAATTGTCTATTACCTACAGGCATTTAAGAGTGATTCATTCAAATGCAATACCTGCTGTACCATGTGTTCCACTTCCAGGTGTAGTGTCAATAACCACAGAAAATTCACCAATCTCTAATCTTTTTAGAGGGGCTATAGACAAAATAAAAGAGACAATGTATTAGAATAATTCAAATGACCACTATCTTAAAGTATGCCATTTTAATATAATGTTAATTCAGTTCTGCATAAAATAGAAAAATCTTGTTGTTATCCTATCATACAAATCACTATGAAAATTTGGCTCAGATGATAAATGATAATACTTATTGTAGCTCAAAAACAATTCACTCTAAAGAAGGTATTATTCACATGAGAAGCAAGAATAATTTGAGAAAATTCTTACCTATGGTAATGTCAACTTTTAGAACAACTAATCCTTCCCCACCAATTCCATGAGATTGAAATGACTGATCCATTTGTAGCTAAAAAGTATAATATACTAAGTCTATAATAGACCTGTTATAATGTGAAATACCACTGGTCTTTTGTAGACAGAAAGAGTTGTTTTCTTGATTTGAATCCTCAATTAATTCTATTGGTCAACTCACAGTATCCTGTGAGCTGATTGGTGTTCAAAACACAATACCAATCCAGCTTCACTCTCCTGATTGGTGCATTTCGATCCAGGTATGGGTGCATTTCAATCTGATTCACAGTGCAACTTTCCATTCTGGAGTGATGGCACCAAACTAGCCTGCAGAGTGTGGCACATGCACGCCTGAGATAACAATAGAATGGTAGTAAAAACAATGGAAATGCACTTCAAGGATTGCTTCACTCCACATACTTTGTACCATGTAAGTTATTTGTTAGCCTCCGTGCATGCAGGTACAAACTTTTCCAAGTGAAAAGGTATCATTCAGTTAGCAGAATTGGAGCTTCATGACAAGCTTCACATGTAGTTTAACTAACTTTAAATAAAGGAAGAAAAAAAAAAAAAAAAAGGCTTGTAGTCTATGGCCCGTTTGCAGAGTATTGCTTTTTTCAATGAGATCTCAGGGTGCAAGAGCCCCTTTCTATTGTTCTATCCTGCTTTTAGCCTATTGTTCTATTGAAAAATAGAACAATATCTATCGTCTGCACAAACCCAAACTCAAATCAACATTGCCGTGCACAATAATACCTTTTGTCCATTATGGAACACTTCATAATCATGAAGTTGGAGTTTCAGTGCTTCTGCAAGTAAATCTTTTAATTTTCCAACATGATCCGCTGCAGGCAGTTGTACAGTCACTGACTGATTACTTATTAGTGGTGATGACATCTTTTTAACCTGAAAATTTAAACAGAAATTCAATTAATTATATGCAAAGCATGAAAATAACTAGATTATATAGGATGGAATGGGGGAACGCTGTGATTCCAAAAAGAGGGCCTAACTAGCTAGATCTCCATTTTGCAAAAAAGCAAACAGTTAGACTATCACTTCTTCTTCTTCTGTAACAGTTTTCGTCGGTTTGCTTATTGAGTATTCTCTGCAGACAAACTAACTTCTGTTGCTTTGTAAATACATTTTATCATGTCAGACCACTTAGATCAATCAGCTGCAATGTATGTTAGGATATTCAAATCTTGGATGGAGTTCAGACTTCGTATGTTAAAAGTTGTTTCAAAAGAGTTATTAGCTGTAACGGCTTTGCAGAGATCATTGTGTAAAGTAAGAGGAAGTGTAATTCTGTTGCGGCCTTTGAATTTAGGTTTACTTGATGGTTGAAAATAGTGTACCATAGCTTTTCTTACTGGAGTATCGTCAGGAAGGCGTAAATTGTGTCCCAATAACTTCCATCTTGATTCTAAAATTTGCAGGGATATTGGTGTTTCTTTTGTTATTGTGTAGACACTTTTGTTATTCATAGTTCTAGACTATCACTATATAGTTCCTAAAAAGAGCTGGAAACAGCCACTGGAAGCATGGCCGTTTTTAACGGAGAATCTAACTACAGAATGCTAGATGTTTACCTTGTTGAAGATCGTCAGAAGGTCTGAAGATGCTTCAAGATCGTCAAATTTTCAAGAAAACAAACTTAAAACTTTTCACTTCAGGCAAATGGAATTATTGTCCAGCAAGACGTTCATAGCAGATAACATGCTCTGAATTTAGGAATGAAACCGAGACAAATAATAAAAAGTGGGAGGTAATAAAGTAAGGTATAACATGGATTGTATGAACTTGGACCTTAGAAGCTTAATAAGGAATGACGAAGTTTGGAATGGAATGGATGGAAGAGGCAGGGAGGGTTTGGAAATATTCATTACCACTTTTAATACCACGTCAAACCATGCAAAAGGCGTCACATGCAGCGAATTTGGGAAAGACATCAAAAATCAGATGACAACAAGATGGATTGTTACAAAGCTGGTCATTAACGCAAACAATTGATGCATGCAGGAACCTTTGCAAAGATTTTGTGTTGGGGAAACTGATCGCTGCCTGGGAAGGTAAGAAATCCCTAACGACGTACTGATATGCCATTCTAAAAGGTATGGCGCACTGCTTTACCTTCTAGTTAAGGAGGAATGATAGCATGCGTTTGTTTGATGTATTTTAAGCGCAAGTCGCCAAGATCGCGTAAACAGAGGAACTAACGAGACCTCGAATCTGGTACATGTCAAAGGCTCTACCTTAGATAGGACTCGAACCCCAACCGACATCACTGATCACAAGAGCAGTAGCCAGGTAGAACACGATGCCACAGAACTTTCCTTGCTACCAATCATTTGATACTGTACTGTACTGCATTGCACACCCTCCGCTGTATTGCACAGACACTTCCAAGCGTGCTCCTACAATTCATTCGCTTCAACTTTGCGGAAAAGTGTTTATTGATTGGTTGAAACCTTGCAGGCATCAGGCTCGAGCCACATTAAAATTGGTCTAATGCCTTTAATGTAGGAGGCGACAGCCACAAGCAAGCAAGGTGAGACCAAAGACAGAAAGATTCGAGACAATCAACTCACGTTACACGATAAATAGGAATCGAAAGTATAAACCTCACACCGTGTAATACATGATACGATATACAAACTAACTCAAGTTACATTGCAGCAGTATGAGAAACGCAAGGATTAATAAGGTACAGAAAGACATGAAAAATTGTTACTTGTCGAATGTAAAACCTGTCAAACAAATCGAATAGGATATGGTGTGTTCGATCAAGAACCGGAAAGACAGGAAGATACCATTGAAACCGGAAAATACTAGATAATCGCATCGTTTTCCGGTTCAAAAAGTCAATCCTGGTCATCTCAGGTAGACACGGTTAGTGTCGCTAAAATACTGCATAGCAAATACTTAAATGTTCAATAAAGTTTAAACTGACCTAAAAATACTTAGAAAATCCAGAATAACAAAATCATAGAAATTATCTAAATTGGCAAATGCAGTGCGATTGTAAAAGGTGGGAATGAAGTAGATGTGGGGGTTATTGGGGGGTTACGGGTTTCCATAGATTTTAATCGAAAATTTTACGGAAACCAACTTCAGGTTTGGTTTGCAAGATCTTTCAAGAGAGATGTTTTCGGAAAACCAGTTTTGGGAGCTGTTTCGGGGGCTTCAGAGAAAGCAGTTGCGACCCTCAAAACATTTTACCCCTTCTTTTACAAGAATAAGATTTTCTCTCTCTGTTGATTCCGTTGAAGGTTTCGCTTGAGATCAAATCGGTCCAAAATGCTACACGGTGACGAAATTAATCTTAATGCAGTGCATTTGCGAAAAGGCAAATAAGCTCCCATGAAAAATAGAAAAAATCGAGATATATAATAATGAAAGAAAGGGGTAAAAATCTAATATACTGATAATGTTAAATAACAGTTCAGGATAGATAAAGATAGAGTCTAAATAATAATCCAAGAGGATTGTTGATTGGGTCTGGGAGCTTTAAACTAGAGTCTAATGCAAAATGTATGTGTAAATTAAAGCAAATTGAAGTCAGTGACGCAAAATAGGCTTAATAATAGAAAAACTTGTAGGTGGGGTTTTCATAACCACTTTTCTGCATCTTGATGAGATGTTCTTGGTCTTCTGGTTCAGCGTCAACAACAACAACATGTGACTGGTTAGCCTGGTTTCTGCGCATGATCAAAGCAATGATGCTACCGAGCATGATGACCAAGGCACCACAACTTAGGCCAATAACAGCGGCGACGGATTTTGGATGTTTGAAGAATGGATGGCCAGGGTCCGGTTCGTTTTGGTCGGTTGGCTTCCCTTGAGCTTGCGGCGTTGGCATCTTTTGTACTTTGGGTTTCTGTGGTTTAGGCTTGTCTGTCTCGTGGTGCATTTTAGAACGTGCGGCTTCGTTTTCAGGAAGGCCTTCTGAGTCAAATGCTGTCTTTGGCGGCACATCAGTAGGGTTGATTGTGTTGCTAGATAGTTTTGATTTTGAATTGTTATCAGGTGTGTGGTTAGACGTCTTCTCCACTTCTTCCTCTTCCTTTGGTATCTCATATATAGGAAAAGTGCTAGCTTTTTCCAATTTAGCGTCCTTTTCTTTTGCAGCATGTTCACCATCTTCTTTCTCAGACTTAGCTTTCTCTGTGGGCTTTTCGAAAGCTTCACCAGTCATTTCCTTTGCTGCTTTCAACAATTTCTTTTGTACGTTCTTATGTGAGAGCACTGGTTCGATCAGTTTTGGAACTTGAGCCTAAAAATTAAGGAATAAAATAAAATTATTGCAAGATTAACTTAGTGACAGATTTGGTAACTGTAATTATCCGATTCAGCACATCAATTAAAGTAACTTTGGTATGGTTATGTGCTGCCCATATAGATGGATTTTCAGCTCTAAAGTTCTCCAAACATGGGTATGATTTTATGATTTCAACCTAAACCCAATATATGAGGGGGGGAATGAATAAAACCAAATAAGTTCATTAATAGTGTGAAAATCGCGCCGAAGATGTTCGTTGTGCATTTTCAAATAATTATAAGGCCTAAATAGTCATTGTTTTCTTATTCCACTTATTATTACCCATTACATAGGATCTAGGTCTGTATTAAAAATTGATGGGCCTGTAAATCGTGTTAATCTCGGTGGCACACCCCTGTAGATCCATTAGTCATGTACCACCTGGAGCATAAACGTCACTTGTGAGCTCCAACATGAGCGAATGGAGGAGACTGGTGAAATTGTTATATTAGAAATAAAAGGAATTTGCACTCAAGGGACATTATTCAAAAGTCTAACTGAATGCGTTTCACTCTCCTGGGCCAGGTACTAATCTTTCGAAGAATTAAGTGAAATTGCGGAAACGAAAAATAGCATTTTAATATCACACGAATATTACTGAAATTTGTAAAAACAACGTTGTCCTTACCTCATCAGTCAATTTGATGAATGCTCTTAAACCAAACTGTCTTGCAACATCAGGAAGGTAACTAAGAAGGTTAATGCTAGCATTGACAACTTGGTTCAATTCTTGAAGATGATTCAACAAGACATCTTTGAGTTCTTCTGCCAATGCTGCATTTTGCTTTCTAACGTGTTGGAAATGACGAAGGCTAAACAACGAACACAAAAATATAACTCCAATTTTAGCACATCCAATTTTTGCAACACAACATAAACACATGCCCAAAATACAAAAAAATCCTAAAAAACTCTTGGGAAAAAGAGTAATTTCTCAAGGGGACAGGGGAACATGTAATCCCCCTCCTAAACGACCCTCATAGATGTAGCTTTTTTTCTCGAAACATCGTTAAAATTGTCTCTGTCTTGTTACAGAATCCTCTTAGTACAATTCAGTTGTTATATTCATTTGATAGTACCACATGCGATAATTATAATTTTATGTTGTGTTTGCTACTTTCAACGAAAAAAACGTGCAAGATTTGGCGCGAAGAGCAAATAAGACTGGGGCATTGCACAGATAGTTTTAATAGCAGGTCCATATCAGCTTTAGCTAACACTTAATTCTTTAACCTGCTTTATCAAATAAATTATGTATGTATGTTGTGGATGTTTGTACGTAGTTTGCTATAATCTAATAAGGTTTTTAACTTGATTGAGAGAAGCTTAAAACATGATTGAAATAGTGTAAAACATGATTGAAATAGCGTAAAACTTGATTAAAATAGCGTAAAACTTGATTGAAATAGCGTAAAACATGACTGAAATAGCGTAAAACATGATTGAAATAGCGTAAAACATGATTGAAATAGCGTAAAACATGATTGAAATAGAGAACACGATTGAAATAGCGCAAAACATGATTGAAATAGCGCAAAACATTATTGAAATAGCGTAAAACATGATTTAAATAGCGTAAAACATGATTGAAATAGCGTAAAACATGATTGAAATAGCGTAAAATGTAATTGAAATAGCCCAAAAAATGTTCCCAAAGTTTCTTGCATTTTGAAACTTCTAACTGCTCAAAGGCTCATCTTATATACTAAAATTAAGATTCCAAGCTGCTACACTTACCTGTGAAGACGATCATGCTCGCAAGCTTGGAAGAATTGTCTTGCAGTTCTAAGGATCTTCTTGGCATGGTGTGGTTTCTCTTCGACGGCAGCTAAATAAGCAACCATAGCTCTTCTCTTCTGTTTGTTGATATTTGTTGTGATGCAGTTTGAATGTTCGGTTTTCAAGCGATCTATTTCCTCCTTAGCATCTTTTTCAAGGGCATCTATGGTCTCTCTGAAAGCTTTCAAGGTGTCTGGAGAGGAATTTTACCATTAGTAACTATTTCATGCAACCCAGCGAGCAGATTGATTTGCTAAATTAGCTTTTGGTTTACGCTGCCGTTAACATGAATCCATGGCTTAAAGCCAAGGCTCAAACATTGAATCTTATATTATCAGAAACATACCAAAATAATAATTATTATCAACCTTGAAGAGAGCAAATTATAATTCCACGAGGATATAGGCTCTGGTGAAATCAAACATTGTCAAAATTTGAAATTTGTTAATTAATTAACGTTTGAAACTGGCCACGTCATACATCGTTACTGCATTTGACAAGCAGAACTGGCTGATTCTTTTCGTGAAGCAAGCATTAATGTGGCCAAATGGAAAAGATTCTGTTTGACATGAAAATTTCGGATGTTTGACAGACGTCAGACAGTCTTTGTTGTTTAGACTTTACAAAAGCCTTCACTTACTATTAATATAGGTCTAGTCTTTGAGAGGTAAAAATTTCAAAATTGTTTTGAACAACAGTGATTCTGATGTTTTACCATACTCTGAGGAGTGTCAGACAAAAAAGCTATTAAGTATGTCCAAAAATGTTTCCACTGTTTCAAACAATTTCAATAAAGGACTGTGGAACACTGGAAAACTTTGATATCTAAAAAATTATCATCGTTTTTTATTTCTTCCTGAGCTTATTAATTGAATTTCTAGATGATAAAGTGAAACATTATAAGTGATTTGACGTACTTGTCATGTTATTCTTTGCAGCAGCAAAATTTTCAAGTTTGAGAATCTTGTAACGTCTTTCTGCCTCCTCCCAAGCTTCACTGACAGCTGCAAGTCTTTTGTCATGCTTATCTTCAAGACTCTTTCGTTTTGTTTCATACAAAGTACGATCACATCCTGAAGATTCAAAAAAGACAAATATCAAAAGACAAAATCTTTGACATCTAAATTTTGTAAGACTTAAAAAGACTGACAAAATATTGGTAAATATATAACGCATGCTGTTCCTACTAGGGAGAATTAAATTTGTATTATACAGCTATATTAAGCAAATGCAAGAGTTGATGACCTAGACCCTGGCTGTGAGGCTTTACTAGATGAGGCTAAAACCATTTCTTCACTGAGTCAGTACAATTTTAGGGCTTGATGCCTCAGCAAAACAATTTTAAGCAAAGAAAGTCTTACTTTTCTAAAGTTTTTAAGTCTCTCTTGGCAACTTAAAAGTTCTTGCTAGGAAAACGTATTGCAGTTTTGTTCAAACTTGGGCAAAAACACACTTATAACAAAGAATTAATCTGTACTAATCAAGGCTGTTTTTGATACAATATTAGACATGATAATCACCACTTATCATGACAAGCCTTTCATATTTATCAGGGCAATGTGTTTCCAGAGAGTTCCATCTCTCATCATATGGCAATGAAACATGTGGCCAGGCCTAATTCACTGATACAAATTTGTGGCCAAGTCATATGTTTTAATATTCACAAATTAATACTTTGACTAGCCCTTGCTCATCTCCTAGCATTACCTTGCAAGAACTTTTTCCTTAAAGGACCTCCACCACTACAAATGTGTGTATTTACCTTCAGTCTTTTCTGGCATGAATTTCTGAAGATCCCTGATTGCTTTTTCAAGGGCGACTCTGTCAACTTTATCAACCTTATGATGCTTCTTCTTATGAAGCTTCTTCCTTCTGTGTTGTTTCTTTGGGCAGCAAACAAACTCCACACCTAGAAGTTGTAATAAATTAGATATTGTGATAAGCGATAAACTGATAAACAAGATCATGTCTTGTAAGTCATATTTTTCTTTTCTTTAACAATGGCCTAGCCATTTATTTATTTTTATTTACTACTTGGATTTGTCTAATGAATTTGTCACAATGACTTGATTATAAAATGAAAGAAATTAATTAAGCTATAATCTACAGGCAATTACCCAGTAGGTGCTGGGTAATGATTTAAATTAACCCTGGAGCCATAGTGGAAGCAAAAGTAATTATTTAAATTACTATGCCAACAACTGGATCACTGTTCTGGTGAATTTTGGTTTCAAATATTATAAATTTAGCACATACCAGTGAACATGTCAGTGCCACAAGCAAGAAGTATTCCATATTCATTCAATTTCATGTTTTCTCTTTTGCAGTATGCAACAGCACGTGATTTCCATTCATCATGGGTCATGCAAGAATCTTGATCATGTAAATGGTTGAATTTACAGCCTTTTGGTACCATCAGAGCATCTGCTTCATACTCATCAACTGTACAAATACAAACAAAGAGTTACTTAACAATAAGAAGATTACTTGTCAGCTTCAATAGCATGCTTTCATGGCATTTAGGTTTTTTGATTGGGACCAATTCCAGGCATGGCATGCCTAGTTCCATAAGACAATTAGAAAGCTGAGATCAAAAGTAAAAACTTCAATCAGTAGTTTGGCAAACACTCATGTTGGATAAAAGTTAGCAGTGTTTGGCTGATATTGGTTGAAGTTTGATCAGGATAAATAATTCACCCAACAGCATTGGGCCCAAACAGTACTGGGCCACCTTTTTGGGTGAACAACATGATGTTGGGTGACGTTTGAAGGGTTCGATCAAGGAAACCAAAAATTTCAGATTGTTGACTTTGTTTTGCCACCTGTGCCATTGACTCAAAGACCCAATGATAAATTTCCCACAGGTGTCCACAGGCTCTTCAATCAAAACCACTTCTTTGATATGTATGTTGGTTGAAATATAGGTTACCTTCAGCCACCCCTGCCCAACAGTCAACAGTAGCCAACATGTGAAAAGAAGTTTGGGGAAATTCAAATGTTGGATGTAATGCTGATGTTTGGCCAAGGTATAGTACCATGAACACTGGGCAATCATTAGATATTTCCTAGATGCAAATGGAAGACATCTAATTGTAGTCATCATTGTAACCATAAGACTACTGTCCTAAAGGGACAGTCATCTAACACAAACTTCTGATAACAGACCATTATGCCTAACTTGCTATGATGTTACAGAGGTCAGGTTTTGTTATAACCAATTTTCTTTCAGCCTTGAAGTGAGCTAAACAACATATCATTGCAGGTGCATAGGAGCTATTGTGACTTCCTCTTTATCTGAACAGTCAAGATCATTTTCAAGTGAGACAGAAGACATCCTCTCATTCAGAATGGCTAAGTAATAAAGAAGATCCACTTACCCAAGCATCTGTATGGTGTGACTTTCTTCTCAATTGTGCATTGTTTTGTTCCCTGTTTGCACCAATTTTTAATTTTTGTTTTTTCATTGGCTTCAACTATATTTGTGATGTTCATTTTTGGATACATCTTTTGGCAATACCTGTCAAAATACAATTTTTAGGAATTTGTTTATTAACTTTCTCTTGTGATATAATCAGTGACAAAAGGAAAAGTATGCTTTGTCACAGCAAAGTTAGAAATCTTCCTTCACCATGCAGGTGATGTGGTGTTGTGGTCAGTTGGCTCAGTCAGAAGCTCAGTGATGTTGGGGTTTTAGCCCCATCTATAGTAGCTATAGTAGCCTCATAGCCAGGATCAAGGTCTTGATTAGTTAACCTGCCTACCACTGAGATCCTAGCAGCAACTGGTGCTGAACACCTTCACCTTCATACATGTTGTCTTCTAATCTTTGCAAAATGAGAAAATTGTTCAGGAAGAGACATTTAAAACACAAGAGACATTTAAAAATATTTAACATACCTTTTGACATCATCTTTGTTGGCATCACAAACTTCAACTCCATTCTTGTCACTCACCCATTTTCCTGTTTTTGGATCAGCATGGAATGGCACATGTCCACAATAAATGGCAACTCTTGGCTCATGTTGGCCTTCTTGTTCAAAAATATCAAGAAGATTACCAAAGACCTAAAAATATGCAAAAGAACATTGATAATACTGTTTCATAATAATTGTATTAGCGTATGTTTTTTTTGCATAAAAATTAAGTAACACATCAAAAGCAGCAAGTTTGGGTGATAAAGCTTTTGGATATACTTTCTGTAGAGACTTTAACTCCCTGAAGAATTGACAAACCCACAAATAATGTCTGAAAGTTATTTTGGCAACATTTGCTTTCTTAGTCATAGCACTGAATGATGATGCTTAAGCCAAATGTAACCATTTTGTCTTTGAGTAACTGATCTGCAGTAATTGCCTTACTTGAAGGGGGGGGGGGATCAGATTTACTGAGAGTCCAACAAAAACTTTCTCTGCAAGTTGATGTTGGAGAAGGCATTCAATCTTTTGGGTAGGAGGCTGAGAACAGATGCATCTTGGTAAAAAGTTCCTCGCCAAAATCTTTAGCATAATCGTTTATTAAACATTTCTCAGGACTTGCAGTATAATACCTCCCAAGTTTCTCAACTTTGTAGCCTTTGCCATACATTCAAAATGCCAGAGACGTTTTTATTTTCCATGTTGTTTCCCAGTACCTAGCAACAGTTGTTTTACTTCTACTGCTGGCTGGTGTGTATAATTTTTGAATTCTCCTTCACTGGCAGTCATTTTTGGAATATCAACACATTGTCGACCTCTTCACTGGAACTGAGGGTGGTCACTGACAAAGGGTCATCATCCCTATTTATTTTGAAACAGGCCGATCATTTTACTGTGGTCATCAAAGTCACCATTTTACTGTGATCATCAAAGTCACAGAGAGCAGGGCTTAACAACATGTGTGCTCCCTCAACTGGATTTGAACCACAGATCTTAGTTTTTGAGCACAAATGGCAAGTCAAGTGCTAATCACTATGCTACACTGCCCTCAACATGAGGACTCAGTCTGACATTTCTTTAAGTTCATAAAACCTTTAGAATATGCATTATATTATGGCCTCACAGACTTGTGTTAAACAGATGGGAAATTATTCCTCACAAAGTCACTGCCTTTTTAATGTGAACATCAACAATCATCAATTGTTGTTATCATTAACATCACGCAGTTTTTCAAATATTAGGCACCATATTTTAAATACAAACTCTTATATTCGCTGTAATGTATGAAAGAAGGTTGTTCTGTAATTGATCCGATCCATATTAAATCGAAAACAAAGGCAAATTGAAAGATTTCTGGTTGATTGAACAAGTCAAGCCTCGGAAGTTCAAAGTTAATTTCCTCCAGTTTTATTATTCCATTTCGATTTGTCCATTCCATAAATTTTAATGGGGAAAATATCATCCTATTTCGAAATTTCAGTCTGATCCTTCCTAACTAAATGAATTTTCAACGCAAACACGCAGCGACATGCTAAATATTGATCCTATAATTCAAATTGATATCGTCTTGTTTACGACAGGAAAGTGGCGTGCAATTTGCAGTGAAACTGGAGCGAAAAATTGTAGTGTATTTCAATTTCAGCATATAAAATATCAACGAAATTCACCAAATGTGTGAATAAATATCGTTCAAAACTAATGTAACTCAATTTATTTGCGTCAAACGCAAAATAACGTAATAAAACTTTCATGAAAGACTTAGGACGAATAAATGATTTTTCAAGATGGCGAGGAAATTCCTCAGACAAGAAACACTCAACAAAACTTACCTGGGCAAAAAGTGCTGCCAGAATAATGGTAGTTATTCCTTTCATATTTGAATATTTATATACAACTACTTCTGTTCATAAGACAGAGTCTTATGCTCCTTGAGTAGATTTTTAATGAAGTTTGAGTAAACTTTATCTTTCCTTTCTGTGACGAAATCTCAAAGCAAATTATTCTCCCTTCTCGCGATCAGCATGATTTGCGGCACTATACAAAATAATGACCACAAAAGTCAACTTTTGACCAATCAGAATGAAGCATTTTTGCATAACAATACAACCTAATTTGCATAACAATACAATCCCCGTTTGATTGGATGATGAAAGATTTACGAATGACAATATAACAATGAATCGAAACCCTTGAGGTATTTAAATGAAAACAATTATGCTTTATTCAAATTTTCTTTTCATTTCCGCTCTCAGGATTCAGTCAACAAAGGCATGGTTATGACGTGTTCGTGGATAGGAATGTCATTCTCTCTGGGGTCAATCCCCTCACAATGTCCTTCTTCTTTACCTCTATTCTTGACCGTACCCCAGGAGAGAGTCCCGCATTTTCTCTAATGGGGTCAGGGTCGTTCATTCGATATTTTTGTGTCACACAGAGAAAAGGGGCGCGCATTAGACAGGGGGGCTAATTAGCATGAGAGAAAATGCGCTAACTTCAAAACTAATCAATGTGTTCTAACAGTAGAAGGAAAATAAGATAAGAGAAACACAGAAACAGCTAACAGTTGCAGGGCAAAGCGCAACCATGAAGCTCTGCCCTGCATTCACAAGATCGCACAGGTAAAACGCCGCGATCGCATGATTTTATTGCGCTATTATTTGAAGGTGCTGTGGCTTCAGGGTTCGAAACCCCAGCTACGTAAGCGTCAAAGACAGGGTCGAGGTCTCGATCAAATAACCTACTACTGAGATCCTAGGGACTGGTGCCAAATACACCATTTCACCTCCTCCTTATGCGCGAGTCGCCCCATTGACGCCAGATCAAGACCAGGGAGCGTGCCGTGTCAAGTCTGCAGTTTTTCCAAGAGTTGTTCAAAAGAACGGGCTTCGGACCTCTTTAGAAGTCTCAAAGAAATTATAGAGGCAGAAAAATGTCCCAAAAGTGCGCCCTTAATGAACTGAGTTGATTTTATAAAATCAAAGCACAAGAATCAGATAGATTTCAGTTTTTCGGTTCCAAATGCTGCAAGCTGTTTCTACAAGGATGACTACTTGTGCCTTCATTGTTTATCGCTGGAGCACAACATTATTTGATGGATTTTAACGAATTAATCAGACAAAATTCAACAGTCGTTTGTTTTCTCATGTATAAGTGACATTTACACTTAACTTTAAGAAACTTTTAACAGGCAAGAATAAGAAGTATTCACAGTTTGCCCAAGAACACATCAAAAATACTGGACCTTATTGCCTTTATAAACCTATGAAATTGAACTTTGCTTATCAAAAAAGCAGATTCAAGCAAGTTCTGTAAATTGATTAAATTTATGAATTTCCGAATTGTTTATTTATCAGTTTTGATATTATTCTAAAAAGATTCTGTTTTCACAGCGTTTTACATTTCTCAGAAGAGCTCTTTTTCAGTCGACTTCTCGAGATTGCACAACTTTATTTTCCTCTTCAGGCTGGCTTGGAGCTGTAGAAACATCATTTTTAGGAAATTTTTTGCTCAGGTACCAAATATGTTCCTTTATTTCAGGAATCATGATCCGTTTACGAACGTCGGGTTGAAGCATTTTACAGATGAGATCTTTGACTTCAGGGGAGATATTTTTACGCGATGAAAAATGAATCGGACGCATAACTTGCTCGAGAAGCGTTTTCAAATGTGAGTCATCAAATGGAAGGCTTGCGCTGACCATTGTATACAATACAACACCAAGACTCCATATATCTGAAAGCATACCATCATATGCGATACCGCGTAAGATCTCCGGCGGAGCGTAAGCATAAGAACCGCAGAATGTTTGACTGAAGCGGTGCTTGTTGGTCTCCGGAATTATCATTGACGCGCGGGCGAAACCAAAATCAGATACCAAAATATTATTATTATGATCAAGAAGTAGATTTTCACATTTCAAATCACGGTGAACTATCCCAAGCGAATGGAAGTAATCTGTCGCTGAAATAAGCTGGATGTAGAAAGCCCGTGCGTGGTCATCTGATAACGGGCCGTGACTTCTAATGTATTCCAGAAGATCGCCGTTCTCTGCTAAATTCATGATCAAGTAAATACGCGAATTGGTTTCGATCGCTTCAAGTAGCGTTATGCAATTTGGATGTCTCAAACGCTTCAGAACTTGAATCTCTTCGGTAAAAACTTCGCCAAATAATCATCAGGAGCTTTCTTTTTTGAAATTATCTTGATGGCGACTTTTCTTCGGTGTTTTTTAGACTGAGCGCTTTTCACGACAGCATAGGAACCTTTGCCCAAGCTTTGTCCCAGAATATATCCATATTGTGCCAGCAGAGCGGCTGAAGTGTCATACGGGCCAGCAATGGCACCAGGCGGTGCTTCACTTCTTGCTGAAACAGGTCTCGATTGATCTTTCTCTACTTTTGCTACTTCAACGGTTTCCTGTCTGACGTTGTCATCTTTCCACTTTTATTATTAGCCATTAGAAAGTGAAGAAATTTTCGCAGCGGAGAAGACGAAGCTAGAAAGCTAAACATAGATGCATTGAAAATGTCTTCCCTAATTTCACTGTCCATTTCCTTTTTGTCAACAAACACACGATCGGAAAAATTAAAACCACAAAATATAATTCTAAGACAGTGATTTTATCTGGTTTGTGATCTGACGTCACAATAATATCTATGGTCAGCGGTCTCTCCTACAATTAATGCAGGCATTTTACGTTGAAATTAGGCTCTTTATATTTTACCCTGGCAAATTACGTCCACAGCTCTTCAAAACGAGACAGCCACCAGATAGAGACGATTAAAACTGTGTTGAACGTTGAGCAATCAGATCTCATTCATTGTCGATAAAAGCGGATCATATAATAAGTCTTCGTTAGAAGCAGACGTTCGAGACGAGCTCCAGACTCACTACAGGATTCGCTCCCAGACCTCTACAGACCCGCTCATACCATGTAGTTTGTAACCTGTAGCCTAGACACTCTTGAAAGTGTCTGAGTCTGCGCGCATGCTAGAAGTTTGTTGTTTTTGTTGCTTTCTGTGAAAATATTACTGCTAAGACAAGCTTCATTCTTACCTCGCTATTCAGCAATCTCTAATAACGATAACGCAATAACTCAAGCGTTTGCGATGCTTTTACACTTAAGGCCTGGCTAAACTAGGAGACATGTCGCGGACGACATTGTCGCGAGTAACATATCCCTTCAATATCTCCCAGTTTAGCCACCTTGAAATTTTGTAGCGCGCGAAAAAATTTGTAGCGAGAGACACGCAAATGTTTCTGGGAGACAATAGAAACATCTCATGTCTCCATGACTCGGGGGAAATGTTGCTCGCTTGTCATTCGCGTGTTTAGCCACCCTAGAAGACACGCCGAATACAATGTCGAGCGCGACATCTCTTCTAGTTTAGCCAGAGATTTAGCCTTTCCTACGTTTATAAGACAAAAAGACAATACTAATTTGACCATGACCACAGTACCAATCATCGAATCAACTAAAACGCTACGTCTTAAAAATAAAATGATTCTAAGTCTTTAACTCAGACTTAAGCATAACCTTACAGAACTTAGCCCTATACAAAAGACAAAGCAGCTTTGCTTATGAAAAGCTGTACTGTTTTAAATTGAGATTGTACGTTATAAAAAGAGCATAACATGTATAGAGTTCGATCTACTATAGCTAAAAGCAGTTAGATCAAGCTGTCCCTTAAAGCAGCAAGTGCTTAAAAAGAACATAAAATATATAGAGTTCGATCTACTATAGCTAAAAGCAGTTAGATCAAGTTGTCCCTTAAAGCAGCAAGTGCTTAAAAAGAACATAAAATATATAGAGTTCGATCTACTATAGCTAAAAGCAGTTAGATCAAGTTGTCCCTTAAAGCAGCAAGTGCTTTTAGTAAATACCGTCTATAATTATGTACAGCATTGAATAACAGACCCAACTAAAGATGGAATTATTTTACAAGAACTTTTTTCTTCACCTGGTGGGATTTTCTTGAAAAGTGATGCACTTGCCAAAAACAGTTCACGATCAGCAGGCGATGAGGGAGCGCGACAATAGAGACTGCCATTCATCCCAAGCTAAAAGAAGAAGTACGTAGTGTATATAAGATCATAATTGGGCTACCACAATTGTTATAATGACCTTGAGTAGGATTCGAAAAAGGGACTTTCTGGACAACAAGCAAGTCGACTACTCCACTTTACTGTATATTAGAAAGGTATTAGGTTTAGGTATGTTCGGCGCACTTCATTCGGAATTTTTGTGGGGGATATCAAATTTATAAGCATTCATGCAAAGTGTCTAAAATTTAGGGCGAATGGTTAATACTAGGATGGATTTTTACACGGGTGGCAGAGTTCTCATGATCAGAGAGCTAGCACTGCCTACATTGAGCTGTGTGGCTCAGTGGAAACATCATTGGCTCTCTGTAGTCCAGGTTCGAATCTCATCTACTGTGCTATGCCACATTTGGCGTATTTTTTCTTCGACTTTTGTTCTAAATAGACGCCTTCTCTTTTCAGTAGACTTCAAAACCTTCTAACTAAAACGCTTGATGGTTTTGCAGGTGCTCTTCGAGGGAGGCGAATCATGGATTATTATAATAATGATTTTAGTCCACCGAACTGGTCCTAATTGACATAAAAGTATCAATTACCTTTTGTGGAGGGAAACTCAGCTCCTTTCTGATGTCAATATCCTTTCTCATACTAAGAACATTTCCATCATCATTCAGTCCACAGATTAAATTTCTACGATGTTGTCGATGTCTGATTTTACTCAAAACCAAAGCACCAGTCCCTCTGAAATCAATGAAATCCAATTTGTCTTTATTTTCATTTTCCTTGTTATCATTATTCGCTTTTTCTTTGATCATCTCCAACGCCTTCTTGCTCAAAAGGTTGGATGATAAGCCAATCGTCCTTAAAACATTTATTGCAGAATGTTTGGCCATAAGTGAGCTTGTGTCATCTTCTTTATCTAGAAAGAAATCGAAGAAATTCTATTAAAACTTGAAAACAATTTGTAGAGTAAAATGCAGAATTATCTACATCGTTCCTGCAAAAAAGACCTTATTCATCATGGCCCCAATCGTGTTGAAACACCCCAAAATTTATTAAATTGTTCAAGCAGCTAAATCGCCTATTGATTGAATAAAAAAACAATTAATCATGTGATTATGAAGTAAGTAATCAGCCAATCATTAAGTCACTGAATCAAGCAATCATTCAATCATTAATCAACCAATCATTTGGTCTACCAATCTTGTATATCGATAAAGGTTCAAGAAAAAACAACGAACTTAATCTATAGAAATTAGATTGACTTGCCTCGTTTGGATGTAGGTGCAATAGCAGCTAATGCACTCCAGTCAACATCTTCTAACGAGGCTGGTTTTTGGGATTTTGAATTTTCTTCATCAAAGAAATCGAGTTCTTCATCACTGATCTTCTCATAAACATCATCTAAATTTACATCACTTCCATCATTAGTATTACTGCGTCCTATAAAACAGAAATAATATACGTTCACTTTTACAATAAACCAGCAGTACTCTAGTATATATTCTTCCAAATCAGGATAGAATCAGTAAACGAAACCCCCCTGAAAGTAGATGGTCTTATCAAAACATAACGACTTCAAGGGAGCAAAAGGACTACTCAGTACTCTACTACATGCTTTTCAAAATCAGGATAGAATCAGTTAACACCAAACCCCCTGAAAGAAGATGGCCTTAGCAAAGCAATATCATTTTCCACGGAGCAAAAAGGGCCGGTCAGTTCTCTACTATGGCTTTCCAACTCAGGATAGAATCAATGCAAGAAAACCCCTGAAACTAGATTGCCTTCTCAAGGTAACATATAAATTTCGAGGGGGCAAAAGGGCCAATCAGTACTTCACTTAATAGTTTTTTAATTCGAGATAGAATCGTCAAACGAACCCCCCTGAAATTAGATGGCCTTATCAAAGTAAAATATTAATTTCCAGGGGGCCAAAAACGAAATAATAATAAACAGTAACCTTTATTACTGCTGCTCCTTTTCTGTGTTTTCGTCTCTGAATCACTTCGTTCTGATGGCGAATTTCGACCGTGTGAAGTCCTCAACTCCTTTACTCTTTTATCTTCTATCTTGCTTCCCTGTGAATCATCACGGCTTGGTGATTCCTCCCTCTTTTCTGATCTTGATGAGTGTCGTTCTCTCCGTGATCTTTCAGTACTTGATCCTCGTTTGTATCTACGATCCCGTTCTCTGCTTCCCTTATCTGATCTTCGGTCTCTTCGTTCATCCCCTGTGTCATCTATATACAAATAAGAGCTATCTTAGATACCTTATATTTCCACACGAGAAAAGTACAAGAATTCGATATGCTCAACGTCTATCCTTTGTCGCAGATTTGTCATGAACTGCGAACTCTAAGATAGACATACACACTTTTTTATAAAGAACCACTTTATAAGGAACGTACATGTAGAAGGCCCGAAAATTTAAAGAACTTATACCACTAAAGATTAAATCACTGAGGAACTTTTCAATGTTGAATGTTTTTACCACTGCAAACAATGATGAATTAGAAAACCGGTTCCATTCACATGCAGTCAAAAACCATATAAATTGAATGTTACAAATGTATCAAATGTTTCTGTGAGAAGTCTTGAGCTTTGCTTACATGTAAGTGTCTCTGTACGCTGAATGTGCAGTAAATATTAAAGAACTATTAAGGAATTTTTGGAACTACAATTGACTCAAAAGTGGTCAAAAGTAAGGAACTTTTAGGCCTTGAGCTTGGTTCTTTATTAAAAAAAGGGTGTAGAACCAAATCACTCACCTCTTTTGTAATGAGCTTCCCTGTGTCCTTTACTCCTTTTGTCTCTATCAGGATGCTTCCTGTTTTCTGCTTTCATCTCATCATCTGAACCAGACTGGACATCACTGTCAGTTTTTAATTTCTTTCCTTTTCTCTCCAGCGATTGATCTTTCTCTACTGACTGGTGATCCCGCTTTCGTTTTCTTTCAAAAAATGAGACGAGACTTAGAAACCCCACAGTCAGGTGTATGTTAGCATTGCACACAGTCAGAGCTAGTTGCCGATTATTAATCAGCGATTTTTGGAACTAACTTATTGCAACTGACCTGTCATTGTCAACATGAGCTTTCTGAAGCAGTTGGCATCTATAATCATGGCCAAAATTATTGAGATAACAAACATGGAGGTATGCTAGCCGGTTGCTCACTTCCCCCATCCAACAATGATATGGGGAGGGGCGCCACAAACAAGTTGTCTCACACGATTTTGACCAGGATTGCAGTTCCTTTTTGACGGCAACTAGTGGGCGCAGAGTGCCAGAAAGTTGGGCATGTTGTTTACTTCTGCAATCATTTGACGAATGATTCCCAACAGTCGCTGTCGACCTGAGCACTTCTGCGACTGCAATCAACTGTATCCTATAAGTTTGACTAGTTGTTGTCATGTCGACATAAGTCAACTAGTTGGCGCTAGTTCTGTCGTATCCTAGGTCGGCATAAGCCCGGCTTGGGCTGAAATGTATTGATTTCTATATGATGAAATAAATAAATCATACTTAGTCCTTCCTCTGTTTACATCCCCTTCTTCTTCGCCTTCAAATGGACTACGAGTTCTTCTTCTTGCATTAGGACTTCTTGAGGAGTGATCTAAGTCAACATAAACATCATAAGTTCTCACTCGAGTGGAGAAAATCCGAAGTAGGGGGGAATAAAACTTAATTAGACTGTTTAAGTTCTTCTTGGGTCGCTTTGTTGCGTTGTCCTGTGATATGATAATATAAGGAGAACTTTGAATAATCTGTAACTAAAGCCATCTTCAAACGTTGAAATATTTTAATCGAACATTTGCAGAAAGTTGCTGTCCAAGCAATGTTTCATGGTTGAGCAAACAAATGATTATTGCTTCAGAAGCAAAAATTGACTAATTTGTTTGCGCTATGTTGTTATCTGCCGGCCAAAAACAAAGCTTTTGAGAGCATTATTTTCAACATGTTTTCTAACAGTCAAACATATTTGATATGCGAATTTCAGATGACAACTGTTTGTTTGGCCAGGGGTTATAAAAGAAGTTGACAAAAATTTCGATTACACACCTTTACGTTCTTTCTTTCTGTCCATTTGACTCGAGCCTTCCAATTCTTTACCGGAAGGGTAATCTCCACGATACCTATGTCTATCATCAGACTGGCTTCCTTGCGAATACCCTTGATAAAAGTCCCTTGATCTGCCCCCTTGGTACCCCTCTTCATCATCTTGATATCCTCTGCGGTAGCTATGGTGCCCATAGTCATCACGACCGCCTACAAGAAGATATAAGGTCAGTAGAAGCGCTATAAAGTCCCACTTATACAGTTAAAACCCGCACATAAGAACCTTCATTTATTAAGAACCTACAGCCTGGAATAATATATTTTCTACTCAATAAATAAGATACACTTTAGACTGATATCCAAAGAGGTCCTTACTAAAGGGTCGATCCACTCACGGGTTCAAAGAGCAACTTGTGTGCAAGGTAACCCATCTTCCAAAACATTGCACTCAAGAAAATAAACTTAATGAAATTCCTAAATTTCATAAACCATATCTTGTTACCCAAGATAACATATTTTCAGTTTCAAAACATCATAGTTGACAGAGGCCTAAGCAAAAACGCGATTAAAAAACTTGAAGTACAAGATTTCTACACGCTGAATGTGAAGGTGAAATGATGTGTTTAGCGCCAGTAGCTAGCATATCAGTAAGGTTAACTAACCCAGACCACAACCCTGGCTGTGGCGCTACCGCAAGCCAGCTGGGATAAGAACAGGACTCCACAGCACCTTCTAAAGGGACGAGGATTTGAAAAACGGTCGAAAAGGAAAAGAATAAATGTTAAAGGGAGCCTAATGTAAATGCAGGTCTTAATTTTCTCATGTGAAGTAAACGTGTTTCGATATTAAGACACTTTCATTTATCCGGACACATTCGCATGTTCCTGTAAAATTGGATCGCCTCTCAGTGCATTATCTTGTTTGTAGTGCAATAAATATGCAGAATTTCTTACCTCTACTGCGGTATCTGGCATCATCAGCTGGGTATTGTTGCTCCGAATATTGCCTATACTGCTGCCTATCTTCACTGTCTTTCGAATGAGCATCATATCGTGATCTGTAGCTGCTTTGCCCCCTGCCACGCCCATACGTCACGGGGGTACCACGATGTCCACGATCATCATAACTAGATCTATCACGATCCCATGATTCATAGCTGCCTTCTTGATTGGTTGATGAATGATGTTGTTGTTGTTGCTGGGGATAATGATCTCTTCCGTGTGTATCGGATTTGTAATCTCGTTTTCGTTCATCGTGACTGAAAAAAATAAGAAATCGATATATTTTGCAATAGAACATCTCCAGTGGACATAGACGCAAGATAACTATTACTTTTACATCGTTAGTCTTAATGATACGCACACAATAGCTGCACGATCGTTAGTCTTAATAACATGCACACAATGGCTGCAACCGTTACTACAAAATAAGGCTTTAGGGGTAAATTAATAAGATATTATGGGCTATATATTTCTAAAATATATCTATTTAGCTGTGAAAAAGTCCTGAATGCCAGGGGGAAATATTAGCACTTGCATTAATATTTTCTAACATCAGATAATTAACTCAACTCCCTAACTTCATTAGCTTGGATATAAGGTTGACGACAGCCAGTAAATCTCTAATTAATTGAAATAGCAGAAAACATTAAACGTCAGAGCTAGACCATCAAAACATGGATTCGAAAAGCCTTTTAGGTGCAAAATAGTTTGGAAAACATGTTTGAAAATGCACTGAAGGATCTATTTAAGTCAAGGTTTTTCGATTGACACTCTAAAGCGAGGGTCGATTCACTCGTTGAAATCTCGTACACCTTGGCTAGAAAATCTATTATTTTCACAGAAATCCCTTCGAAATCCTTTTGTTTTCACAAAAATCTCGTACACCCTTTTGAGGAGTGAATTGTCCCTCGCTCTAAAGAGTACAAAAATACTGAAATAAGTCAAAATGACTGGTTACAGGAGATATAAACGAAGATAGGGACCGAAATTAGAGAGAAGTGTAAGAGAAGAACTCTTTCTGCCTGCCCTAAACTTCTGAAAAATACAGTTGAAGCTCCAAGATTAATTTGTGCTAAAACAACCCTCCATACAGTGGATCCCCCTCCCTACTATTGTTCCGAAAGGTATACGTTATAGGGAAGTTGAATTGTGCGAATGAAAATATTGAAAATGACTTACACATTAGATTCTTTACTATCTTCATAACTCCTTCTATGCCAGACTCTTGAATCATCATATTTATCAATTTTTTTGTCCTTTTCTTTCTTCTTTTCTTCTTTATATCCTTTCTCTTGATTTTTTGACTTTTTACTTGATTTTTTATCAATGACGTCATCATCAAATTCATTTCCTGACTCAGATTCACCTGACCAGCTGTCAGATCTTCTCGAATGTTCTTTGGATTTTTCAATCTTTGGACTTGCACTGTGTGTTGATTTAGACTTAGATTTCTTCTTCCCGTGTTCATGTTGTGAAGCCTTCCCTGCATATTCATCCTCCTCTATGTGCCTCCCACTTTTCTTTGATCTATCTTCCTCATGAGCCTTTTCTGATTTTGAATAAACATTCTCATCTGATTCTTCATCATTTTCTGATTCATACCTTTAAGGAAAGAAAACAAAATTCAAAGGAAAGTTTGAACGAAGCTAAGGAACAGGAAAAACATTTGTAAAACATACGGGCTTCATTTAATTTATCAAGCAACTTTATCGTTTCTCTTATGCTATAGTTAGGTGAAGGTGAAATGGTGTATTTAGTACCAGTCACTAAGATCTCAGTAGTAGGTTAACTAATCGAGACCTTAACCTTGGCTGTGACGATACCGTGGCTGGGACTGGAACCCCGACCTCGCCGAGTTTTTGACACCGGGAGCCAACTCCATTGGACTACGACGCCATAGCACCTTCATTTTCATACCTTTTATCGTAAAAGGATTTTTCCACAAGATGCATACCACAAGAGCTGGGATTCGAACCTGCATGATCAGAAAGCAAACGACGTTATCAACGACGTTTTCACTGATCGAAATAACCGTTTAAGGTGGAATGATACCCAATTGCCGATCAAAATGCACCAATCAAGTGTAACACTCAATAGGTAATGTGAAAAAGAAGAAGAAGAAGAAGAAGAAGAAGAAGAAGGAGGAGACGAAGAAAAAAGAAAGAAAAACAAAAAAAGAGGACGCAGTAGAAGAAGGCAAATAGGTAAAACGGAACATTATGCTGATAGAAATTAGGAAGTGAAAAAGAAGAAGATAAAGAATAGAATGAGAAAGAATAGGAAAAGAAGATTATGAAGATTATGAAAAAGAATACAAAATAAACTAGAGGGAGAAACAGGAGAAAAATAAAAATATATATCGTACTTCTCCTTCTTCTTCTTTTTCTTCTTCTTTAGTTCCATTCCTGATTGCATCTCCATTTGTTTTTCATAAATTTGTTTTCATTATCAACATTCTTCTTTTTCTTTTTGCTTGATGACGACTCATCACTTTCATATGATTTATATTTATCTTTCTTACTTTTCTTCTTTTTCATCTTATCATCTTCACTTTCACTTTCTGAACTGCTATACTTCGCCTTGTCCTTTTCTTTTCTTCTTCTTCAAAGAACTTGTTTCCACTTTTTCTTTATACTTCGATTCTTCCTCACTCTCATCCTGATATTTCTTCTTTTTTGCTTTCTTTGACTGGCTAACAAATTCATCGTCTTTAACAGTTTCTGAAGATCTTCCACTTTTCTTCTCTTTCTTTTCTTCTCCTGTAAATATAAGTAGTTTGTTGCTTATTTAGCTTGTAACTCAGTAAGTTATTTAGTGATTTGGTTAGGTCTTCAGTTACATAGTTATTTTTAGTCAGTTAGTTATTAGCGGATATAATAGTTAGTTTGTTAGTTAGCTTATTAGTTAGTTAATTAACTAGATAGGTAGATGATTGGCTAGCTCATTAGTCCAGTTAGTTTGTTAGTTAGTTAGTTAGTTACTGGGTTTGTTAGTAAGCATGACAGAGAGATAGTTAGCTAGTTTGTTGTTCAGTTAGTTAGTTAATAAATTAGACATCTAGCAAAGTTGTTTTGTTACTGGGGTAGATAGTTAGTTAGCAAATTAGTCAGTTAGGTAGCTAGTTAGTCAGCTAGTTTGTTGTTTAGTTAGTTTGTTAGTGAGATAATTAGTCAATTAGTTGGCAAGTTAATTATTTTTTGTTTATTACGTTAAATAGTTTGTTAGTTAGTTACTTATGCTGTAAGTTGTTTAGCTAGTTAGCCAGTTTGACGATATAAATTTGCTTATCATAAAATTTCCCAGTTACGGTACCTTTTAATTGGACATTTCTAACATGATCTTTTTTCTCTACCATGACATCTTCATCATAACCTTTTTTTACTTTTGAATGCAAAGAAGATGATTCTCCTTTATCTTTCTTGTCTTTCTTACTCTTCTTTGGTGGAATTTCATCTTCATACACATCTTCAAAGTTCTGCTTATTTTTGATGAACTATCTTTCTTGAACTCTATTTTCAATTTATCAGCATCCAAGAATTTTCTCTTATCTACATAAAGTAGAAAACACCCAATCATACTTGATTAGCAATAGATCATCTTAACAATTAATTCCCTACAACTACCAATCATTTTGTCCAGGCTTTAAAGTTCAAAAAAAGGGTATTGATGAAATGAAACTGGTCAAGAAAAGGGGTTCTTTCCATTGAAATGTAGAAGAATGGGGGGATGCCCTCTTTGATCCCTTTTTCTCAGTAATACAAATACTATACTGCAGCAGAAAGTTGAAATGCTGATAGTTTTCAGAGTATGAACATCATGAAAAGTGAGGAACAACTTTCTTTGACTTATTATCTTATGTTTGAGGTTCTATTCTCAAAAAGTGCCAGGAAAAAGTTCATGGTTTGCAATTTCAAATTTCTGTAAAATTGAAAGACTATGATTATGTGATACGCATTTTATGAGATGTTATAGATAACTGCCTACCTTTCTTTTTCTCTGGACTTTTACGGACATTTTCATAATGATCATAGTCTGCTTCCCTGTTTTAAGATAACAATAAAGTAACCAATTAATCCAAAAGGAATGATCCAAACAATCAATGAATCAAAAATATGATCAAGCAGTTAATTGTTCAATCACTAAGTGAAGCAATAAGCTGATCAATAGGACAATCCATTTGTTAATGAATTGTGAAACTAATCAAGCAATCAATTAATCAAGAGAGCAATCAAGTGATCAATCATTCAATCACTCAGTGAAGCAATCAGCCAATCAATTAGATAATCAAGCAGTCAATGAATTGTGAAACTAATCAAGCAATCAATTAATCAAGAGAGCAATCAAGCAATCGATCATTCAATCAATCAGTAAAGCAATCAGCCAATCAATAAGAAAGTCAAGCAGTAAATGAATTGTGGAACTACTCAAGCAATCAATTAATCAAGAGAGCAATCAAGCAATCGATCACTCAATTACTCAGTAAAGCAATCAGCCAATCAAAAAGACAGTCAAGCAGTCAATGAATTGTGGAACTACTCAAGCAATCAATTAATCAAGAGAGCAATCAAGCAATCAATCATTCAATCACTCAGTAAAGCAATCAGCCAATCAATAAGACAATCAAGCAATCAATTAATCAAGAGAGCAATCAATTAATCAAGAGAGCAATCAATAAATCAAGAGAGCAATCAAGCAATCATTCATTCAATCACTCAGTGAAACAATCAGCCAATCAATAAGACAATCAAGCAATCAATTAATCAAGAGAGCAATCAATTAATCAAGAGAGCAATCAATAAATCAAGAGAGCAATCAAGCAATCATTCATTCAATCACTCAGTGAAACAATCAGCCAATCAATAAGACAATCAAGCAATCAATTAATCAAGAGAGCAATCAATTAATCAAAAGAGCAATCAAGCAATCAATAAATCAAGAGAGCGGTCAAGCAATCAATCATTCAATAACTCAGTGAAACAATCAACCAATCAATAAGACAGTTAAGCAATCAATTAATCAAGAGAGCAATCAATTAATCAAAAGAGCAATCAAGCAATCAATAAATCAAGACAGCGATCAAGCAATCAATCATTCAATAACTCAGTGAAGCAATCAACCAATCAATAAGACAGTTAAGCAATTAATTAATCAAGAGAGCAATCAATTAATCAAAAGAGCAATCAAGCAATCAATAAATCAAGAGAGCGATCAAGCAATCAATCATTCAATAACTCAGTGAAGCAATCAACCAATCAATAAGACAGTCAAGCAGTCAATTAATCAAGAGAGCAATCAATTAATCAAGAGAGCAATCAATAAATCAAGAGAGCAATCAAGCAATCATTCATTCAATCACTCAGTGAAACAATCAGCCAATCAAAAAGACAATCAAGCAATCAATTAATCAAGAGAGCAATCAATTAATCAAAAGAGCAATCAAGCAATCAATAAATCAAGAGAGCGATCAAGCAATCAATCATTCAATAACTCAGTGAAGCAATCAGCCAATCAATAAGACAGTCAAGCAGTCAATTAATCAAGAGAGCAATCAATTAATCAAGAGAGCAATCAATAAATCAAGAGAGCAATCAATAAATCAAGAGAGCAATCAAGCAATCATTCATTCAATCACTCAGTGAAACAATCAGCCAATCAATAAGACAATCAAGCAATCAATTAATCAAGAGAGCAATCAATTAATCAAAAGAGCAATCAAGCAATCAATAAATCAAGAGAGCGATCAAGCAATCAATCATTCAATAACTCAGTGAAACAATCAACCAATCAATAAGACAGTTAAGCAATCAATTAATCAAGAGAGCAATCAATTAATAAAAGAGCAATCAAGCAATCAATAAATCAAGACAGCGATCAAGCAATCAATCATTCAATAATATATATATAATAAGACGAATATTTATACAGGATAGACACGTCAACGAGTTAAATACTGTTGTTATCAATGTGTGTCCTGTGTCCTATGCCTTAGTGTTGCTACCCTAAATATTTACAGATTAAAATGAGTCTCATGTAAGAATACAAATAAACAAAAAGGAAATTTTTCCATTTACATTCTAAGTTTCTGATATAATTTTTATAATAAATGTCATGTAAAATGTTCTATAAGTTTTTTCTCAAATTCTTTATAGCTCTCAATTTTACGAAGATCCAGCGGTAGTTCATTGTACACATTCGCGCCCATAAACATAAATGATTTTCTTGCGTACTCTGTTTTGATCCTTGGTAGTTTTAATGTGTACTTGTTGTTTCGTGTGTGCTTTTCATGCTCTTGCAACTTGAAATGATTCTGCAACTGTTCACATGTTTCCTTGTCTAGACATTTTCGCACCAGCTTGCAAGCCCTGATCTTATTTGCATTGACGACTGACGTAAGCTTCTTGTTTGGTTTTATATCTCCATAGACAACTTTGAGCGAACGTGAGTGAAGTGAGGAGAGCCTGCCCAACTGGGTATTTGTGTATTTCAGTTGTAGTATGCCACAGTATGTGAATGTTGGCAATATCATTGAATTATAGATGGTAGCAGCTGTGGCGTGATCAATATACGATCTTATTTTTGCTAGAAGTCGAAGCCTTCCAGACGCTTTTTTATAACAAGTATTGAAATTGGAATTCAGGTTTAGCGAGCTATCCACGTGAACACCAAGATACTTGTATTCCGTTGTGTTGTGGATGACAGTTTGATGCGACAGTTCAATTTCGAGCGGCTCAGTTTGCTTCGCAATCCTTTGAGAGGTGCCGAAGAGAAGGGATTCAGTTTTGCCTTTCTTTAGATTTAGAACCAGTTCATTTCTCTTTAGCCAGTCTGCTAAACAATCCATATCCTTTGACAATTTGGCTTTTATGGACTGGATATCCTTGTCCGCAACATACAAGACTGTGTCATCAGCATATTTCAAGATGGTCGAATGCTTAATTACATTTACAACGTCATTAAACAATATTAGGAATAATAAGGGACCCAATATTGATCCCTGTGGTACTCCTGTCAGCAATACATGTTCCTTAGAGAAACAGCTGTTGCAGGATACTTTTGCTTTCCGGTAGAAAAGATAATCCTTGAACCACTCTAGCTCCTTGCCTTGAACTCCATAAAGAGGGAGTTTATCTAGCAGCATTGCGTGACTTACGGTGTCAAAAGCTTTACTTAGGTCCACAAATATTGCTCCAACCAATTTGCCTTTGTCGACGTTATTCCTGATGCTATCCAGTAGGATAGTTGCTGCATATTCTGTGGATAGTTTTGGCCTGAAGCCAAACTGGAACTTTGTTAGCAAATGGTTCTTGTCGAGAAAAATTATGAGTTGGCGATGAAACAATCAGTGAAACAATCAGCCAATCAATAAGACAATCAAGCAATCAATTAATCAAGAGAGCAATCAATTAATCAAAAGAGCAATCAAGCAATCAATAAATCAAGAGAGCAATCAAGCAATCAATCATTCAATAACTCAGTGAAGCAATCAACCAATCAATAAGACAGTCAAGCAGTCAATTAATCAAGAGAGCAATCAATTAATCAAGAGAGCAATCAATAAATCAAGAGAGCAATCAAGCAATGATTCATTCAATCACTCAGTGAAACAATCAGCCAATCAATAAGACAATCAAGCAATCAATTAATCAAGAGAGCAATCAATTAATCAAGAGAGCAATCAATAAATCAAGAGAGCAATCAAGCAATCATTCATTCAATCACTCAGTGAAACAATCAGCCAATCAATAAGACAATCAAGCAATCAATTAATCAAGAGAGCAATCAATTAATCAAAAGAGCAATCAAGCAATCAATAAATCAAGAGAGCGATCAAGCAATCAATCATTCAATAACTCAGTGAAACAATCAACCAATCAATAAGACAGTTAAGCAATCAATTAATCAAGAGAGCAATCAATTAATCAAAAGAGCAATCAAGCAATCAATAAATCAAGACAGCGATCAAGCAATCAATCATTCAATAACTCAGTGAAACAATCAGCCAATCAATAAGACAATCAAGCAATCAATTAATCAAGAGAGCAATCAATTAATCAAGAGAGCAATCAATAAATCAAGAGAGCAATCAAGCAATCATTCATTCAATCACTCAGTGAAACAATCAGCCAATCAATAAGACAATCAAGCAATCAATTAATCAAGAGAGCAATCAATTAATCAAGAGAGCAATCAATAAATCAAGAGAGCAATCAAGCAATCATTCATTCAATCACTCAGTGAAACAATCAGCTAATCAATAAGACAATCAAGCAATCAATTAATCAAGAGAGCAATCAATTAATCAAAAGAGCAATCAAGCAATCAATAAATCAAGAGAGCGATCAAGCAATCAATCATTCAATAACTCAGTGAAGCAATCAGCCAATCAATAAGACAGTCAAGCAGTCAATTAATCAAGAGAGCAATCAATTAATCAAGAGAGCAATCAATAAATCAAGAGAGCAATCAAGCAATCATTCATTCAATCACTCAGTGAAACAATCAGCCAATCAATAAGACAATCAAGCAATCAATTAATCAAGAGAGCAATCAATTAATCAAGAGAGCAATCAATAAATCAAGAGAGCAATCAAGCAATCATTCATTCAATCACTCAGTGAAACAATCAGCCAATCAATAAGACAATCAAGCAATCAATTAATCAAGAGAGCAATCAATTAATCAAAAGAGCAATCAAGCAATCAATAAATCAAGAGAGCAATCAAGCAATCAATCATTCAATAACTCAGTGAAGCAATCAACCAATCAATAAGACAGTTAAGCAATTAATTAATCAACAGAGCAATCAATTAATCAAAAGAGCAATCAAGCAATCAATAAATCAAGACAGCGATCAAGCAATCAATCATTCAATAACTCAGTGAAGCAATCAACCAATCAATAAGACAGTTAAGCAATTAATTAATCAACAGAGCAATCAATTAATCAAAAGAGCAATCAAGCAATCAATAAATCAAGAGAGTGATCAAGCAATCAATCATTCAATAACTCAGTGAAGCAATCAACCAATCAATAAGACAGTTAAGCAATCAATTAATCAAGAGAGCAATCAATTAATCAAAAGAGCAATCAAGCAATCAATAAATCAAGACAGCGATCAAGCAATCAATCATTCAATAACTCAGTGAAGCAATCAACCAATCAATAAGACAGTTAAGCAATTAATTAATCAACAGAGCAATCAATTAATCAAAAGAGCAATCAAGCAATCAATAAATCAAGAGAGTGATCAAGCAATCAATCATTCAATAACTCAGTGAAGCAATCAACCAATCAATAAGACAGTTAAGCAATTAATTAATCAACAGAGCAATCAATTAATCAAAAGAGCAATCAAGCAATCAATAAATCAAGAGAGTGATCAAGCAATCAATCATTCAATAACTCAGTGAAGCAATCAACCAATCAATAAGACAGTTAAGCAATCAATTAATCAAGAGAGCAATCAATTAATCAAAAGAGCAATCAAGCAATCAATAAATCAAGACAGCGATCAAGCAATCAATCATTCAATAACTCAGTGAAGCAATCAACCAATCAATAAGACAGTTAAGCAATTAATTAATCAACAGTGCAATCAATTAATCAAAAGAGCAATCAAGCAATCAATAAATCAAGAGAGTGATCAAGCAATCAATCATTCAATAACTCAGTGAAGCAATCAACCAATCAATAAGACAGTTAAGCAATCAATTAATCAAGAGAGCAATCAATTAATCAAAAGAGCAATCAAGCAATCAATAAATCAAGACAGCGATCAAGCAATCAATCATTCAATAACTCAGTGAAGCAATCAACCAATCAATAAGACAGTTAAGCAATTAATTAATCAACAGAGCAATCAATTAATCAAAAGAGCAATCAAGCAATCAATAAATCAAGAGAGTGATCAAGCAATCAATCATTCAATAACTCAGTGAAGCAATCAACCAATCAATAAGACAGTCAAGCAGTCAATTAATCAAGAGAGCAATCAATTAATCAAGAGAGCAATCAATAAATCAAGAGAGCAATCAAGCAATCATTCATTCAATCACTCAGTGAAACAATCAGCCAATCAATAAGACAATCAAGCAATCAATTAATCAAGAGAGCAATCAATTAATCAAAAGAGCAATCAAGCAATCAATAAATCAAGAGAGCGATCAAGCAATCAATCATTCAATAACTCAGTGAAACAATCAGCCAATCAATAAGACAATCAAGCAATCAATTAATCAAGAGAGCAATCAATTAATCAAAAGAGCAATCAAGCAATCAATAAATCAAGAGAGCGATCAAGCAATCAATCATTCAATAACTTAGTGAAGCAATCAACCAATCAATAAGACAGTCAAGTGGTAGCTTATTTACCTATCCATATATAATTTGTCAGACTTTCTATTCCTCTTTGAATCTTGATCAATATCATGACTATATTTGCATTTCTTCCCATAAGGACAATCTCCTTCTCTCAAGAACGTTCTGCACAGTTTGTCAGATGACTGAAAAATAAAGCAAAATAAAAAACTAATTCTTTCAGGATTGAAGATGAGTGTCTGCTCAGTCAGGAAAATTAACAAGTGCTAGTACAGTTTTGCACCATCCTGTACTACAGTTTGCATCAGCCAAGGCAAGCTTTTCATTTGAAACACATCTTAAAGCAAGGTCCTGGGGGTAGCAACCTCCAATATTCCAATATTGAACTGCAATTGCTGTGGCTTCATGGCGTGGCTTCATTGTGGTGTCAGAAGGTCAGTGTGGTCAGGGTTTGAGCCCACAGCCCAGTCATGGTAGCATCACAGCCAGGGTTGAGGTCTCAGTTAGTTAACTTACTACTGAGATCCTAGCAAATGGTACTAAAACACCATTTCACTTCACCTTTTGTTGCAAAATAATCTTGTAGTACATGTTTATTAGCAATTTGATTTAGGAGCACTGCAAAACTGTACTGGTGCCAACAATGCCATCAGGGATGCATCAAATATGACTATAGGCTCGCATATCACATCACAGTTGAATTTCTGCTGAACGATCAGAAAGTTAAGGGTTTTCAAAAGGCTTCTGGGTCAATGCGCCAGGTTACCTGCCACATGACTAAGTTGGCACCCAGGGTGCATTCCGTGTTACCGCCACGCCAGAGAATACCCCAACCAAATCAGACTTTATGCCAAAGAAACAATAGGTCTATTGTTTTATAATTGAAATAACAGACTAGGCTATTGTTTTTGAAAGATCCATGCCGGTACCCCAATAAAATTTCAAACTCCACGCCGTATCTCCGGCATAGGCTACATAGAATGCACACTGGGTTGGCACACATTGCAGGTCAAGACCCATTGTATTCGGGTCAGCTCATGATCCCCACACCTTGGTGGTCAATTTGAATAAGTATGAAATTTACATTTAAACAGCTTTCCATTCCAGACTGGTTTGTCTGCGATGCAACCAATTTACTAAAAAATTGGGGTGGCTCAAACAAACCCCCCTTGATCACCCTGGTACAGTCTGTTTATTATAAAGTTAAGTGTGGTGAGTCGTCTTTTGTATGGCAACTTGACCAAGATGTGTGGCGAGTTGACCTGTTACCTTTAAAAGTCGTATATCTGGGTTTTGCATGCATGCCTAGGCCAGTAGGCCGGTTTTATACTTAACCTCATAGCTGACGCCTGCAGTGCCAAGTCTTTCAAAAACACTTCGCTTTTTCATCTTGGAACCTTGTTCAGTTGTTATACTTAGACTTGATGTATCCGTAGAAAGACGATTCGATGTTTCTACAGTGACCTTTCTTGTTGTTTTGCCGGACATTTTCTCCAGAACATTCAGTCACGCTGGCCCTCCATTTTGAAACAAAGCAAACATGGTCACACTAGAACGTGGTCAACTTATGCATATTAGGCGAATACTGCAAAAACATTGCTCAGTGCTGGAGATGAATGCCCCCACTTTCCTCCACAATGCCGAGACAATGTGGCTGAGGCGTCGCATCTTACGGTGGTTCCCGTTACAGGAAATCGCTATTCCCCCCATGAGTCTTCCGCCAGCCAACCGAGGGAGGGAATATCCGGCCCCTAGACCATGTGCTTACGCTTGGATACCCCTTGCTTACGCTTCGAACTCATGACACTGAACATTTACAAATGATATAGTCTTTATACTAACAGAATTTCTTTCAGTGAAGAGAATTATTGTGGGAAAAAACGATCTTATCGCGCATGCGCGACGCCTGAACAACCAAAAAGGCAGGCACGCGTTTTGTACAGCAAGGTCATTTGGCCATCTAATCAAGTTTGTATAGTCAGAATTGTAGTCAAACATTGATTTTTTCATCTCTCAATTTATCAATAAATTGTTCAATTTTATAACCCTTGTGCCCCGTGGTGGCAATTGTCCCTTCCTGTCCCTCAAAATATTGGACAAGCAACGCCTTGCGATGTGGTTATAGGGTCTAACATTTTTTTCGCGACAAGCGGATTTCAAATATTTTGGAAACAATGTTTGATCGTTTGGTCTGGGCATTAATTAAAAGTTGCGCGTTTGACTTGAGTGTCATTTAAAATTTTCCCCACTTTTTTTTTAAAGAGATCGAAAGTTCTCAACCCGTAGACTATTCCAGCCCTGCATCCAATACTTAAATAAAGAGATATTCCCTCTCCGCATACAGTTCGTTAAAGAGATTTACCAAAAGTCCCTACTACGTCCAAAAACATTGCAGCGAAAACAAGAGACAACCAAGAAAGAGAAGTATTCGATTTCCAATTAATTATTATCAACATTTCTATCTCGACTGTGTCATGCATAATTTTAACTAATAACATAAATCTTTTACTAAATCTCTGACGTACTGGCGTCAATTTAACAAGATCAAATTTTTAAATAGGAAGGGTTTAAAAGTAACATTTTGAGGTCATTTTTGCTAAGGTTTCTGATGTTCTCGTTAAAATACGTCACAAGGCCCTGTTCAAACTATCAAACAGTGTTTGTCAAACAACTGAAACATACTTCTCAAGCAAATTGTTTTACAATTTGACCCTATGGTTTGACCACGCTAAAAACAATGCTCGTCAAACATTTTTGCTTGCCCAATGTTTTTATTACACCTTTTATTTAAAGCGCCATCAAAGAGTGTTTGTCAAACAACTGAAGCATACTTCTCAAGCAAAATAAAATGTTTAACTGTTTGGCCCTATGGTTTGATGACGAGAAAAACAATGCTCGTCAAACATTTTTGCTTGCCCAATGTTTTTATTACACCTTTTATTTAAAAGCGCCATCAAAGAGTGTTTGTCACACAACTGAAGCATACTTCTCATGCAAAATAAAATGTTTTACTGTTTGGCCCTATGGTTTGATGACGTCAAAAACAATGTTCAACAAACATTTTTGCTTGACCATTGTAAATGCTTATTAATGCTCAACAAACAATGTTTGATCGTTTGGCCTGGGCATAAGGGGGTGAGAGGGGTAATCAGGGGCAACAGAAGTAGTGAATAGAACACCATTGTCCTTCTTAAAATGTGCCAATATTTAAAATGTTCATACTGTAGTGACCTAACACAGTTTTCTCTGGGGAAACAATGTCCGTATGCAAGCTCTGGATTCCATATTTTACTCTGAGAAGTCTTGGGAAAGACATCTTCTGCCAGACTGATGCGAGCCTCGTTTACATATCTTCGCAGCTCTCTAATTTAGGGTTCTCTACTCGAAAGGTCTTCGTTGGTCTCTACTTTATGGCTCTGTTACTGGCACAGCGCTCTGTTTGTAGGCTTATGATCAGCACATTTCAGAATTCATCGAAAAGATCTTGATCAGTTCTACTAGCAGCAACCGAATCTTCTATCCACTCTTCATCACTATAATCATCAAAATTACTCGTATCTCCATCGTGTGCTATCCTTGGAACCATTGGTGGCTGAAATGAACAGAAATATTTCAAATTAGTTCATTGGTTTTGGAAGTACAAAGCTTTTAAACTTTTTAGCATAGAAATAGTCAATAGAATAAAACAATGTTTATTGACTATTACTGAATCAAATTAAGGTTCTACCCAAACGATCAAACATTATTTGTTTAGCATTTGAAATTTGCTTATCAAGCAAAATATTTCACCAATTAGTAGCGTCGGAAAACATTGCTAACCCAAGATTTCTTTGCTCGTTCCAAGCAAAAAATGTTTTGAATCTCTTCAAACATTGCAGAAACATATTTTGCTTACTTTTGCTTGTAAAGCAATGTTTTACGACGTGGCCAATTGTTTGATAAGCAAATTTCCAGTGCCTAATCGCTTAGAATACTTCAGGTAGAACACTGTTGCTGATATGGACGAGTGTGACGAAATACGTTTAGGACACAAATGAGAAATGTTTACTTTCTCGACTAGCCTATTACGATCCATTGTCGTTGTGTGATTTTGAAAAATGAAGGTGCAGATGAAAAGCGATTAGATACATCCCCGATACATCCTAAATTTTGCAGCACTTTGAAAACTTTAAAAGCATCAGATTGCAATACGCAAAGACAATACAACTGCTGGTTACTTGGGGCATGCAGTCTCTTGCCCTGATGGCCACAGATTTACGGTTCAGCTTTTTGTTTTAGTAACATTCTTGCTTCTGACATTACCTATACTCGATATAACGATCTCACATGGAATAGTTCAATTAAGTTAATTTAAGGAAATAATCAAGACATAACAGATGAATTTTTTTCTTCACAAACCTTAGTTTTCCTATTGCAAACATCATTCCAGTTAACATCAGCAAACCAAATGTGATTCTTTACTTCAGTAGCTCCTTCCTGGAGAATAATGTCAGATGCACAATTATATGTTAGATTTTTACGAAAGTGGCATGCCATAATAGTTTGGATTGGAACACAATCTGCATGATCAGAGAGCCAATTACTATTCCTGCAATTCCACGGAGCGAAATACCACAATAGATGGGACTCGAACCTTGGACTGCATGATTAGATAGCCAACGACGTTTGCACTGAGCTAAAGAGCTCAATGAAATCGCCGAGTAACTCTCCAAGTCATACAGCCCAATGCTCTCCTTCTGTTCGACTTTTGGTTCCGGCTAAGTTGAGCCTTCTTCAGCACCATATATACATAGCTGTCACGAATGGTGAACACTAGGATCAATTTTAAATGTTATATATTTTCACAAAGAAACAAGCAGTTAATATGGGTCAGGCCAGGGGTGTGAACATACGTAGGTCATGGATCTGCAGCTTGTGCCCCCAATTAATATTCTGAAAATAATACCTTGGGAGCCAATCCAGTTGCCAATCTCAGATTGACAGACGAGTTAGTTTAAGGTTTTAGGTGAATTTTTAAACATTATTGTTAACTTTGGACATGATTTACCTTAGCACCTCCAAGTCGAGTTGTCCTGTCTGCAACTAATAGTTTCATGATCAAATCTCTGTAAAGGTAAAGCAATGCTTTTATTAGAAATCTTTATGGGGAAAAGCAAACTAGTGCATTCGGTCGGCTTAGTATGCTATGAGTAATACGACGAATTTGAGACCAAACAAGGAATAATTAATTCAGGGATAATAATTTTAGGGAATATCGGTTTGCCATTTAGGGACAATTTATCGATAGACACTAAGGTTTTCCGTAATAACTGCTATGGGAAGGTTAGCCCTTATATTTCTGGTAAGGGATTTTAAAGATGATTTAGGGACAAATTAGTATTTATGGACAAAAACAGCTTTTTCAAGTAAAGTTAGGGATAACATTTTTACCGTGAATCTTGGCTTTTACTTTCATGCAATTTTGAAGCTACAAAGAAGGCCTAACATATTTCATCTAGTTATCCAATGGGAGAATATCAAATGAGAGAATGAAAAATGAAAGAAATCACTCACTGTTCATTAGTTCCCTCTAATCTTTTAGGCCAAGAAATATGGCCTTCTAGAATCTTTTTATAAGTTCCAAATTGACTATCATCGACGAAGGGTGGCGACCTGAAAAAAATTTACGTAATAAAGGACACGAAGAGACGTAGTATATGTCTGACTGGCTGTTCTTAAGTTTTTGCCTTTTTTGAGCCCGAGAAGGTCAATAATCTGCTCTTAATCTGTTCTTAATTCCTCGGTTACTTAGATAGTAATATTTTCAGGGAATGTCTTGAGTGGTACTAGGTTTGTGTAGAAATGCAGCACGCTTATCTATTTCTTTGTTGCTTGCTTTTTAGATTCAAAAGGTCTGTCTTACTTAGCTGATATTATTAGGGCTTTTGAAAAGGACAGCCTCAGCTTGTTCTTACTTTGTTCATCAAATCGGAGCAACATTCAGGCTCGTGTTCTTATAAAATTGTTCTCATAAAAAGAGTGCATTGTAGTAACGAACAATCTGAGTTCATTGCTTTAAGCAAGACAAGACTGTCAGTAAAACCAGGTGTAAGAATTGAGGAACTCAGAATACAGTTATTATATATGACATTTGAAGATTGAAAAATATATCAAATCAGGAGTTCAGATTCATAGATCAGATTCAGACAGCATATTGACATTTCAAAAGAAACAAATATAAAAAATGTATACAAATTTACCCGACGATCATTTCGTAAATAAGAATTCCCAATGCCCACCAATCAACAGCGAAATTGTGGCCTTTATTTTGGATGACTTCTGGTGCAAGGTAATCTGGGGTGCCACAAAGGGTCCATGTCCTAAAGGAAAAAACCCAAATTTATCATCAAAATCGTGATAAAATGACTTAACAAGTTTGACTGAAAATAGTTTGAAATATGAAGAGCAGAATGATAAAACAGGGAGAGAGAATATTTACAAATACTCCACTTACATATCATGAATTTCCTTTGCGAACCCAAAATCAGTTAGTTTCACGTGACCTTGAGAATCAATGAGAACATTTTCTGGTTTGAGATCCCGGTATACAATCTCTTTCTGGTGCAGGTACTCCAAAGCCAATACAATCTCGGTTGCATAGAAAAGTGCCTCTGAGGAGGAGAAGCAGGTTTTGTTTCGCAGATAAGTAAATAGTTCACCGCCAGGAACGTACTCAAATAGGAAGAACAAACATGATGGCGTGTGATAAGTCCAATGGCTGAAAAATAATAAAAAAGATTTTGAAATATCAACCTAGCGAATCAAAACACACTACTCTGATGGATACGCATAATTGTAGTGGTATTTTTTGCGTACTCTGGTAGATAAACACCACTGTGGTGGGTTATAATGCTTGATGTGATGGGTTATTTTGCTTGATGTGGTGGGTTATTTTGCTTGATGTGAAGGGTTATTATGCTTGCTGTGGTGGTAGGTTTTGTGTACTGTGGTGGATAAGCTCTACTGTGGTGGGATATTATGCTTGCTGTGGTGGTATTCTTTTCGTAGTGTTTTCGATAGAAAATCATAGCAATATCAATAGATCAAGCAAAAAACCCACAAAATCCACCACAGTACACAAAAGATACCACCACAGCAAGCATATCAACTCACCTCAGTAATGCTAATCCACCACAGTACGCAAAAAAAACCATCACAGTAGTGCGTATCCACCACAGTACGCAAAAAACTACCACGTCAGGCATAAAAACACTACACCAAGCATCGTGCATTTAAGAATTAGGTATTTAGATAAAAAGTAAAAAATATTACTAGAAACCTCACCATTTCACGAAAAATGGGAAATCGCAACTCATCATAATTTTTCTTTCATTAATAACATGTTGAACTTGATTTAACTTCATCACATCTTTTATTTTCAGGACCTTCATGGCATAATAATCTTCATCTTGAATGTTTTGTACAAGAAATACGCGACCAAATGTTCCTGAGCCTATAAACGAAGAAGAAGGAATGTTTAGACGTTAATAGGTATACCCAAAGGAGGCATGCCATACCATGTTAATAAATATACCCCAGAGTAGGCATATGGTTGGTGCATATATTAACTAATTAATGACGGGTCTGTACATCTTGGGTAGATCATGTAGAGTTCAACAATCATCACTTAGAATAGCACAAACAATGTTGCTGAATGTATCTTGTCTTTCAGCCCTCACAAATTGACTGGTACCACTTAAAATTTCTTAACAAAATCCCAGCCCTAGTTGCTTATTGAACAGTTGCTTATTAAAAAAGAGTGTTATGGCCTGGTAATGCAAGCAAACCACTAGCAAATAAGCTAACTTAAGACCCTTAAAGCGTGGTTGTCGCTGTGCATAGCAACAATCTTCTGACGGCCTTTATGATCTCTGTCCATCCCTGCAACAACAAAGAAAATTTCCATCCTTGTCTTGGATTATTTTACTAGCTTTATTGTATACAGTATATTGAATTTGATGAATACGTATTTGTAAATATCGACTTAAGTCCTTGTACAATTAAGCGTAACCATGAAATTTTCAGACGCGATTGTGGTTCTCAGTCGATTAATTCTTTTTCAGGTTAATCAGACAATCCGTAATCCGCTAAAGATTAATGTATCATTTCGAGGCTGCATTGACGGCATAATAGCCAAAACAACATCTTAGGAATAGGAAATAAATATGGATTAAGTTCGTGTTTACAAATAGATTCCTACGTCGTTGCATGCTCCCAAAATAACGCACAAAACTGATATTTATTTCAAGGAATTTGGAACAAGTAAACATGAGCATGGAATGGATTAACTCCACGACATTCAGGGTGATTCAGACCAGACATGCAGACATGTTTCTTTGAAAGGAACCATTTTCTTGTGGGGTTAAGCATCAGAAGTTCCTTGAAAATTCATAACCATTCGAAACCTAGAGGTTTTCTCACGGGCTTCCTAACGAGCTTTGACCTCAGCAATTCGAAGCCCAGATCGAAACATCTAAAACAAGGACGATTGATGAAGAGCCTTGTAAAACTGAGAGGCCTCAGAACTTAGGAACCTTGCAAAAATTGAGCCTCAAGAATTCCTCAATGGTCCCTCAACCTGTCCCTGATTTGAGCATTATTTTAGACATGGGCACACAGTAAACGAGCTCTAAAGGAAAGCTTATGTCGACCCACGATACGATAGAACTCACGCCAAATAGTTGTAACTACTAACTTATGTCGACATGTAGACAATTAGTCAGAACTTATAGGATACAGTTGATCGCCGTCGCAAAAGTGCTCAGGTCAACTGCAACTGACGGGAATCAGTTATCCACTGATCGAAGAAGAACTTATCCTTTCGTGTTTGAAAAAAATAAAGCGTATTTGATAGCTATCTGTATCATCGTTCGCAATCTATTTAAACATCTTACGAATGCTCTAAATTCAAAAGTAACGTAATTTGGGGTTTACATCAGTTGGGTTCTTCAAAAGGCTCTAAAAACCGAGGTTTAACCTAACGGCAAAAGCTAGAAATTCGAAAAATAAGTGAGGGAGAATAAATATTAAATAAATAAAAAATAATAAATAGCAACTGATAGATAATGAATAGCAAATAACAAACAAAGAATCATAAAAACAAAAAATGATAAATAACAGATAATAAATAAATAATAACAAATAATAGATAATAGATGATAAATAAAGAATAATAAATAATACATAATAAATAATATATAAATAGGCCTAATAAATAACATATAACAAATAATGAACAATGAATTGTTGGTAAATACAGTAAGAAATACATGAAAATATAACTGATAAATGAAATGACAAAATTAAAAACTAAATGCAAAATAAAAAGCATTTAATAATCAACATAAAGAATGATAAACAATTATAAATGATAGATGCTTAATAATAAGTAGTAAACAATAATAATTATGATATGAGCAACAAAGGTATGGATGAATAGAAGAGAAATATGTAGATGGATAAAACACTGAAACTGTAAATGATAATAATTATGAACAGCAAAGATGGATAGAAGATAAAAGAAATATGTAGATACAGTAGATAAAACATTGAAGCTATAATGTCGCTCACCAATAGTCGAAATGATGTCGAAATCTTCTGGCGTGTAATCTTTAACTTTTTTACTGCGATTCTGAGTGCAAAATCCATTAACAACTGTGTGCTTTCCATTCGTGATACCGCCTTTATCTGCCATCAAAATCGATGCTTTGGGATGCCAAAAATGCTGCAGATTCAGCTACTGAATGCCAGGTCTTTCATGATGAAGTGCAAGCAAGTTTCATGTTTTTCCATCTAATAACAAAGAAACGCCAAACAGTTATATATCGATACAGTCAGACATTCCAAATGGTCTTTTGGAAATGAATGTTTGACAACGAAACAAGCTTATGAAATGATAATGATCAGTGAATGAAAAGGCCGCAGAAATTGAATCGAAAATAACTGAATAGAATAACAGGCATGCGCCATTTGTCCTCTTCAACCACAGATCTGAAATCAAAAGAAAGAACAAGAGGATCAAGAGGGGATTTTTATGTCACAGCAAGGCATCATATCCTCCAATTAATAAGAAAACAACAGTCAACAACACATGAGTGAAAATAAACAGTAAATTTATAAGAAACAAGATTGTTTGTTAATGATATTAAATGTTCAATCCATTAAATGTTCATAAGTTTTTCTTTGACACAGAAGGTTTTTGAGATTTGATTAGAGCATTGTGCGTAAGCATCGTTTGAATGTACTTTATGTCAGATATAAGTATCAAAGATGCATTTTAATACTTTTGATTAAACATTTTCTTGTAAGAAAAGTCGGTCATCTTGGAATGATTCAATCCTTGAAAATCTCGTATACCCTAGCTAGAAAACCTATTGTTTTCACAGAAATCCCTCGGAGATCCTTTTGTTTTCGTACACCTATCTGAAGAGCGTCTTGCGCCTTGTCTGTCATGACCCCTTACACTTTAAAGGCCACTAGCGTCCCTAGCAAGACCAAAGTTTCACGCCTCAAACTTTCTTCGAATTGTACAGAGCCTCCAAATTGCAACGAAGGACTATTGAAACATTTTTCGCCGAAACGTTAGAGTTTTGCACGATTATTGTCGTCTGACACTGGTCGGAGTAGGAAACTTCGAAAACAGACCAAACAATTGAGCAAAATGGAATTATACACCCAATAACGAATCAAACAGAAATTTGAAGCGTCAAAGTGAGTGAACCAGCTCTTAGTGTCTCCACAAAACTGGCTTTTTGGTTTGGATGTGGATTGGACAGAATAAAAAAAGAAACAATGATTTTGCTCTGCCAACTATTTGGAACAAATCTTAGCTGTAGCTACGAATTTGAACATTCTGTGTTTTATCCAGTAAAGATGCCCTTGCTCTGCTACAGTATTTACGTAATTAAACTAACATTATCATCTTCGATGAGAACAATGGGGCTCTCTCAGTCTCTCATCTCTGCTCATTTTTTATGAAGCTTGGCTCTGTCACCCAGCACCCATACTGCACCAAGCAAAAGTCAGATAAAATCAATAATAACCTACCTTTTGACCTGATATAAGAATGATACATCAGCAGTAAGAAATTGGAAGATCTCCATGAACCAAATAGAAACAATTTCAGATTATAAGATTAACGAAATATTTCACGGATTATACTTGTATCCAAAATTTCTAATTTTCCTTAAAAACATTATTTCTCAATAGAATTTTTTCAAAAGTTATTAAAAAATTGCTTTATTAAACAAGAATTGTATTAAACTTTCATAAAATGATAGTAATCCTTCAACAACGCAAGGATTTAAGAAATTTATTACTTGTAATCATTCAAAGATTTGAGTTTGATCTAATTGACCTAGCTGTACATTGCCCTAAGTCTTGATCAAATGACGAATTAAATTTGTGACTATATTCAATTCTTTGTAAATGGTTCATAAAAACCTGTATTACAGTGTCCAGTTGTCCAGTCGTATTTTCCATTGGATCTTTAGATGTCAGTCTACAAGCAGAACAAAGAAAATTTAGACACTTTTCATTCATAGTTTAATAAACTTCACAGAAATTTGTTATACATCTTTGAGGTATTGGTATCGATTGGTATTTAATTAGTACTGATTAAGTCCCCTACGGCACACAAGCCGAGTCTTTTCGAAACATGCAAAAGTCTTCCAGGGTTAACGCTGATCACGATCTGAGGTACCTATCCAACAGATGTGAACCTGCAGATTGTGCCAAGTGGGCACACGTTCGCGTTCTTCTTACGTTTTCTCTTGGTTCCATTCGGATTTTGTCGAGATCAATTTGTACAAGCCAGCAGTTAACACCGTCGTTCGTCCTTCTGAGATTGGTAAATGAGAGTCAGGGCATCTATACTTTGATAACGACCAGGAGACACAAGCCCCAGGGCCACGTAAGCCTTACAAGGACCTCCAATCCTTATCTGAATCAACAATTAATACAGACAAATCGTGATCCCCTTTCCCCTATGTACCGTTCAGCTATATGAAAACATAGCATATACAGATCCAGAAACAAATCGAATGCATAAATGAACGAACAAAAGATGACAAAATTTTTTGAAGATGACTAATGGAAAGTGTAGTCGAATATACAGTGAATAGCAAACAATTTTGTCATCTCTCGTTTGCAATTCTAACTAAACATGTTTAAGTTTCTGGTCACCCTTTTTATTATTAAGTTTTATGCCCCACTGGATATATTTTTATAAACAGAAAAGTGTTACGAAACTGGGACAGCAGAAGAGGGATTCATCCTATTTACCCAATTTTATAACAAGACCCCTCTCAGGTTTACGCACAGATTGAATGAGAGGAAGGTTTTAGATTCAATAGACAAGAATTGTTTACATCTATGAACCTAAAAAAACATGAATAATAAAAGAACTCGATGAATCACTTACTATACACGCAGTAGTAGTTTAGCTATTGCGAGTGGGCGGATGAGCTGGCACCATGCTAATCACAATCAAGAAATTGTCTGATGACGTTGCTTTAAAGCTGATGCAAAATTTAATCATGCAACGTGAATAATACCTAAAATACCCATGGTATTGCTGTGAGGTATAATGGAGCTGCAGGCAAACCAGGAACACCATAGCTTAAGCACAGAATAGGAATCCCGGTAGTATGGAAATAGAAACGACGGTGCAAAGTTGGACAACTGAGATATAAGAATAACTAAAGACCCACGGGGGGGGGGTGGCAAAATTCATCAGAAGGGGTCTGTCACGAGAAGGTGAAGGTGATTGTGAAATGGTGGTATTTAGCGCCAGTTGCCAGGATCTCAGTAGTAAGTAAAACTAATTGAGACCTCGACCCTGGCTGTGACTATTCCACAATGCAACTCTGTATGTTAGAATAGAAGAATATTGCCTTAATAATTGTTTTAGAACAGAAAAATAAAACTGTCACTTACTCGATCACGTCGAACTCTTTTTAACCAATCACTGTGACTCTGTAATCTTTTCGTTGTATTGAACGGCGATCCATTTATTCCATTATGCGTCGACAAACGTAGATTCTCCCTGAAACACAAACACAGACTATTTTAGACATAGGTGTCATCCAACGAATCAAAGTAGGCCTTTATTTTCGCCAAAAAAAATACTGGCGGGAATTTTGAATTTTTCCGAATCAATATCTGGCTTGACTTGAGCCTTAAGATTCCTATAATACGTAGTCAAGAAAGAAGTTCAACCTTCCTCCAGACAAAATTAAGCCTAGCTGCAAATTTCCTCACTTGAAAATAAAAGTCAGGCCTGTCTTGGGTGTGGCATAATATTCCCTATTGTTCTAATTAACCTTCCTCCGCTCAATGTCCGTGTAGCCGTAATTGTTTTCGCGACGGTGCATAATGCACTTACTTATTTACGGGAACACTGTACGAGTTCTACACTGAATAAAACTTCAGTTCAGTTGTTGTTGTTGTTGTTGTTGTTGTTGTTGTATTCAGATGTTGCTGTTGCTGTCAAAATGTTGCTCTTACTAATAACAAATTGCGGGATGAAGCGTGAAGTGTATATAAAATAGTCAAGAGAAAAATCAACTGTTTTACCAATTAGCTTGACGCTACATATCTTGATATATTTTATAAATCAAAGTGTCAATGAAGAAATCTTTGAAAAACATCTCCCTTCTCTCTTATCATATCAACAGTTGAACATTAATTGCCTTAAGAAGATTGTGGTTTAGGGTTACGGGGAGTATATCATGATAGCTTTTGCAAAGATAAATCACGAAACGATAAACAGCTCATAAATACATACATTGCTTTTGTGTGTCCCCATCTTGAGTTATCATTACTATACGTTTCTATCGAAGGTCTGTTGCGATCTGAAATAAGAAGATTTCATGAGAAAGAGGCTAAGAGGATATCATGATATAGAGGCTGAAAGAAAATGGTGGAATGAAGTACAAATGCAATCGGGATAAAAAGCGGGAACAATCTAAATACAGTTTCATAATAACTTACGACCAAAATATGTTTCCCATTTAGTTTCAAGCTGTCTCTCAACTGACGGGGTGATCATTTCTCCGCCTTGCCGTCCATACTGCTGTGGCGGCATATTTGTCCGAGGAGATTGTCTGAAAGAAAACAAAAGATGACAAACAATATAACAATAAACAATTAATATAACTAGGCAATTCGGTGTAATAACATTAACTGATGCAACCACTCCGTAACTATCAGTAACATTACTAAACGTTGTGGTAACAATCGAGAACGATGGGTTAACATTATAGTAACATTAGGTAACGATAAATAAAAAGCTGCTTGTTGAACTATGGTAACAATAGGTAACACATGGTAAAAAGTGGTAACAATGGATAACAAAAAGGTAGCACGGCTGCGTGTAGCAGTTACAATAGGTAACAAATGGTGTCAGCTAGTAACCATAGGTAACACTACTGCACCGGTTACAGCACTAGGTTAGGGTAGGTAACACAATGGTAACATTGATAATAAAAAGGTAACACAGCTAAACAACTACAATAGCAATACAAAAGAATTAAATACCTTGAAAATTGTGAGCTTGCAAAAGGTATAGACGGTTGGTTTCTCGTGGGACTTTGTGAATCATATGAAAACAGGTTTTGGTCATTCAGATATTGGTTATATTTATATGAACTCATGTCACGATGAAGCCGAATGCTTGCCGAGTTTTTCTGCATTTGATTCATTAACATATGAATCTCTTCATTGATGTGACCGAGAACTGGCAATACGTCATCCGAAGGGCTATCTTGTTGCCTAGCAGTACGTGTAAACAAACCAGATCGGTTGTTGCTGTTGTCTCTGCTTGGATGTGTGATTTGCCGCTGTTGTTGACTTTGAGTATATGAAGTCGGGCCTTCTTGTTGCCTAGTAGGACTTGTAAGCAAAGCAGATCTGTTGCTGCTGTTGTGTAAATTCGGGTAATCTCTTTTTTGGTAATGTGTATTCATTGGTTCTTGTTGAATCTGACGATACGATGCATTCCAATTAGCTGGTCTATCATATTCACTATCGTTAGAATAGCCTCCATTCACCACCCGACTTTTGCTGTGATTTCCCACTGAATGTATCCTTGAATCTCCAACAATATTATATGCAGTACTTTGAGTTGTCGTATACGCAGGGCTTTGAAATCGCCGTTTGATATCATCAAGAAGACTTTTGTGATAAGCATCTGAGATCGTTTTAGTAAAATATTCATTTTTTGATTCAGTATGTTCTTTATCATCTTCACGGATTTCATTTGCTACTTGACGTGTATTTTTTACTGTTTCTTCAGGGAAATCTTCGTTGCCCGATGACGATGACGACTAAAAAGTGAACAGAGTAGAAAAACTCAAGTCAGTATTAACTTGCACATCAACAATTAAACTGGTAGAAAATACCGGACCTAATCCCAGGGAGGAGGGTCCTTCCATAGTAAAGGTACCTGGGGATGTGCCGCGCTAGAGGTTATACTTCTTCGGACTTCTAATCTAGTCAAGGGTATACTTTTTGGCAATTTCGGTCTGGCAAAGGGTATCATATTTGGAAATGAAGCGGCCATGCTTTCGTCTTTAGTAGCCTTGGAAAGTAGAAAATTCATCGTAAACATTTTTAAAAGAAACTGATAAAAGGAATAAGTCGGCCTTTGAATTTTCCGACTTAGGGCCAACAATTTTGCGCGTATTAGTCTAGTCAAGGGTATCATTTTGGTGGAAATTGGTGTAGCCAAGGGTACCATTTTCTCGTAAAAATTAGTCTAGCCGACGTGGATGGTTCAAGATTGAAGCATTTAGATTCAAGAAGAAGATTGTCCTTAATCATTATATCATCATACAACTGGTACTTACTCCATCCCCAAGTAATGAATTTTGTAGAATTTCAACATTTTTTATTTTTCTTTTTACTATGTCCTGTCCTTCTCGTATTTTGTCCATCGCTGAAGATAGTTCAAGTTCATCCTAATAAAACAACAGAAACATCCATCGATCATCTGTAGTTCATAAGGCCCTTGCAAAATGATCAAAATGTTAGTCAAACATTCGAGACTAACTTTTCAAACAATGATTCACCATTAGGGCATGTAACCCCTCCAATATATGTCCGAAGCAGACAAAGTCTGGTCGCGAAAACTTCAGGGATATGTTCTGACTAACAGAATAATGCAATTTCGAAGTGCAAAGTTGTATCGTCAAAGTTAAAGGGCCTGAGAAAACAATCAAACATTGATTGTAAAATATTGAAAGTATGCTTGTCAGCAATGTTTGACAGTTTGACAATTAGGTGACGACCCAAAACATTCTTGGCAAACATAATTTGCCAGACATGGGCAATGCTATTGGGGAAGGAATCTCTTTACCTCGTCGAGCCTTGATTTGACATCTGCAAGCAAGGCTGCATCATGATTGGTTAGATTACTCTGTGATGCATCCCTCATCCATTCATCTTGTGCTGATAACAATTCAAGCTGTGAAAAAATAAAAAATCATGTGTTGAACGCAAACAATTAGTGATTTAAAACATTTTTTAGGAACACCTTAGCATCGTTTTCAAGCTGGAAGTTTCCTATTTTGCTATGATTTCCGGACGTCTTTGGACACTTTTGGACGGATTTCATCGCTTAAACAAGTTCAAACTGGCAATGAAAAGGAGGGAGAAAGGCAAAAGAAAATCACGAAGCGCGGTCATATCGAGAGAAAGGTTTGTGGTCACACTGATGAGAGTAGCCCTGGGCTATTAAGTGTTTCCATGAGCTGAGCAGATAAACCAAGACTTTGCAAAGACAGTAATCTAACGTGCCTAACTAAGTAGCTAAAAACATTCCATGTAGCTTCAGAAAAACATGTCTTAAGTGCGTCTCCAGACACTGGGGGCGCACTGATTAGATTCGGTCCTATGAGCAAAGCAGATAAAGTCATACTCCTTGCAAAGACAGTAACCTTACGCTCCTAACTTACTAGATAAATATCACCCACAAAGCTTCTCAAAAACATGTTTAAAGTGTGGCTCCAGACAGATGCTTCACGTGTACAGCAGTATTTTCCCGGATTTCAGAATAATTTGATCCAAATCTCAGTCTGGTCTTTCTTTAAAGATTGTTCGTACAAGAAGGATATTAAATAAATAAAAAATAAATAAATTATAGACCTGTTTATCCATAACATTTCTTTTTTGTTTTTTCAAGAATTCTTTTGCTTTTACTATGGCATCATTCTCGTGGTCCAAATGACTCCTCAGATCCCTGTAACAGACAATATTTTTAAGTCTTTCTTCAATGAATAAGCAGGCCTATTTAATAAATGGAATGCTCTTTCTCATAATTTATTTCCTAATTCTACTTAAAGTTAAAGACATGGAAAACTTCAGAACAAGAAAGATGCGTTTTGAGATGGACTGCAGTCATTATTCTTACAAAGCGACAGGCTGCGTGCTATTCACATAGCCTCGCAAGTTCGGTTAGTATTTTTCACACCTTTCGATCAGAGCAACGCAACAAAAAGGAGAAAAACCACATTTCTCATTGCCCCGTGATGAGAAGCTCTCCCGACGACGCTCTGCCGACACGTTACCCCCATAAATATCAATGGCTTGTCATAATAGGCGGCGATCACCATGTCTTATACCAATGCGTGCTATATTCACAAGGTAGAGCATTTGTTCTGAACTTAGGGCATCCGATAAAAAGCATTATAGCAGTCCGATCAGTCCCTCCTCTCAAGTCGTTGGAAAGAAGTTATCAAGGAATTGACGATTTTACCTTTTCGACTGCAATTCGAGTTGTCTGTATCTCAAAAAGTCCGGTAACAGTCTCTCTTCGTTCTTGAACTCAAGACCTATGCAAAAAAATTGGACATGTACAACATTAAGATCTCAAATCTTGAGGGAAGATCTTCATTTTTAAGCTGAAAAGTAAAAGAATCAGAGAAATCGAAAACACAACTGATGATACTGATTTACCCTTTGGAGTTGAAATTTCTGGTCTCAAATCTCTCTGATCTCTCTTTATCTGCTGAAAAAAATATATGAAAAGTCTTTGAGTTAAACACAAATTCAAGAGAGCGAAAAATGGGGAAACAACATTGGTCATACTTAAAGTTTTTCATTTTCATCCTCAGATAGAATTAGCTGTGTAGTGTTAGTATTGGCAAAGAGTTCTTTTCCTCAATAGGACTCTTCAATTAATTCCATTGGTCTTCCCGCTATATCCCGCAAGCTGATAGCATGATTCGTGTTCAAAACACAATACCAATTCAGCTTCACTTTCTGATTGGTGCATTTCAATCCGCATCTGGTTATAAATTCCCCCCTTTTTTAAGTGTTTCGGTCTGCTTCTGACGTTTATACTCTGAGGAGTGTCAGACGAAAAAAGTTTTTAAGTAAGCCCTATGATATCTCCACTGTTCCTTGCGATTTTGAAATTTTGTAGATACAAGTCATAAGGTTGATGTTATTTTACTATTGCACCTTTCACCTGACGATTCTCCACTGCTCAACGCTAAATCTGACAAGAATTCCGCTAGCATGAGAGCACGTGGACCGTTAGCCTCGCTCTGTTTTATAGGTTAATTTAGGTCCAATGCAAAACTGGATAGAGAACAAGGAGTATGTCTACAAATGGTCTGACAAAAATTGTGCTACCATTACCGATTCTGAAAAACGCATAAATAAATAAATGAACAAACCGTTAGACTTTTCTCTCTTTTATTCTCTTCATTTGCTCCAATTTCCAAATCTTCAATACGAATATCATCTTCTACTGGTTCATCTCTTTCTTCGTTACCATTATGAGACAGTCTCTGTTCTATGCTGGCTCCGTTATGAAACGGTCTCTGTTCTATGCTAGCTCTATTGTGAGATTGTCTCTGTTCCGTGCTGGCTCTAAAATCTTCAGCCTCTTTAAGATTATTTTCTTTTTCTATTTGCAATGTTTTCAGCTCATCTTTGTTTGTTTGTATCATTTCTTTCAAGTCTTTTAATTCTTTATTCAGTTGTGCTCTTTGACCATTTACTTTGCCTGTTTCATCGTTCAACGTTTTCTGAAGATTACTGTTCAAAACAAGGTAGAAATACAATAATTCTTACAGGAGATTTTGGCAAAATTCATGTGGTAGAGTTTAAGTAGGTTTGACGTTTGAAGGGGACTTTAAATCGTATACACAAAACTGACTCACCTGAGCTCGTCTTCTAAACTATTTTTCTGATCTTCCATGCTGTTTATTTCTTGACATAAAGTTGCTTTTCTCCTGGTAATGAAGGAGGAAAATAATCAATGTTTGCATGAGCAATGTACCACAGTAGTAATGTGACAAAGCTTATCTGTGAAGTCAAACAGCTCAACGAAATTGTGGGAGATTCCTCTAAAAAAGTCACTTCAATGTAATCATCATCATCATCATCATCAACATTATCATCATCATCACTCATCATCATCATCGTCATCATCATTATCATCATCATCATCATCATTATCATCACCTTAAAGAACTGATGATGATGATGATGATGACGATTTCGCTTTTGCTGTACTTGATCAAGTGAGGCTAAAATTCGAGGCAAAGTTGCGACAGAACAAATGAGTACTGGTTAAAATAATGCAAAATGTTGCACGAAAAAGCTATATAGTTTTGGTCGATATTCTTCCCCAATTTACAACAAAATATGACACATGTTCAAAATGCTATCAAAATTTGAAAAGTTGCTCTCTGTTCATTGGAAAATTCTTTAGCTAACTTTACCTTTCAATCCCCTCTAGCTCAGTCTGGCTTTCAGTAACATTATTTTTTAACATAGATAGTTCTTTCTCTGTTTCATCTTTCAGCTGTTTGGTTTCTATCAAAGTTTCCTTGATAGCCTTGAGATTTTTATTTTCTTCTTTAATTTGCTGCTGTAAATCAGATATCTCATTTTCTAAATCGCTCTTTTCTTCATTCTCTAAGCTTGCCACGAAATCTGCACGCTGAAAAGACGAGAAGTAAAACAAGTCAGCACGAAGGAAAATTCTAAAAATTAATAGAGTCAGAAGCAAAATGGAAGGGGTAGAAACAGGTTTTGTTGAAAACCAGCAAAGGAAAACCTTTTCCATGGCGAAAAATGTTTGACGAGTAATGTTTTGTGATGCAGCCAAACGGTCCAACATTCTGTTTGATAAGCAAATTTCAAATGTTTGACAAGCAACGTTTGATTGTTTGGCCAGGATCTAAGCACGCCGTTCCAAAGCTTTGATCGACAACAGGACAATGACACCCTGTAGACTGCATCTATGCATTGCAATGTTTAATCTATGCTTCTTTAATTATAGAACGCACCATACCTTTGTATTGATCGATTCTAGTTCTTCCCTTGCATTCAACACTTCTTCTTCTAGCTCTTTTTTCTAAAAGATACAAATGACTGTATTACAAATAAAGAATAAATTATGCCGTGAAGTCAAAATTGAAACAAAAATTAACACAGTTTTAAAACTAGCAAAAGCTTTTTGATACACATAGTTCTAAATTCCAGTCTCAATGCTTAACATGCTGTCAGTGTCAAGAGTTCAGGATAATTATCCAATGAATTTTACTTGAAATGCTGCTTTACTTGATGATTTATAATGGTGATCATGATGAAAAACTCACCTGTTTTTTAAGCAACATTATATTTTCATTGACATTCGATTCTTGAATCTTCAAATCCTCTTTCTGAAATAAAGAAATCCTTCATTTCTTTGGCTTTTAATTCTGCTAGCAAGTTGGCAAAAGCTGAGAGAGTTTAGATAAACTGAACTGGATACAATTTTTCTTTGAATTAACAGAATTTACCTTAGCATCTAGCAATTGCTTTAGCTCTTCGGTCTTCTCTTGTAATTGCTGATCAAAGGACTCCTGTTGCGGAGAATAAAGTTTACAAAATTAAACAAAAATCTTGTAAGGCCAACATATAGTGAGCATGAAATTATAAACTTTCAGAACATCCAACATCTCACAAAGATTTTACATCTTAAATTTCTAGATGATAATAAGAAGCAATAGTTCATACTAACGATTTGTTCATCATACTGCTCTTGTAGTTCATCCTTCTTTGCTTCAATCTCTTCAGCGTTCTGGTGAAAATAGAAAACAGAGAATACTCCACAACAGTCAACAGATTATATGAAAGTTGGGTTGCAGCAGTTAAGATATACAGAAAAACGTCTTTGAAATCATATTTGCTAGCTAGAATGAAAGGCAGGACCGAACTAGTTGAAAGGGCACAGGAAATCATGTAAAAAGGCTGTACGAAGTACGACTGTCTCTGTATCGAGTGTGCCAAGGTTGTACGGAGGGCTTCTGTTAGCATAATGTGAACTAAGGTCTCTCTGAGGATCTCTTTAAGCCTTGTAACAGTTAATAAAACCAAGATGCAAACCCGTTTTTCTAGTTTCAAACTTGTTTTTCCAGTTGCTCTAACTAGCGACTATATCAAAACTAGAATGTTAAACCTGTTTTTCAGGATGTAAACCTGTTTTTCAAATTGCTCTAACAGAACAAGGATGTAAACTTGTTTTCAAATGACGCAAACCTGTTTTTCCAGTTGCTCTAATTGACTTTCAAGCTCTTGTTTCCTTGCGACGAGTTTCTCCTCCTGGCAAGACAAGTTGCAAAAAGGTCAAGGATATCAGAAAAGAAATATGTTCTACTGTACTTTAGACTCTGGCAAAATAATCAAACATTGATTTTTAAACATTGAAATTTTCTTACCAAACAAAATACTTCGCTGTTTGGTCACGTCACAAGAAATTTATCGTCAAATGTTTTTGAACTTTATAAAAAATATTGCAAATAAAACTTGCTTATCGCTACTTCTCAAACAATGTTTTGTGATGAAGCAAACGTTCAAACATTGCTTGATAAGCAAATTTCAAATGTTTATCAAACAATGTTTGATCGTTTGGTAATGTCCTTATGCAAATCTAGTAGACCATTTACTACTCCGAGACCATTCCAGAATGTTTGAGCTTTATACATAGTTAATTTGTTAAAATCTAAAAATCATATAATTCATGAAATGTTTAGTTCACCTCTTCTTTTATGTTTCTTTTAATTTCTTCTAACTTGTCTTTCCCCTTTTTCATTTCAAGCTAAGAAAAAGAAATTATACGAAGTAATCTTCGTTTCTCTGATTTTACACTGTCTCCAGATACCTTCATTACAATTACCTCCCATAGGGTTCAGGTACTTCATTGATAAAGCTGATTGAAACGTTTATTTTTAGGGTGTAGTGCACGTCAGTTTAAAAACACCAGGTTGTATCACTGTTTGCTTGCAAGCGAACTTATTCTTACATTGCACTCTTCTGATATAATGATTTACATGAAATAGAAATGAGACGTAGAAAAAAGACGGAGGGAACAAACCTCTTCTTTTTCATCAGCCAACTCAGACCTGATTTGCTGCAAAGAATATTCGTGTTCTTGCTGCATCTCTTCAATTTTCTATAAAACAAAAGGCATTCATGAAAAAGTTACCCTATGTAATAAAATAGCAAGAAAGAAAGCAAATAATTTTATAGAGCACAATAAAACAGTTAACTCTATAATCTCTATAATTCCTAAGACTGGGCAAGGGACTTGTCACGTATGATATCGCAAAAAACAATTCGAAATACCAACAATAGGGTTGAAATTACAGAAAAATTGAACACAAAGTGGAAGACACACTGCAGTAGTTGTCAAAACATGACAGAGAACTAAACCTGGACCTGGAAAAGTCCAACTCTGAACAGAAAAAAATTTGTTCTAGATAGCCAGGGTTTTATTTAGGGACGTGTATAAAATATGGCAAATAATACCAATAGATCAAAACCAAAAACATTCCACTGGTTTTTGCCGGGAATCGAGTTTAATCGTGTTGGAGCTACTGAGGGTCATCCGAGGGGCAATTCACTCCTTGGCAATCTCGTAAATCCATGCCGTAAATTCTACTGATTTCAAGGAAATCCCTAGGAAATCCTTTGTTTCAATTGGAATTTCTTACACCTTTTTGAAGAATGAAATGCCCCTCGGGGTCATATGTAGCAGGCATAAATTTATCGTTGTCCGTTGCAGCATCTGGTGGTAGCTTGATGCTGTTAGAGATGACAGAGGGAATATGTGCAGAACCAAGGATAAAATCAAATAGGCAACAAGATCAATAAAAAAATCATACGCAATCTTTTTCCTTTTCCAACTTCTGTCTCATCAGCTCAATTTCATCATTAGATTTTTCTCGTAACTCATTTTCTAATGTTTCATATTCATATTCTAGTTCTTTTTTTACATCCTCCAATGTTTGTTTATGTTTTTCACTTATTTTTTCTTTTTCAACTTCAGTCTCTCTTTCTATTTTTTCTTTAAATCTGTTCAGATAGAACATACAAAAAATTATTAACTTAGTAAGGATAAAACTCGGTAATAAAAGAGGGCATGTTTTAATCTACCCGCCCCCCGGAGAACACACATAGTTCATTAAGAAACTGTTTGACATGATATTTATACAGGAGGTTGAATCCTTCGCATTAAATTGCGGTAATGTGTCTTCTTCGTGAGATCTGAGGCCCTGGACAAACGATCAAACATTGTTCGTCAAACATTTGAAGTTTGCTTCTCAAACAATGTTTCAACGCTTGGCCACTTCACAAAACATTGATTGATAAGCATAAATAATCAGTTCTCCTTGTGTGAGATATTTTTGAAAACCAGTTCTTGCTTGACGCAAACAAAAATCACATCTTTAGTAACGTTATGAAAACTTCAAACCATCAAACAATGCTGGTCAAACATTTGAAAACGCAGAATTGTTTGACCGTTTGGCTACGTCACAAAACATTGTTCGACAGGCAGACTTTTATTAGCTGCTATTTGCAAGCAATAAAATGTTTGACAAGCAATGTTTTGCAATGTGGCCTAACAGTCAAACATTTATTTGAGAAGCATATTTCAAATGTTTGACAAGCAATGTTTCGCAACGTTGCCAAATGGTCAAACAGTTGTTTGAGAAGCAAGCTTCAAATCTTTGACAACTAATGTTTTGCAACGAGGCCAAACGGTCAAACATTTGTTTGAGAAGCATATTTCAAATGTTTGACAAGCAATGTTTCGCAACGTTGCCAAATGGTCAAACAGTTGTTTGAGAAGCAAGCTTCAAATCTTTGACAAGCAATATTTTGCAACGTGGTCAAACGGTCAAACAGTTGTTTGAGAAGCACGTTTCAAATGTTTGGCAAACAATGTTCGATCGTTTTGCCAGAGTCTTACATTTCATCAGTAAGCCACTGAAATTCACTCGGGGGGGGTATCTAAGCCTAGTTTTAGACGGGGACGTGCCATTTCAGTCCAAAATTTGGACCCATAATTCCGCCCACGTCTGAAAAATTGTGACCCATAATTCCGCAAACCTGATAAAAATTGTGACCCATAATTCCGCTAACATGATGAATGTTATCCGCAAGGCAAATAACATTTTCAGATAACAAAATCATCTGATGAAAAGCAAGTAATGTATAAAGGGCAACCTTGCTGATAGGCCAAAGAGTTATCAGTTCGGACTGTACATTTTGTTTAATTCCAAGTTTAATTCTTCAAAATTTCTCCAGGTTAGTACCCATAATTCTGCATGTTTCCTCAAATGGTACCCATAATTCCGCACATACTTCTAAAAACGATATCGATAATTCCGCACTTTTCAGAAAAAAGGCACCCCTAAATAATGGCACGTCCCCGTAACCCCAAAACTGTTAAGTTACCCCCCCGAGGAAATTCATATAACGTTCCACGTTTTATTGGAAAATAAACAAATCAGAAACAAAATGAAACATTTTACCTCTTTATTTCGATAGTATTCTCTTCTTTAATCCTTTCCAATTCATTATTCTTATCTTTTTGTAAATCCATTTTTATTTTCCTCAAATAATCTTCTTTTTCTTCTTGTATTTTTGCTTCTGCATCAAGTTGTTCTTCGCTTGCTTGCGCTTTAAATGTTTTCAAAACTGTTTCATTTTGTTTTCTTAATTTTGATTTTTCAAATTCTTCATCTTCCTTCAATGTTCTTTCCATATCTTTGATTCTTTTTTCCTTTTCAAAAGACATTTTTCTTTCAAACTCAACGATTCCATCTTCTAATTCTCTTTTCAAAGCCTCGATTTTGCTGCTGTAATCATCTTGTAACCTTTAACAAAAGGATAAAAATTGATTAGCCATATACATATCAAGTCTCTCTTTTTGTGGGAGAAACCTGGAATTGATATATAAGAAAAAATAAAAAATGTTAAAAGCTTCGATTTTGTTCCCATAGTTATCGTCTAAGTAATCTATATTAAAGATACAGAATTGAACCAGGTTAAATGTGTCACTTCTTTTTGCGGGAGAAAACTAAAAATTTTTAAGAAAAAAAGAAAATTGTTCACTCAAAGCTGAAGTCCCTAACCAAACGCACAAACATTGTTTGTCAAACAATTGAAGTCTGCATTAAAAACGAAATGTTTTAATGTTTGGCAGTGTTGTAAAACATTGCTTGTTTAACAGTTTTTGCTTGCATCAAGCAAACTTGTTGTTTAACATTGTATTGCAAATTCTTCTTAGTAAAATGTTTTGTGACGTTGCCAAGCGTTAAAACATTGCTTGATGAGCAAAATTCAAATGTTTGACAAACGATTTTTGATCTTTTGGCAAGGAACTAAAACTGCAGATAATGATGACGATCAACACGGAAAATGAAACTACAGAGAGTAAGAAGATAAGTGACACCCTTCAAAGTTGAAGTCCCTAAGTGAAAGATACAAAAAGTTGTTTTTTTATCAAAAAAAGCAACAAACTTTTTGGATTTATCTTTGAAATCTTGTTCCAGAAGAGGTTGTGATTTTACCGCCATCTTGTCTGGGTTACTTGATTTAACACGTTCGAATCTATCTCGCTTGTCTAGTACGTTTGACTTCGCAGTTAAAATATTTGGTCCAGAGCTAACTTCATCGGCATCATCGGCCGGATTTAGGTTCTCTATCTCCATACCTTCGAGTCGAGCAAATAAATTTGAGTTGATTCCGAAATCCTACAAGAAAGCAAGCTAGTGAATAAAATTTTATATTTGGGAAAGAACTACAAAATGACAGGTCTTTCCACAAGTGGCATGGCAAGTTGAACTTGGCGCGTTCATGCCAAAGATGATAAAAGAAACAATTTTGACAATTAGGTACTGACCAGATCTTCATCTTCCTCATCAAATCCATCATGTTTCTGAGGTGTCGATGGTGGCTTCGCAGTGCTTTCTGACATCTCTGATTCCTTGAAAGATACAAAATCGTAATTACGGGAAGAAATTGTGTGACACTCACAAAACCATTTTGACCATGGCCTACATCAGGATTCTGCTCAAAATCAGGTAGAATAGATTAACGTATAACACGTACATAGGGATCCACCAAGCCTCTTATAAACCATCAGAGGACGCAGACTAAAGCTTGGTTTCCATAAAGTTGAAGATGACGGGGACGCGTTCCGTCACTGCTACCGAACGCTTACGATAATATGGCATCGTCCCTTCTTCTACGATGTGATGGGAACATCAATTTTTATATGGAAACATGTTTTGATTGTTACCATCAACGGGGACAAGCTTTCAAAACACGTTCCGAAATATCATCGCTGCGCGCTGAAATCAACTCCTAGTTGAGGACTTCCCTGCTTGGTGTGCCCGTCGTCCGCGTCGCTTACGATTATATGGGAACGTGAACACCGCCGTTACGTCCTGGACACGATGGGACGCATCACCGCCGCTTACGACAATATGGAAACCAGGCTACAGAGTTGCTGGGCAATGTTGTAGAAGCGAAGAAGGATAGGTGAGCAGTATGCCGGATACAAAGACGAGGCAAGCACGACCATACATCCGACAAGTTCCAGAAGCACTGGTTGTTAAGTTAAAGACTTGAAAGCATACATGGAAGACCGCGAAGGATAGAGAGATATAGTCAGATCTGCCTGAGACAGGGATTAGATACAAATAACTATAAGTAGATTTGGCAATAACAAATAGTTTTCTTTAACCTCATAACCAATATTTCCAATGTCGTGCATGTCTAGATCTAAATTGAATCTTGGTTTTCCAATGGAGTCCTACAACATCAAAAGAATTTAACAAGTAATGACCATCAACACTTGAGTCTTCTTAGAATTCTTCATAAGAAACAACATAAAATTTCATACCCTGCTGGCATCTGATAAGTCATCCATTATGTTGATATTTTCTCCAAATTTACTGCCAAATTCCATTTTACCAGCAAATTCTTTGGGGTGTGAAACCTGGAAAAAGATAACAGAAAAAAGGGAAACCCACTTAGCTTATTGCTTGCTTTCAGCTAGAGAGCTTCTTATGGGAAAGAGTCGAATCAATAAAGTGAAAGCAGAAACATCGCGGCGCAAGGAAACAAAAGACTACAACGTTTTAAAGATACTAATATTTCGCCTTGCTAAACAAGGCTTCTTCAGAGTCAGTATAGGGTAGAGCTGAGTAATACTTTATTATAAATATTATATATTTTTCATGAATGGTCAACAAGGATAGATTTTTCCACAATTCGAACCTGGACTGCATGAACAGAGAGCCAACGATGTTTCCACTGAGGTAAAGAGGTCAATGAAATCATCGAGTAACTATCCAAGTCATACAGCCCAAGACTCTTCTCCTTTTTGGCTTTTGTGTTTCGGCTTTGTTGAGCCTTTTTCAGCACCATAACTATTTATACATATTTGTTATGAATGGTGTATATGGCTAATCATGCTAATGGCTATTTATCATAAAAGATAGGAAAAATTTGGGTCGAAAAAGTTTTGACATCTTACTTCAGGCTTCAGTTGATTACCAGTGGGTTTTGTTTTCAAAGAAGAAATGTTATCTTGAAATGTTTTTGTGCCAAAATCTCTTGTAGATGCAAGAGTGCTGTTAAGGGAATCCGGAGTCATTGCAAAGTTGTTTTTATTATTTGACAATGATGCAAGTCCCGAGGTATTCCTTGGAAAATCAAGATCTCCTTTCAACGTTGGCAATCCATTGATGCCCTGGAAGGAAAAAAACTATTAGATATGTTATGCATTAAACACACAGCTTAACATTTCCAATATAGCTCTTAGCATGGAGCAATTCACTCCTTGCTATCTCATACACTCAGGTGGAATTTCTGTTTTTCATAAGGATCTTATAAGAATCCTTTTGTTTCGTGAGGAATCTTGTGCACTTTCTCAAGGAGTGAAATATCCCTCGGAATTACATTCAAAGAGCATGTTACAAGTTGGGGTTTCAGGGGTTTTGCCCCCTCCATGCCAGGATGATAAACCCATAGCAGGTACAGGGGTACAGCCAGGACTGCAGAGTTGACAGGTTTTTTAAACTTGGACATCATGTAGAATAGTAAAGACAAACTTTGCACTAATGGCATCTCTTGCTAGCACAAACTGCAAAGCTTAGAGAGAACCTTGTGTGATTTTTTGGTGGGTTAAATATTCTCTGGTGGGTTAAATATTCTAGGCTACGCTCTGCATCTTGGGCTATTTCGGTCAGAATATACAAGAAAACAAAGGCTTAAGCCCCCCCAAAAGGCAATGGCTTGGTTCCTTATACAGTGCTTAATACAAGACCTAAGATTCTGTACCTTTTGATTTTCATCATTAAATTTCTCCTTTTTCTCTTTTTATCTTTCTTCTTCTCTTTATTCTTTTTATTCTTAGTACTTTTTGATGCTTTAGCTTTGGCCTTTTCTTCTTCCACCATTTCTCTAAAGTATTCATCACATGGATGGTCCCAGACGCTATCACCAGTTGAAAAATTGAAGTAGTAGACTTCTCCTTTTTCATCTTGGCTGCAAAATAAAACATAATTTAATGCTTATGATGACATACAATACCATGGAACTAACACCGGCTAGTTGTAACTGCTAACTAATGAGGGCAAGCCAACAACTTATAGAATACAGTTGATCGCCGTCACAAGAATAGAGGTTTCCACAAAAGATGGCGGCTGTTTCTGTCAATCCCTTGCTTTTCTTAGGGTTTCTGGAAGGGAATTCTGGGAATAATTTCCTTAGTTACGAATTCAATGTCTTCAGCTATGTAAAATACGTAGCTAAGGAAATTATTCCCAAAATTCCTTTAAAAAATCCTTAATGAAAACAATAGGCAAAAAGGGCGGCCATCTTTTGCTGAAGCATCTATAAGAATGCTCATGTGACTGTGATTGGCGGAATCAATTGTAGACTAATCGAAGAAGTAGAACATGTTCAACTTGTTGGAACTGTGCACGGATAAGCAGACCTTTTTCGATGAACAGCTATGAGCATTCAAATTTCGTGACTTTATAACAGCTTTGGTCACTTTCATGGTCAAAGCCCTTATAGAATGGCGAACTTTGAAGACTCATAAAATCAGTAGCACAATTGCTAGGACAGTTAAACTTTACACCTATACCAAGTTTTAGATGTTTTTCATTATTTTAGCCTCGAGAACTTGATATCTTGAACATTTGAAAAATTTCAATCTTGGCAGCCTTTGGTCAAAAAGGTTTATTAGGGTGTGGCAAGTTTGACTTTGTTGGGAATCAAACCCACTATGAATTGCAGGTCCTACTCATTTACCACTTCTGGTCAAAAATCGAAATTCAAAGTGAAAAGTTGAAGTCTGAACATTTGTATGAAGAACTTTACAAGAATGGTGTATAGTTGCATGCAAAATAGAATAGCAAAAGGTAGCAGCAGCTCTATTTGCCAATGCAGCTGAGTTTTAACGGATCATCTTACCAGGGTTTCCAGTCAGGTGGTAACGGTGCAACAATTCCTTGACGAGCTATCCATAATAAATCTTTATCTTTGACAGGATCAATTCCAATTACTTCTGCATAGTCGAAGATTTCTAGCAAATCAAAAGACAATTTTTTTCAATAAATTGATCGAGAGATTGGGGCAACTCCACAACATCTGAGATTTAAGGGCTGGAGGTGCTGTGGCATCGTGGTGTTATCTAGATGGGTTTGAGCCAATTAAAGGTAGCGTCACTTACCAGACTGGAATCTTTGTGCACCATGCACAGAGACTATTGTTGTTAATAGGGGCTATTGTTTTCTATTGCTTCAGCCAAAATTGCACATGGAAGTTCTTCCTTGTGCACAACAAAGTTTCCAACCAGCCGAGGTCTCAATTAGCAATAGTTGACCTGTAAGATCCTAGCAACTGGTGCTACAACACCATTTCAAGTTCATTCACCACCTCCTTTGAAAAAACTCACAATTGCCCAGATTGGCACTAGTTCCATTATTTGGCACTGCCAGGACTATAAAAAAGGTTTTATAATAAGATGCACAATACCATTGCACTCGGGTTGGCCACAGAATAAGCACTGATTATTAATGGGCCTACCAAAATAAATCGAGAGGCCTAGCCGCCTAGCTAGAGGTCATCGCTTTTGCAAAACATTAACATTATTGTGAATGCTTTTGGTTTCAGAAAGACTGAAATTATTGCTTTGTTCCAAAAGCTACCTATCAATCATCTTACCCTGCTCTGTTGGTTCATAATTTTCATCATATTCTTCATCCAAAATAATTTGATTATTGATAACCGCCATTGCTGAAAATTTCTCCCGCTTGCAAACTCAAATTTGTGATTAAAATTTGCAAGACCATGATGCATTGCGCGAAGAGTTGATTGCCCCTGACAACAAAAGGGTCATTGTCACATTGTCAAGAAGGTTAAAGTTCGAAAGGGTTAAGAAAAGGTCGAAGAATAAAGAAAATAATAAACAATTATGGGGAAATCAGGGGGATATACAGGTGTGAGAGTAAGGTAAGAGAAAAATTGGATATTTTTTCAAAGAGTATGCTTTTAATAATATGCGGATTAAAAATCAAGCGAAAATGAGTGTAAACCTGATGAGGCTTTTGTATCAATTGTGACACTTGAAACTTAGTTTCAACAAACTGCACACAACTGTTTTTTGATAAACTTATATGTTTAATTCCTTCGTGGATGGCTGCATGACTGTACAACAATGTTATGTAATCAGATTGAATGTGGTTATTATTTAAATGGGTTCATGCATAAATGATATTGAAATTACCATCATCCAACAAATAAAGGCACAATTACATCTTAGGATGCAATTCAAAAAATGATATTTAGTTCATTGATTTCACAAATTAATTCAATTACAGTACATTGGGATTTGTTGTCATTGTTATGCAAAAAGCTTTAGTAGATAGTCCTGGAGTCAAAATTTGTTTGGGATCAAGAAATAATTTGTGTGGTGATCAGCAGAAATTAGAATCTTGAAGTTTTAGAAGTTTGTTCAGTTCCAGAATGTGGAAAAGTGAAATTATAGAGAATGTAAATGCAGAGGGATCTAATTCTTTATCTGTTGTAAATAACGAGCAAAGAAAAGACAAAGATAATCGAAGAGATCATGGGAGAACACATGAACAAAGGTACAGACTAGACAACTAGCAAGATGCAATGCACAATTAGATAGTGGTTGTTATCAAGTTTTTTCCAATCAAGTGATACCTTTTCGGCATTTTCATCAAAATTCTAGAGAGGCATCTTTCTAAATTTTCTGAAGTTGCTGTGGCATCATTGTCTGATCCTGCTAGTTCATGGTGTCAGGAGCAGGGATCACAGAAGCAATGTAGGGCATAAAGAGCAGAAGCAACCAATTTGGGGACAAAACAATAGGAAAATAAAAGAAGTTAGCAATTCTTATGGGAGCAAGGGGGCCACCTGCCCCTGTGCTTCCAATGCCCCTCATCAGGAGTTAAGCAAGGTTGGGGTTCCAACCTGACTAATGATGGTATGAACGAGGGGCATTTCACTCTACAAAAAGGCGTACGAGATTTCCATTAAAACAAAAGGACTTTCAAGGGATTTCCAAGAAAACAATAGGACTTCCAGCAAAGGTGTACGAGTTTTTTAAGGAGTGAATTGCCCCTCGGGTATGAAGGTTTGTCATGATAATAGCATGACAGCCAGGGTCAAGGTTTCATTGGTTCATCTACTTCTGACATCCCAATCACTGGTGCTAAATTAACCATTATAAATGAATGATAATGGTGAAGGTGAAGTGGTGTTTTAGCGCCAGTCGCTAGGATCTCAGTAGTAGGTTAACTAATCGAGACCTCGACCCTGGCTGTGACGCTACCGTGGCTGGGCTCAAACCCTGACCACACTGAGCTCTTGACACCACGGGTCAGCTGGATTACACCACGACGCCACAGCACCTTCTTAATGCTTTTTGTATTACAGCAATGGTTCCCCATCATTGTCCAAGCAAAATGGGGGTCCCCCTGAGGAACAAGCAACTGAAGAAGAAGCCAAAAAAGATGAACCAAAGAATCAAGTTTCTCTTATTCAACTGGTAAATATAATCAAATGTTTGTTTATAAGTATATAATTTAAATCATTCTCATGATCATCATCATCATCATTCATCGAGATACATCTCATTTCTGGAAAAAGCTGGAAAAATTTCCTATTGAAACAAAGGATTGTTACAAGATTCCTTTGAAAACAATTGCCCCTCGCGATCCATCATCATAATCATTGTAATCTGCATCATCATCATCATCATCATCATCATAATCAACATCATTATCATCGCCATCATCATCACCATGATCATCACCACCATCATCAGCATCGTCATTATCATCACTATTATCTTCATCATCAACTTTATCATCATAATCATCATCAAGATCATCATGATCATTATCATCATATTCATCACCTAAGGGCTCCACAGATGATGCATAGACCAGTCTCCTCCATCATCAACATCTACTTTGAAATTCATGTTTATAAACTTATCTCTTATTTGCGTTTTGTTTGTTTTTCAGTTCAGATATGCAGATGTAACAGACATTTTATTGATGATAGTTGGAACAATACTTGCAATCGGCAATGGCATTCTTCAGCCTGCATCAATCATTTTATTTGGTGACTTGATTGAAGATTTCATCAAATTTGGAAATGCAAAATTGCTATCAAGTCTACAAGCAACAGCTGCTGGAAATGCAACACTGAATGCAACATTACTGAATACAACAGCCTTGCCAGTCAAATTATTTGATATTGAAGGTGAAATGAAAAAGTTTGCTTATTATTATTGTTACTTTGGCATTGGGTCATGGATAGCAGCATACATTCACACAGCATTTTGGTCATTGGCTGGTGTCAGACAAGCAAAGCGTATTCGTACACAGTGCTTCAAATGCATTCTTAGACAAGACATTGGATGGTTTGATATCAAAGATGCTGGAGAACTTAGCACTAGAATAACAGAGTAAGTGCTACAGGAGCTGGAAGTATTTTTCATTTACAATCATTTTGTTTTCCTTTTCATCTTTCATCTACATCGACATCTGCTCTCCTCTCTGTGTCCTGCTGCACCTTTATCTTCCTCTTCCCAAATATCTAATTCTATTCTTCTTCTTGGGCATCTTCATTATCTTTTTCTTCAGCTTCTTTACCTCCTCCTTCTCCTCTTTATTCTTCTTCAGCTTCTTTATATCATCTCCTTTTTCTTTTTTTGCTTTTTATACTCTTCTTCCTTCTTCTCCCCCTTTCTCTTCTTCTGCTTCTTCTTCTTTTTCTTCTTCTTCTTCTTCTTCTTCTTCCCCAACTTCTACTACTTCTTCTATGCTGAATCTTACCTGAATGCTAACATTGGATAATCTACAGTCTTTGGAACCTTATTAACATTGTCATATTAGTCATCAATGATATTTGTTCTGCTTATTACCATGGTATGTATTACTTACTTGAGCATTTTGATCTCTTATTGTTAAGCGTTGCTATTCTTCTGTTCTTGTAAATGCTAAAGTTGTCTTGTTCAAATAGCAGCAGTGCTATCAAATCAAATTTTGAGAAAATTGATGCATCAATTGCAATATCAGTAGAATGTTCTATGTTATATGTTGATAATATGCAATGTATTACATTGGAAATTTAATGTTATAGCTAGCGAAATAAGTCATTAATTCACTAATTGAAATAACATGTTCTAAATCTTGTCTTAAGTCCTTTCTTCGTCTTCAACTATCTTTTTTTCTAAATGTCTTTTCATTCACATCTTGACGAAATTATTCCTTAGTCGTTCAAATGTCAGCTTTTTAGATGAATAAGCTGCTTCAAATGACATCTATAACCAAGATGCTTATAATGGTTAATCAGTCTACTGAGTGGTATTCTTGGACGAGAAATGAAATCTTTAGTTGAAAATGAACATCTAATCATTTGATCATTGCCTATAATGCTTACTAAATATTTTTATCTATCTTAGGTAAATTATTGAATCTCTTAATGTAAGAATACACGTTTCTGTAGATTCATTTTAATGAAAATTCAAATTTAACTGAATACGTTTTGTAATTGAAAGTGCTTTGTTACGAAAATGACATTAAGATCGATGAATCGGTATGAAGACAAATTGGATCTTATAATATCAGTATGAACTGTAATAGAATGCCAATATTTAAATGATTATCTACTTGAAATAACTCTCATATGAAGCAGTCGTTGACATACATGATATTTTAGCGTTCTATGAACCTGTAGTTTACTACATGATTTATTCTAACTAATACGTCATATCAGAATCCATTTTGTTTTAAGTATTCATATGATCATGGTTTGACACTTAATGGATGATGCGTTAAGTGATCGTGTTATGCAAATGTTGTGCAGGTATACGAATGATAGATATTCAGTAAAGAATGATATTGGAACCAAAGACTTATAATAAGGTAGAAATAGTATTACAGAACTTATTTACCTTAATTGGACTTCTGTCTAGCACTCTTTTTAAAAACCATGTTGTTTGCACAATTGAATGTACTATTCAGGAAATACTGTTAAGTTCTGTAATCGATAGTTATTCAAACCTTTGTCAAATGTTTTTATCTGTTACTTAGAGAATATGAGACATTTTGACGGTTAAGACAAATCTAGTAATACAGTTTTGAGAATGTAGTTGAGTCCGAGAGGTATCACAATAAGTGATTGTTACAATAATTTTTTACCGTATGGAAGTTAGAAGATGTTTCTTGATTTAATAGAATATAACAATAAGATGCTTAGTAACTTATGTGTTGATAAGAACTATGACTCTAGAATTCTTAACTAGAGCCAATATAGTAGTATCAAGTCAAAAGTTTCTTTGTAAGTTTCACTTAGAATGAAAGATTCTAAATTTGGAATATGTTTAATGAAGGATCAGTTTAGCTTAAGAAATGAATTGCTTGTATAAGTATACAGATTTGGAATGTATTTTACAGTAAGCACAATCTTTATTAGAATTAGCAATGAATACAGTGTTTAAATAATTTCATGTAAAACGTATTGCAATATGAAGATTCTAAGAATTGGTAGAAATACAGGCATATTAGTTGAATACCTAGAATTCAACAGCCTAAGATGTTTATAAACATAGAATGCTAATTCTATCTAAACATCTAGATGTTCAAAAATTTCTAAGTTATTGATCTTGTTAACTTGTTTACCTATTGATTTATGCCAATCTACAAATATGTGTTCGGAAAGGGCTTACTCTGAATTTCGGTCGATTTAATTCGTCGTGTCAAATTTTTACTCTTGATAGTGAAAGTATAGCTGTTGACTTTAGTCAGGCAGATGTGTAATGAAATGGAAGCATGCGAGTTAGCATTTAATGCAGAAGATCTTTTTAGAATCCAATTCCATACTCATGTTGCTTATTGTAGCTTGCATGATACCGAGTTCATGACAAGTGAACATTGTATCTGTATTAAATGAACCTTTTACAACTCTAGGTTGTATCGCTAAGAATTAGATACTTTAAGAACTTTGTTTATAGAACTAGAATCAATGTTGTCAATAACTTTGAGCACAGTTTGTACAAAAGTTAATCATTGATAAGTTACCTCATTTAACTTGATAAATCATTCTATACTTTGAAACTGAAAATACGTTTTAATCTGAGATATGTCTTTGAGTATAATATGGACATTTAGCAGAGTGATAAGATAACGAACTTTACTGGGCATTTAATTGAATCAGCTATAGCACATCTTTAAAAAACTGTAATCTCAACCCCTAAATCGCTTTTATTACTTACATAGTCCCGTTCATTTAAGGTTTCTTGTATTTTTAGAAGAACAGCTATATAGTCTAGGTTAAATCCTCAAAATTAGTGTTTAGACTAGAGGATGATTTAGATTCCTTTACATGATGGTTTGTAATATCGAATAAGTACATGAAATGACAAGTATATTCCTATGTTTCTTAGCATATTTAGTAGTTTCATTTGGGAAATTTAAGAGAATGTGATTGAACAAGTTAGAATTTGCTGTAAAATTAGTATTCGGTCTGATATCTCAGACATGTGAACAGTATAGAACTTGTTATGCCTATCTTTGGTGATGTATTAAAGCTTAACTTTTTCAGCAGTATGCATCATACTCTAACCTCATTTCTTCTAAAAAATCTGTTTCAAAATCTTCTTAACCCTTTTCTGAACTCATTTTGTTCATAAAAACGTTTCATTTTAACCTATTCTAATTTCAAAAATGACAACTCTCAATCAATATTCGTGGAAGAGCTGTTTCATATTCTATTGACTTATGAAGATCAGTTTTAAATATATGCTAAGTCTTATTTTACAAAACACTATTTTTTGTGATGCATAAATGATTTGAACCTTTTCCAAATCACTGTTAACGAATACTGCTTATTCATGCTTGCCAAATAATGTCTTGTGACGTGGCCAAACGGTAAAACATTTGCTGGGGCCTTAGAATGAGATGGACAGTACTTCTCTTGTAGTCTTTCAATATTTTGATGCAAAGGTCAAGCTATGAGTCAACACATTTAAAACTATAAACCCTCTGAATTCTTACATGCATTCAACTTTTCTTGCTGTCTTTATATGATAATGTTATTCTCCTTTTAGGTACCACTTATAGATCCAATGTCGACAGAAGGGCAAAAACCAAAAATCAACGGAAACATTGAATTTCGAAATGTTGAGTTCAGCTACCCGTCTCGACTAAACACTAAAGTATGTAATAACTTTGAAGAATCTTTTTTCAATAATTAATTCTGCTTGTCAAATTTTTGGATGCGCAGCACAGAAACTCATCCCGAAAGTAACTAATTAAGCGGTCTAACTAACTAACTAACTAACTAACTTACTAAGTAGCTAACTAAATAACTGACTGACTGATTGACTAATTAACTACCTAACTAACTAACTAGCTTACTGACTGACTGACTGACTGACTGACTGACAGACTAACTAACTAACTAACTAATTGATAAATAACTAACTCAATAACTAACCAACTAACGAACTAATAACTAACCAACTAGCGAATTAATAACGAAGTAACTAACTAACTAACTAACTAACTGACTGACTAACTAACTAACTAACTAACTAATTGATAAATAACTAACTCAATAACTAACCAACTAACGAACTAATAACTAACCAACTAGCGAATTAATAACGAAGTAACTAACTAACTAACTAACTAACTGACTGACTAACTAACTAACTAACTAACTAATTGATAAATAACTAACTCAATAACTAACCAACTAACGAACTAATAACTAACCAACTAGCGAATTAATAACTAAGTAACTAACTAACTAACTAACTAACTGACTGACTAACTAACCAACTAACTAACTAAGGAACTAACTAACTAAGGAACTAACTAACTAACTAACTAACTAACTAACTAACTAACTAACTAACTAACTGACTAACTTACTAACTAACTAACTAACTAAGTAGATAACTAACTAAGTAATTCACTAAGTAACTAACTAATTAACTAACTAACTAACTAAGTAACTAAGGAACTAATTAACTAATTAACTAACTAACTAACAAACTAACGAACTAGCTAACTCACTAACTAACTTACTAACTAACTTATTAACTTACTAACCAAGTAACTAACTAACTTACTAACTAACTGATTGACTAATTAACTAACTAACTAACTAACTAACTACCTAACTATTTAACTAACTAATTAATCTAACTGACCAGGTAACGAACTAACCAGCTAACCAAACAACCAATTAACCAACTAACCAAGGAACTAATTAACTAACTCACTAACTAATAGCTAACCAACTAGCTTACTAACTAACTAACTAATTGCTGTGTTTATTTTGTCCTAGATATTGGAAAATTTTAATCTGAATATAAGTAGTGGTGCGACAGTTGCATTGGTCGGCGAATCAGGATGCGGTAAAAGTACTATTGTGAAATTAGTGCAAAGATTTTATGACACCAACGCTGGAAATGTGAGTATTCTGGCTGCAAGAAATAAAACTTTCGCAATATTGTTGCTGGATGTAAAATGGTCGTTCCCAGCTCATGTATAGTATAAATTTGGATAAACAACATCCACAGTCTGGGGCAAAATATTTGGAATAAGCCCTTCGTTTAAAGGCATACGGCCTTTGAAATAATGATATCTTAGCTTGATAAATCGAATCTAAGTGATAAGGCCCTGGCCAAACGATCAAACAATGTTTGCCAAACAGTTGTTATTTAATTACCAAGCAAAAGTTTCACCGTTTTGTGACGTCACAAAACATTGCTCACTCGACATTTTTTGCTTGCGAACCATAAGATTATCTTTTGTTCTAATGACCGTTTGACCCTAACTTTTTCCTGACAGTATGTTTTGCTAGGGCCTAAAAAAGGAAACTGTCTGTCTTCTGTTCAGTACTAATCAATTGTTTTTGTACATTTTCTAAAAGATTCATCTTTGCTCTTTTAGGTGACTTTAGATGGTGTGAATCTTCGTGACATAAACGTTCCTTGGCTTCGCCAGCATATCGGAGTGGTCAGTCAAGAACCAATTCTATTTGAAGGCACGATTGCTGAGAATATCCGAATGGGAAAAGACAATGCAACAGACGAAGAAATAGAGCAGGCAGTCAAAGATGCAAATGCGTATGGTTTCATATCAGAACTACCTGAGGTATGAGCAACTAATTCAAAGCTCTTGTCAAATGATCAAACATTGTTTATCAAACAATTGAAATTTTCTAGTAATATAAAATGTTTCAAGTCTTCAAATTATGGATCAAAGCATGGTTTTCCAGCAACGCAGTGTGCGCTATGCATGTTCTGTCAGCATTAAATTTTCATCTGGCCAGCCTAATTTGATCGAAAAAAACTTCTACCATTGCTTATGTTAGTCTAAATCAATCTTAGTACTATGTTAAAACTAACAACAATAAACAACTTATATTTTGTTATTATTAATATTTGATCGTTTTGCCACATTGCACGTTTTCCACAAAACATTTGCTTCAAATGCTGTCTTTGAGGCAATGTTTTGTGACTTGGCCAAACAGACAAATATTGCTTTTAAAGCAAATCTCAAATGTTTGACAAACAATGTTTGATCGTTTTACAAGGGCCTGAAAAGGCTTTGTTAAGTCTCCTCTATCTGCCAAGCCTTACATATTTTCAAGAATAGAATTAAAGCTTTTGAATTTACTTGCAGCATATTGAAACTATAATGTAGGGTACTGCACATATGTCTTGTACATGCATTGCCCCCTTGAGATGAGGAGACGCTATACGATAAATACTAAAACCCATCAATTCACAGGGGGTTCATTGCATTGACGAAACCATTTGCCTTTTCAGAAATTCAACACGCAAGTTGGAGAAGGAGGGGCACAACTAAGTGGAGGACAAAAACAGAGAATTGCAATCGCACGTGCTTTGGTTAGAGATCCAAAAATTTTACTTCTTGATGAAGCAACTTCAGCACTGGACACAGAAAGTGAATCGATTGTCCAAGCAGCTTTAGATCAGGTACGAAATATCACTTTCTTGGTTTTTTTTTAGCTGTTGCAACGCTGAAAGTTGTTCTGTTAGTTCTTATAGTAGAAAAGTACATGTCTTTCCAGGAGTTCACTGCATATAAACCAGCACTCGCGGTGGTGTGCCTCCGGGGATGTAGGTTTAGCTGTTGCAACGTTTAACTTTGTTTTTGTTAATTCTAATTGTGTAAAATTACATGTATTCCCGGGGGGCTACTGCATATACGCACAAACACTAGCGGAGGTGTGCCTCGTGAATGTAGTTATCCACACCGTGTCTGGGAGCATTTTCCCTTTATGAATAACCCTGTCTGGGAGCAAAATGGCAAACACCATAAAGCAACGAAAGCAACTTTATAGAACTATACACCGTGACAAGAGCCGTCTGTTTAGAAGGGATAACCTACTCAATGGCTAAATTACTGAAAACGATGCCTTTTTTCGACACATAGCATAGCTTTACGTGAAATTAAAGAAAGGCCTGCAGGAGCCTAGTTTGACTATCAGCCTTGCAATTTTGTATGTATGGTCTGTAAGATGATGAGTTTTCTATCTCTCTTTTCTAGGCCAGTGAAGGGCGAACAACAATCGTCGTCGCCCATCGTCTGTCTACTGTTAAAAATGCCGATGTTATAGTCGTATTGCAAAATGGCAGAGTTGTTGAAATGGGAAAGCATGATGATCTTATCAGTCGAAAAAGAGTTTATTATAGTTTGGTCATGTTGCAAACACTGGCAGAAGAAGTGCAGGAAGAAGATGATGATCAACTGTCATTACTCAGTCAGGAAGATCGAGGTTAAAATTTTTATTTTTTATTTGATTTGCATTTTGTTTTTCTTGCGTTTTGTTTTTCTTTCTGTTTGAAATTGAGGGTTTGTTAAGGGCAAAATTTGCAGCAGTGATGTTTTCTACCAGTAGTAACAGTAGTAAATTTTTCAAAGTCGGTAAGAAAAGTAAAAACAGGTAATAAAGAAAAGCTCCTTAAAGGCCAAGAGGGTATACTTGATATAATTTTGGTACGGGTATGTACCGCCCATGAATGGTTCATACCCGTTGTACATTCTTGCCGTGAAATTCTCTAATTATTGATTTTAACCAAAACCCTATATAACAGGGTGGGGAATTGAAGAAGAATGAAAAAGATTCACTTTTTTCTAAATCCGAATAGTGTTAATAGTGTCTGGAAGATGTTTTTTTTTGAAACCATTGTCATAGTCTGTTAGGCCCTAACCAACCGATAAAACATTGCTTGTAAAACATCTAGAATTTGCTTGTCAAACAATACGTTTGTCATTTTGGCCCCACCGTAAAACATGCTTGTCAGTTATTTTTGCTTGTGAAAAGCAGAATTTGTTTTGAAGTTTTAAATAAACGTTGCTAACCAAATTGTTCTGCGTTGTGGCAAAACAATGAAACATTGCTCGAAAAGCCAAATATCAAATGTTTGACGATCAATGTTTGAGCGTTTTGCCAGTGCCTTAATCAAACGTTAATGTTTATGTCTTTTCTGTTTAGTGCAAAGAATGGCAATGAAAATCATGCGACGTGTTTCAAGTACTTCTTCTGGTGTAGATCAGGATGACGAACGATTAAAAGAAATAGAAAAGGCATTGCATAGAAAGATGTCTGTACGCTCCATTGAAGGGCAACGCAAATTGAAGGATCGTAATAAGAATGTGAGTTAAATTTACATCTTTAGACCCTGACCAAACGATCAAACATTCTTTCTCAAACATTTGAAATTAGCTTTTCAATCAAAATGTTTTAACCTTCGGCCACATCACAAAACAATATAAAAGAGAGTGTTTTGCGTTCTGAAAAGCACAACGTAAGAACAAACAAGATTAAAAATAAATATTGTAACAGGTGAAATGTTCACAAAACAATGTTAGTCAAAAATTTTGTTGGTTGCGTCTAGTAAAGTAAGGATTTAAGCTTTTTCAAAAAAAATGGAAACAAGTACACCAAATCGTGTTTACACCAATTTCAGGTCACATGGTCATACCCTTGAGGCACCATTGTTTTGTTGTCAAATTCAGAGCTCAAACCACGTTTTTCATGGCACAAAAATTAGAATTCAATTAAAAGGAAAGGCTCCTCAGGAGTATGGGTATTAACAACGTTAGCCGATTTGGTCTATGTTGCTTGTCAAGAAATGTTTCGTGATGTGGCCAAACGTTCAGATATTTCTTGAGTAGCTGAGTAACAAATTTTTGACCGTTATAACTATTACAGAATTCTCAATTAAGAAAAAGAAAACGTGGGCTGAAAATGTCTTTGAGGGCTTGTATTTAAGAAAGCTTTATAACTGGAGGGGTTATTAGATGTTCAGAAAAGTATTTCATACAATTTACAGATCTTGAAAATTAGTTATTTGTGAGTGAATCTTTGTAAATTTAATAATTGTGAAACGTTTTGTAGAAAAAGAAAACTAAAGAAGCAGAAGAGGAAGAAGAGGAAGAAATAGAGATGCCACCAATGAAAAGATTGATAATGCTGAATATGAAAGAATGGCCATATTTGACAATTGGGAGCTTCTTTGCTGCAATTGCTGGTGCCTTTCCTGTTGCATTTGCTGTCATTATGAGTGAACTAATCAAAGTATGTCGAACAATAAATTTTTAAGTTTCTAGCATTTTCAATGCTTTGGGTTTACACTCTTTTTTCAGAGTGAGCATTGGAGTGAGCATTTGGAGTCTTTTTATGATTATAATGATATTCTGATTACTTAATCATGGTAATGCCAGATAAATCGTTATTTTCAGATTTTTGCTGACGTCGACACAAAAAAGATGAGAGAAAAAGCTGAATTTTGGTCATTGATGTTTTTATTGTTGGGTGTCATCAGTGGTGTTGCATTATTCATTGCGGTATGAAACATTGCTTACTAATTATTTCAATGTGTGATGTACATCATTCAATTTATTGTTTTCTACTTTTATATCTTTTATTCATGCGAATTTATTTTTGGCAGAATTATTTGTTCGCATTGGCTGGAGAACTCCTTACAAGAAGATTAAGGGAAATGTGTTTCAAGGCAATTCTGCGCCAGGTAAGTAGTTGATTGAACATACTGATTGTTTGATTGATTGATTGATTGATTGATTGACTGATTGTTTGATTTGTTGATGGACTGATTGTTTCATTGATTGATTGATTGATTGATTGATTGATTGACTGACTGTTTGATTGGTTGATTGATCGATTGATTTTGTTATAAATTCATTTACGCGGAAAACTGTTTTCCTCACGTTTTTTACTCGGTGACAGTTTTGCAATTGACGATGCAATCTTATGTTATTTTGTTTTAGGAAATAGCATTTTTCGATGACCTTTCGAATTCCTCTGGCGCTCTGTCCGCACGTCTATCTGCAGATGCATCTGGGGTACAAGGGGTAAGTTTTAATTCAACCCTTGATTGCATTCTTTAACGACAATTCTTGTGTGTATCTTTATGCTTGTTAAAAAGCTGGGTAAAGTGGAAATGTTGAATTCGTAAATTACAATAGCCTAATGCAAAATATTCCTAATCAAGATCTAAAGTTCTAAACAACGAGTCAATGTTTGAAATGAAACAAGAAGCCGAACGGCTTCAACACGGTAGCAACAGAATGGGAAATAATTCATAACTAGACTCACTACATAAGTCCCACTACTTCGCTCGATGTTGTTGTTGTTGTTGTTTTCTACAATGGTTGGAGTGCTAAGTGGGAAGGGTGGGACCCTAAGTGGATAAGAGTTGGATGGGATTAGACGTTTGAGCTGAACAAAAGTTGTATTGAAAATATAACTAATGTATTGCAAAAATAATGGACATAAAGAAAAGAGTTGCATAATGTAAAATAAAGTACTTGGCTAAAAATACTGTAAAGATATAGAGCTTGTTTTCAATTCTTTTAAATTACGCTCCATGTTTGGGGTTAAAGTCTGTGCCTAAGTGCTTTCGGGCTCGTGTTGTTTACCAATTTCTTTGTGGCGGATGTTCCGCATCTTATGTCGGTGAAACTTCTCGACATCTTTTAACACGAATTCGGGAGCATTTGGTCACAGAGAAAAACTCGCATATTTTTAAACACCTTAATGAGTCCCTTCTTGCCGCCCTCTTTGCTCTGAGGATAGTTTCTCTATTCTTGACAGTGCTAATAGCAGCTTTTGTCCCAAACCCATGAAGGTCCGCAAACACGTAGATCAAGCAGGACCTAGCTCAGAAAATCAAAACGCAAAGCAGGTAGGACCTTGCACTCCAGCTTGCAACAAGATCGGAGAACAAAATTCATTTGGTGGACTATTGACTGGCAATATTTCAGTTATATCAGTACTTCAAACAGCGACTCCAGCATTACAAGCAGCAACACCAGTATTACAAGCAGCAACGCCAGTATATCCAGCAGCAACACCAGTGTTACAAGCCGCCGCCAGACCAGTAGCTCAAGCAGCCAGACCAGTAGCTCAACCAGCCAGACTTGTAGTACAAGCAGCGGGACCAGTAGCTCAACAAGCCCCACCCAGACCTCCACGGCCAAGTGCTAATGGGTTCACTTTGTCTTTGCTGCGTTTTTGTCATAAAAACGTAGCTAAATGCTATCAATGTGGGGGGAAATTCTATGATAATGGCTACCCGCAGGCTCCATTGGATATGGTGGTGGTCTCCAAAACCCAACGATGGTATATCGACCCCCTTACAAAGGCACGCATTCAATCCAATGAAATGGCAAATGTCTACTTCCATTTCAATTCTGCATGCCTTTCAGCCTTCAACCAAATGTTTTCTCCAGAGATGATTGTTATACCCATGGATATACGGCTTTTCTTGCTTCCACAGCACAGAAACGTACTACGAAACTTAAAAATCATTTTATGACTTTGACGAATTAGGACATCTGCGTAGATATATTTCCTAAGTTTTTTTGTCAGTGTTTCGTTTGTTAGTACTTTACAGTATGTAATGTTTTTTTTCATAACTATGGATGCTCTGTTTGATTGAAATAAAGTGCAAAATATGCAATTCCTTTTGATTGCATTCTTTAACGACAATTCTTAGGGTCCAACACTAAGGGTGTGTATCTTTATGCTTGTTAAGGGTCCCACCTTAAGGGTCCCATTTAGGGTCCCAAAAGCTGGGTAAAGTGGAAATGTTGAATTGCGCAAAATACACGTAAATTACAATAGCCTAATGCAAAATATTCCTAATCAAGATCTAAAGTTCTAAACAACGAGTCAATGTTTGAAATGAAAATAGTTGGTTATAAGATATATTGATCACAGACATAAAGAAGGAAGTAAGAAAGAGGGCTTATTCATGTATTGGAAATGCAGATGACTTGTTTAATATAATAAAGAAAAGAAAGATGAAATGGTTTCGTCATGTCAGTCGGAGACCTGGATCATTGGCTCATGACATTATGCAAGGAATGGTAGAGGGAAAAAGAAAGAGAGGTCGACCAAGAAAATCGTGGATTGATGATATCAAAGAATGGACTGGGAAGAGTGAGACAGAAGCTGGCAAAAGGGGCAAATGACAGAAACAAGTGTGGAGAGTTGTGATTGCTCGCCAAAATCGCTCCCACGACCTCATGCCAGGTTAAGGAACTAATTATGATGATGATCATGAAGTAAAACTTAGCTTATCTAGCTTGGGCCTTAAATTAAAGTTTAAATTCCATGTAATATCATTGTTGTTTTATTCTTAAAATATGTAATTTGTATCTTTTCTGTTGAGAATCATTGAAATATGACAAATCAAAAAATACTTACTTTCAGGCCACAAGCACAAGATTATCGACCATTGTTCAAGTCACAGTTATGGGTTTATCAGCAGTGATTGTATCATTCGTTTACCAGTGGAAATTGACTTTACTCATCTTCGCGTTCATACCATTCCTCGTGCTGGCTGGTGCCATGTATACAACCATTAATACCAGTTTTGCTGCAAAAGAAAAGGAATTCACTGTTGAATCAGCAGCGGTAAATTTAATTTTACATTTCTTACAGTTTTTTCTCTTTCTATAAACACTGCTAAACCCCATGAAGTTGCAGAGAGACGTGTGTGTGTGTGAGCAGCAGAAAGGGGTGTTGGAAGAGGTATATCTACACCAAGGATGCATTACCGTTCCAGAGGTAGTGTCAGTGCCTATGTACCTGAAAGCTATATTTTTATGCGTGAGTCACCTAAAGGTGTTTTTTTCAAAAGAAACTGTAATCCATTTATTGGAATTTTCTACACAGTAAAAGTTTCTTAAAGAGTTTCTTGACTTTCCAAGATGGAAATAGTCTTATTTACCAAAACTATTCCAGTAAACACGCTTTTTTTTATAAGGAACCACTTTATAAGGAACCTCCATGTAGAAGGCCCGGAAATTTAAAGAACTTATACTACTAAAGAGAAAATCATTAAGGAACTTTTCAATGTTTAATACTTTTATCACTGCAAATAATCAAGAATTAGAAAGCCGGTTCCATTCATTTGCAGTCGAAATCCACATAAATTGTACGTTAAGCATGTATCAAATGTTTCCTTGAGTAGTCCCGAGCTTTGCTCACATGTAAGTGTCTCTTTATTATTGTTATGACCACTGTATGTGCAGTTAAAATTAAGGAACTATTAAGGAACTTTTTGAACTACGATTGCCTCAAAAGAGGTCCAAAAATAAGGAACTTTAAGAACTAGGTCTTGAGGTAGGTTCCTTATAAAAAAAAGCGTGTAGCCTTAAGTCTACTATTTCTTGAGTAAAAAGAGTTGAGGGAATTAAAGACCTCTTAACAAAAAGTGCTAAGAAGTCATTGTCAAACGGTCATTGATCGGAGCAAAGTCAATAAAAACAAAATATGTCTTAATTCATACCCAAGACACGTCTGTTTTTATTATTATACAGTAAGTGGGGAAGGTTTGGAGCTAGTGGTATTTTTTCCGGAAGAGGGTTGAACATTAGCTCTACGAACACTTACTTTTTGTTGTTATTTTAGGTGGCAAATGAATCAATAATAAATATTCGAACTGTTGCATCTCTTGGAAAAGAGAATTATTTTTATGAAAGATATTTATCATTACTTGCAAGACCATATAGGTAAGTTTTGTAATATTAATTAGTTTTAAACTTCTTATAGTTTATCTTAATTAATACAATCCTTATTATGTACTTTCTATTAATAATTATGCATTATATATCATAAATTACATGTTATAAATAGAGAAAAGCGTCTCAATTCAATTCAATTCAATTCAATTCAATTCAATATTTTTCGCAAAATACAAGTTTACAAAATAAAATCTACTACAAAAATACTTGTATTTTACGCGACCCAAGAAAAGCAGAGCTTATCTAGCTTGGGCCGCTAAATTAAAGTTTTAATTATGCAATAACATTTAAAATACGTAAGTTGCAATAACAATAACAAAGATAATAATACATTTACTAAAACAACTATTTAAGCATGGCAAAGGACGTTTAACTGTGAATAACGATGATTATATATTATATTACAAATTATTCATTATATGTTCCGAGGAGGGTACTAGGGGGTACACATTAACCTTCAATACGGGGGTCCATGCCAATATTTGGGGTCCGAAATCTTAAGCTTATTCAATATTTTGGGTCTGTGAATTATAACATGGAAAAAAATTCAATATTTGGGGTCCACAAATCTGACGGAAGAATCGTGCGATTTGGTGCGATTCATTACAATGACCCATTAAACTGCCAAGAGCTCATAAATAGTAAATTGTCATGAAACTGATGGCTAAACCCGAGAAAACATTTCAGGTGTCCAAAAATAGATAGCAATATTTGGGATCTCCATGACATTAAACTCAAGATTTTGGGTCCCCATACCGTTAGACTCAATATTTAGGTGTCTGCAAGGAAAAAATGGCATGGACCCCCCCCCCCGTATTGAAAATTAATGAGTTCCTCCTTGGGTATATGTTGTATATCATTTATTGTTATATATTGTGAATTTTATTTTATTTTGTGAATACAGGAAATCGATACTTGGGTCTCATTTATTTGGGTTTTCATTTGGCTTTTCATATTCCACGTGGTTCTTTGTCAATGCTGCTGCATTTCGATTGGGTGGATATTTGGTTGCTAAAGATGAAGTAGATTTTGAAAATATGTTCAAGTAAGTCGAAAGATTGAGTGATGTCATTTACCCCCGTTTTGTTATTTGTTGGTCAATTGACTATCAAAGCAAAGCTATTTTTTGCAGGGGGGTATGGTCTATCAAGATGATGTGCATCTTATTTAAGTAATGTATGTTTCTGAGATATAAGTACATAGAAATCTTATATCCATTTTTACGAACTTGGAGTCGTATTTCAATCTTTATTATAAGAACTGTAAGAACTGCATTTTTTTCAACTTTAAGGTTCTTCAGTTTCTTATAGAAAGGGTTTCGTTAATTTTGAGAGAGTTACCAGATTTGTGTGGAAACCTGATTGGTTTGCTTGCTTCTTTTTCTGTTTCCTTTTCGCTCAATCTTACAGATTTGTGTCATATTCAGTCTATATTCTTATGTTCAAAGGTTTTTGCAACGATGTTTGAATGTTAATTTGCCTGGCTCGAAGTTTTAACTTCGAGTTGAGTCGACGTGGCTCTGTGCGAGTGTTAATCAATTAACATATATTCTTATGCCTTTTGCTAAGGCCAACATCTGTTTGTTCTCAATTTTTTACTTTTTCTTGAATTCTGGCTGAAATCAAGGCTCGTGTTCTTCATGTTCTAAAATTGTTCTTATAAGAAACTGTGTACGATACATGCCTCGTATAAGAACGACAGCAAGGTTCTGTAAAAAGTAGGTTCTGCTTTGCGAGCCTTTGACAGCTAATTGCGTAGTTTTAGTCATCATCTCATTCACTTTCTTCTAGGGTTGTCTTTGCCTTGGTCTTCGCTGCAATGTTTGCTGGTCAAGTGGCCTCCTTTGCACCAAATTATATCAAAGCTAAAGTTTCTGCAGCCAGGATTTTCAAATTGCTAGATCGTGTTCCTCCGATTGATAGTTACAGTACAGAAGGGGAGACAATTGTGAGTTTTGTTTTCTATCTTTTTATGTAGTAAAAACCATGCGTTTTATGATTTTAGGAGTCCGTGGTGTATTTTATTAGGCTGTTTAGCACAGTGGAATGACAATGACGATAATCGATGAATTTATTAGGGATATTGGAAATTCCAGAAAAAATCAAAGGGATAATAGATAATTCTGGACAAAATAAAGGGTATATTTTAATGCATATATAAGAGTTACTGTTTTGAAAATATACACGCTTTTTTTTATAAGGAACCACTTTATAAGGAACCTACATGTAGAAGGCCCGAAATTTAAAGAACTTATACTACTAAAGAGAAAATCATTAAGGAACTTTTGAATGGTGAATACTTTTATCACTGCAAATAATCAAGAATTAGAAAGCCGGTTCCATTCATTTGCAGTCGAAAATCACATAAATTGTACGTTAAGCATGTATCCAATGTTTCTTTGAGTAGTCTCGAGCTTTGCTCACATGCAAATGTCTCTCTTTTATTGTTAAGACTACTGTATGTGCAGTTAATCTTAAGGAACTATTAAGGAACTTTTGGAACTACAATTGCCTCAAAAGAGGCCCAAAAATAAGGAACTTTAAGAACTAGGCCATGGGGTAGGTTCCTTATAGAAAAAAAGCGTGTAAGGGATATATTTAGAAAAAATTTTAGGGATGAAGGATGTTCTGACTCATTTAATTGGGCCTCAGGTGTCTAATGGAGGATTCGCTGTATTGTTTGTTGCTCTGAAGTTTTAGGCTCATTTGATTTTATCACTTTTCAACACTGATTGTTTCCTTCTTTCTTAAGTCTAATTTCGACGGTAGCCTTGCACTGAAGAACCTCGTCTTCAACTACCCAACAAGACCAGATGTGCCCGTCTTAACTGGTTTGAGTGTTGATATCAGCCCAGGTCAAACATTGGCACTTGTTGGTGCAAGTGGATGCGGCAAAAGTACTGTTATTTCGTTGCTTGAAAGATTCTATGATGTTGCAGAAGGACTGGTGGTAAGAATGCCAAATAATATATTCAGTAGGAATGCAAGACAGCAAGTAATCTGCATTTGTTATCATACCTCAGGGGTATTAGGGCTAGGATTGATTTGGACCTTCAACTTGCGTCTCACACTAATGCGCCTATGCTCCTAGGATCCTGTGCTTCTAGGAGATATATGGCGCTGTATCAATGCCTATAATTGATATTCTGAATTGAATACCCTGGGTGCTCAAGCAACGATCTCGTAAGCCCCCTTCCCCACTGTCATAAGCTACCCGAATAGTCGACCCCTGTTTTCAAAAGCAATATTCCCCTCAGTAACACACCTTCCCAAATACAAGCCTCCCTAGACACAAGCCTATATATTTGAACAAGATGATTTGACTACTAGTGCCCTAGCCAAAATACCCCCTTGAAATAAGCCATATATTCAAGCAGTGATTTGACTACTGTCTTCCAAGCCAAAACACCTTGGTAAAAAGTCTGGTCAAGCTTTATTTTGGTCCTAAACTAATATCGAGTATGGCACATGGGGAAATAGTGGCTGGCCACTAGGCTGGGGTATCGCTTTGCCTCTTTGCGTCTCTCTTGGGGATCGTCAGGGATGTAACTGAATTATTACCCCTCTTGGTGGAAAGGTCCTTTAATCATTTTGTTCCCCAATCTCTTCAATGACAAATCTCCCTGGATTGGTGCAAACCATCTCCCCTACTCTACAACGTTTGATACGAAAGGCTAAGGCATGGTGTGAAGTTTCTTTCTTGTAATTAAGTGGTTTTAATTTTGCAGGAGATCAATGGCAAAAGCATAAAGGATTTAAATTTATCATGGTTTCGATCACAAGTTGGTTTAGTGTCTCAAGAACCAGTGCTGTTCAACTGCAGCATAAAGGATAATATAACATATGGATTAAAAGACGAAGAAAGAAAGGAATTATCAGATTGGCAAATCGAATCAGCTGCAAAATCAGCGAATATTCATCATTTTATATCAACTTTACCAAAGGTAGGAACTGTTATTTATTATTATACGTTAGGCTCTGACCAGAGACGCAAAAACCCTACACACCTACACACCTGGTTTGGAGGAAGGTTTCGGCTAGAAATGAGGAAATTTTTGTTAAATTTTCATATATTTTTTTCATATATTTGAATATTGAATTGTCGAAAATAAATAGATACCAAGGTAGAATCATAAAAAATCATGTCAACTGCATGCAGATGCCGAGGCTATATTTCAGAATGAATCAAAGTAGAAAAATCAGGCTTGCTCGATCAATATAGTAAATAAGAGAGAAAATCTGTGAGGAGATATTGCCTATATAGGTTGCTTGAACTGAACCTTTTTCGATCATGAAATCAAAGAAATAAGAACTGTATTTAGCTTTTACATAAGAATTTTCTCGTGTGCAATCAACACTTTGTGGGCCAAGTTATATTATGTTAAAATGAGGAAGGTTGATAAAATGAATTTCAGGTTTGGAGGAAGGTCAATAAGTTTTTGCAACTCTGGCTCTGACCAAAGATCAAACATTGGTTGTCACACATTTGAGATTTGCCTTGCAATGTTTGACCATTAAGAAGTGGCCAAACGGTAAAACAATTTGCTTGAAAAGCAAATCCCTGATGTTTGAGGAACAATGCTGTTTTATCGGAATAAGTGTTGCTAGGCTCTGGCCAAACGATCAAACATTGTTTGTCAAACATTTGAAATTTCCTTATCAAGCAATATTTGAAAGTTGGTCACATCAAAATGCATTACTTGACAAGCATAAATAAGCAGGGTTTGTTTCGCAAGGTTTTTTTTTAAAAAATTTCACAAACGTTTGGTGTGAGATGAAGATGCTAGTTTTGAGATGAAAATGTTAATGAAAATGGTATGAAATGAAGATGCTAATAAATAGGGTATGAAATGAAGATGCTGATGAAATTAGTATGAAATGAAGATGCTATTAAGTAAGGTATGAAATGAAGATGCTACTGAAAATGGTATGAAATGAAGATGCTGATGAAAATGGTATGAAATGAAGATGCTAATAAATACGGTATGAAATGAAGATGTTAATAAATAGGGTATGAAAGAAACATGCTAATGAATGTAGCATGACAATAATATGTTAATGAATTCAGTGTCAATGAAGTTACCAACTGGCCCTTATGAAACGAAGACGTTAATGAATATGGCGTCAAATGAAGGTTGATGAAATTAAAATGCTAGTGAATAATGAAAATGTAAACGACTATTTATTTCAACCACAAAAGCATATAATTCATTCTTATTTTTATAGGGGTATGAAACTATGGTCGGTGAAAAGGGTACTCTGATTTCTGGTGGTCAGAAGCAAAGAATCGCCATCGCACGTGCTTTGATAAGAAATCCAAAAATCCTTCTTCTTGATGAAGCAACTTCTGCTTTGGATTCAGAAAGCGAAAAGGTCTATATTTTGATTATTCTGTTATTTGAAATATATCATTCCGTACTGCTTGACATGTAGAAGGCTTAAAAATAAATTTTAAGTGCTCAAATGTTTGTCCACAGTAGCTAAGGAGTGTTTATGAAATGACCCCAAGAAGCAATTTGGCAAAGATCCTTCCCTAAAATCAAGATTTAAAATAAATTTTAACAACACGCAGTCACTGTTACTAACCTCTCTTTCAGGTTGTACAAGAGGCTCTTGACGTTGCCATGGAGGGTCGTACGGCCATCATCATAGCACATCGATTATCTACAATTCAAAATGCTGACGTCATTGCCGTGGTGCAGGATGGGAAGATAGTTGAAATAGGCAACCATCATGAGTTGATGGAACTAAAAAGGGCCTATTATATTCTAAATTCAGCCCAAATTTGAGAACGGTTTTTAGAACATTTGGAACGGGACTTTTATCAGTTACCTACTGTATATAGAAATTTTATTAAAAGTATTTAATATTGTTTTTAAACTATAAATAATTGCGCTTTGATTGCTTGAAATTTTATTAAATTTACCAAAATTGATAATTTTTAACAATTTTATGTTCGTTCGGTACCAATTTTTGTTATTTACTCAAAATAAGACACAAGGTTACTCTCCAATGGTTTCAGTAAAAAAGAAAAGTTTGACCTTCGAAAAATAAAAAGCGCTTAAAAAAAACTAAAATTTGCACTAGATTTGTTCATAATCTGAGTTGTACAGAACATCACAAGCCTGCAACCCTACACAGACGCCACGTTAAATCATCCTAGAGTCTTCTACACTGCAATGAAGCGACTTAAACCATCCTAGAGTCTGCTACATTTCAAAGAAGCGACGTTGAAACATCCTAGCAGAAACTTTTGGTTCCTTTCCTATCAATGATTATAAAGAAGAGACAAAGAGACGAAAAAGGAAAAGTAACATATAATGAATATTGGACCTTAAACAATGAAATTACAGACATTATCACAATCGATAAAGAAAGATGAAAGTCAAATCACATCAAGTAGCTCTTTGAAAACATGCCTTTTTATCATAGATAACAAAAACCATCAAACAATTTCTTTATTTCGACACATTTTTCAACTTAAAAATTACCCCTTTCAGTTGTCGATTTAAACGAGCAAAACTCTGGACATGCTGAAGGCAGATTTAGGGACGGTTGCTAAATCCTCTTATTTGTTGGCGTTTTTCTTGAAACTTAAAACGGCGCTAACGACGCTTTTCACGTCGGGGTTTTCAACTGTGAATATTGTTTTACAACAAGCCATCGCCTGAGAAGATAACTGTTCCACGTTTTATAAAACTTTCTTAAAAGGAGAAATTTTGCCTCGAATTTCGTCAACAACTGAAACGGATACAGCAACAAATTATCTCGAACTCTCTGAACAGTAAACTCGAACGCAAACGGTATTATCTAATCAAAGAAGTAGCCAGTTCATTATACCTTACGCAGGGCTGTTAGCATGTTCATCTGCCTGTTTTGGGGGAACAGATTCGTTGCTTCTGAGTTGCTTGCTTGGTGGCAGGTAGCTTAGACTGAGGGGTTTTTAGGCAAGGTTTTGATGTTTTATATGATCCGAGACGCACGATTTCTTCGCATGATTTTGCGATTCAAGATAGCAATGCTGTTGTAGATTTCATTCTCTTGGGATCTAAAGAAACAGTTGAATCTTCGCGTGCAGGGTGCATAACACAAATGAAAAAAACGAGAATTTATAAGGAACTTTATTTTGTTAACTAAAATGAAATCTCGAATGACTAAATCTGAGAAGTCGAACAAAGGTCTACATCTGAATAATCACGAAGCAAGAACTAAACGTGCGCAATCGGATGTGTATAATACAGGAATAAAGGCAGTAAAATTAGCAATAAAACATCAAACTACATTTCATATAAAATAACTACACGACAGAAAACTGATTTTGTTTGAAATGCATAATTTAATGATAAAATTGAAGCCCTGATGGGGAAAAGGTCTTGCAGCAAAGGAAGAATTCCTACGAAAATACGAGAATTACAGTAAGGAAATTGGAGCCAAAAAACAAACCATTTTTGAAGAAAGTGTGCTTTCTTTGAAATGGGGCTGTCCAGATGGAAGCTACCACCCACAACTGAGGACTACCATCCGCTGAAGGGGGCAATATTCCAATAAAAGGACTGCTACCATCCGCTTAAGGGGCAACCGTCAATTCAAAATGGGCTAAAAAGGTCTACCTTCAAATAATGGGGACTACCATCCACTAAAGCGGGCCAACCGTTCACTAAAGGGGGAAGCAACCATTCACTAAAAACGGGGCAACCGTTCATCAAAGGGGAAGCTACCGTCCATTACAGGGGGGCAACCGTCCATTAAAAGGGAAGCAACCATTAACTAAAATGGGGCAACCGTCCATTAAAGGGGAGGCTACCATCCACCACAGGGGGGTTTCCCTCTACCTACCAGAGCTTCAAAATTAAGCAGCAGAATCGAGGGAGAATATCGTGTAAAGGATTAAAGAATCAAAGTACAGCTAATTGATAGTGTTCAAATTATCCATGATGAAAAAATCAGTTTTCAAAAGAGCACACAAGAACATGCAAAATTGTAAAGAAGAAGCTTAGAATGTCACGAATACAGTTTCACAATGATTATGATGATGATTATCTTGACTAGTAGTATGTTTCTCTTTCAACCCAGCCTAGGAAAAAAGATTATAGTTCAATGTCGTACTGTACTTCTCATTTGCGCAACTTTACTGTATCGTCAACTAATTCATTTCAATTTCATATATTCAACACCCGATTAGGGTCTAGTAGTTAACAAAATTACCGTATACTGTAAACATAACAATGTTACAAGGATATTTTGTTAAATCTACAAAGTGTGAAATCACTAATGAATGAAACTTATCAAAACCAGCCTACTACGAGCATCCTCGACCCAAGGGAGGTTCCACCATATCCCAATAATAGCCAAAGAGAAAAATTCCCATCTTGGATCGATACTATGTGCATGTGCATGTGCTTCCTAAGATACCAGTTTGAAGTGCAATGGTAATGATTTTGGAAAGGCAGATGATGCAAAAACATAGTCCATCCCTCAGATTGCCTTTCAATTTATTTATTTTGGTTTTAAAACGGAAAATTATGTGATGAAATCATATGGTCCCACCATGCAGGAAAGGGTTAACATCACTTATAACCAGTATAAAGGGCTGTATGGAAGTTTAACGTCACTTATAACCAGTGTACCAGGCTGTATGGCAGTTTAAATGCATAGGTTATAGGTATAGAAAATTATACAATAGAGCTCACCATTTGGATAACGACGCAACAAATATCTACGCAATTCATCGTAAATCCAAATCAAGAGTGAGAAAGGGAAACCAGGGAACCACCAAGAAGCACTGCAAAAGAAAACATTAAATTATTCATTGTATATTAATGATCTTTTGAAGATAAATGCAACGAAGATAACTTTATTAATTTTAGAGCCGCGGCTACATCTGTTCTGGCAACGCGACAAACCCGAAAATGTCCTGTTTGGAGAAATCCTGAGGTGGCTACACGCTGCGACAATAATGCTGCGATAGAAGTTCTGCAACAATCAACCTTCACGATAGGTCCTCATAAGTAGAATGGGTCCTCAGAAAATTTAAAGGAAAACGTGCGAAAACAATGCAATGTGCTGCGTCGCCTGTGCAAAATATCCGGCTACATGCTGGGACATTATTGGCAACAAGCCAAACCATGTCGCGAAAAGTTCAACCAATTCAGTGTTCTGCGTTCGTGTTTCCTCGGTCTTAGAACATATTGTTCGAAACCTATCCCTGGATACACGTGCGACTTTTATGCTGCATTCACGCTGCAAGTTCAACCGGTTTAATTAAAACCAGTTTTGCAAATTCCGCGTTCTGATTGGTCAGTTCGACAAATCGAATCGATCTGATTGGTGGAAATCTTGTTTAAATAAAGCTGTTGTGTCAGTTTTTACGGTCCCGGTAACAATCTTTCTCATTTCAAGCAAAAAATCGCACGGGACCGGCGGCTTAAGATGAGTAGTAATAAATAAGCATACTTGAGTGGACGAAGTCGAAGAGCAAGTTGGACTCCAGGTGTGTAAGAGAGGAAAGCTGCCAACAAGGTTTCGAATAAAATACCAAAGTTCAACATCCAGTTACTGAAAAGAGAACAATTATAACAGATAAAAACTAATATATAATGAACAAATGAAAACATTAACAAAAGTATATAGAATAAGGTTAAAACGGGACGTTGACCCTATTCTTACCAGGGGGTAAAGTAACCCCTCCAATCAAATTTTTTTAAATATCTCAAAACCCGTTTGTTTTATAGTTTCGAAGTTTTCTGGCATTAAATTTATTTCGATAGTGCGCATTTTTGCCAATTTTTTTGCTCTGCGACTATTTTTGCTGCTAAAATTGAATTTTTGTCGAGCGTCAAAAACCGTGCCATAGAAACTCAATGCAATCCAACGCGAATTGGCCCTATGGACATTTCTAGCTTTACTTTCTGTAAATTAAGGTTTATAACATTTAGTTGTTCAGCGCTTTGAATATATGTATATAGATTTTACATAAGTACATTATAAGTACATTAGCTCTATAAGTACATTATTTATATTATCATTATGCCTAAATTCTTACTCTGTGGCTGAGCCCCCCTAGTTATCGAGATAAAATGGCAACTTTATAAAATTTGGTAAATTGTTCTTTCTAGGATATGTGAGTAGAGCTCCCCCAGAGCCCCACTTGTTATTTTCCAGCTCTACGTCACTGCACCCAGACAGAAACTGCAGTACTAAATGCGGCCAGTTTTCCTTAAAAAAACATTTAAAATGAAACTAATGGAATACTAACGTCATTCCTTGACTGAAGATGGAGAGTCTTCTTGTTTTACTGATGATCAAATCAGCCCATTGTACAACGACAATTGTCACAAAGAAAGCTGTATGACATGTCAATTCCAGTTCTTTACGTTGATGGTATGTCTAAAAATTAAATATAGCATTGATTAAGAAAAGAGGTGACAACCACGATGGTCGTGATCATGATAATCAAAGTGATCATGATGCTTATGATGACAGCAATGCTGAAGGTGATTGTACTCATTTTCACGTAAACAGTGTATTTTAGAATTAATTTGCTCTTATTGTTAATGGTTTATTTTACTTTATATTTTAATTTAAAGGCCCAAGAAATCATAAGCTCTGCTTCTCTTGGGTCGTGTAGTATACAATATCTTGTACCTCTGGTAATTAGGATTGTATGCTATGACAAAAGTTGAATTGAAATTGAATTGAATTGTTATTGATGATGACAATGATAATGATGAAAACGATGAACAGATGAAGAATATATTTTTATCCATACCCATTCAGATCCGTAACTGTCAGTCACTGCACTTGCTTTCATGTTATCCCATTGTTTTCTCAATCCAATTAGACGAGTTGGTCTGAAACCACATTCACCCATGATGACAAAGTAAGTGAAGAAACCAGCAGTGGCCTAAATATATAAAAGGGGGTGGATATTAGAGAAAAGACTATTATTCCCATTGTTATTTATTTAATGAGTGACTATATTTAATTTGCATTTTACTGTAGATGTTTTTTTTCCTACCTGAATCATTCCAATCATACCGTAGGCCAAACTGATCAAACTAAAAAACAAAAGACATAAAACAAGTAAGCAACGGTATATTTATTAGCTATATTTACTTAGGTATTAAAATTTGAAAGATGAGCTAAAAGGATGCAGAAGACTGTACTCTTTTTCATAAATAATTTAGTTTCTTTTTTCTTACTTTTGGAAGAGAGGAGTAGATTAGGAGTAATGAGATGGGTACAGCAAAAAACATGATGTTTATAAGAAGAACGAAGACAAAGAAGATAAAAAGAAGAGCCTCTAAGTTGAACAAAGCTTCCAAATTGCAAATTCGTCTGATATTCTTTCCTGACGTTCCTGACATTTATACTCTGAGGAGCACCAGATGGTTTCGTTATAATGGCTTCAAATACGAGTTTCGTAATCATTAGGGGCCATGATCATGCCCTGTCCACGAGTAATAAAGCAAGCACGGTTTTGTATTGAAAGCTTCGGGTTAATATTTCCTGGTACTGGTTTCAGAAAAAATGGCTTAGTTTTAAATCAACCACCCCGGGTAATGTATGTGCAGTACATTGGAGGGTGTGCAGTACAGTGGAGGATATTCAGTACAGTGGAGGGATATCATCAGTACAGTGGAGGGATATCATCAGTATGGTGGAGGGCTTTCAGTACTGACTGTATTGTACTGATGATCATCCACAGTAAGGAATACCCTCAACTGTACTGCACAGACATTACCCGGGGTGCAACTATGCACAGCAAAATAGGAAACTAACCGTTGATTGACAAGTTTGTCTCTGACTGGATCTCTTGGGTTTCTTTTCATGATGTCGGTTTCAGCCTTTTCATAAGCCAATGAGATAGCAGGGACCAAATCAGTTCCCAGATCAATACACAGAATAGTGATAGTACCAAGAGGAAGTGGAATACTCAGAACAATGAACATCAAGAATGGTGAGATCTCAGGGATGTTACTTGGTCAATGTGTAAGCAATTGATTTCTTCAAGTTATCAAAAATCAATCGTCCTGTAAAAGTAAAACAACTCTCTTTAAATAACAAGTTATTTTAACAGAAAAACTCTCTTCATGAACCAGTCATTTAAACAGAACAATTCTTTATACTAACAAGTTATTTAAACAGAACAACTCTCTATACTAACAAGTTATTTAAACAGAACAACTCTCTATACTAACAAGTTATTTAAACAGAACAACTCTCTATACTAACAAGTTATTTTAACAGAAAAACTCTCTTCATGAACCAGTCATTTAAACAGAACAATTCTTTATACTAACAAGTTATTAAACAGAACAACTCTCTATACTAACAAGTTATTTAAACAGAACAACTCTCTATACTAACAAGTTATTTAAACAGAACAACTCTCTATACTAACAAGTTATTTTAACAGAAAAACTCTCTTCATGAACCAGTCATTTAAACAGAACAATTCTTTATACTAACAAGTTATTTAAACAGAACAGCCTTCAAAAAAGTGTATTTAACATTTAACAATTAAAATACCGCATTTCCCCGAATAAGCGCCCTCCCTTGAAAAAGCACCCCCCCCCTTTGAATTGAGCTTCCAATCAGGTTGGTCCAAGACACTCCTTTGATGGTGGTGTGTGCAGCAAGCTCATATATTGGTACACTTTCTTTAATAAGCAACCGGTCAATATGCAACTAGGGCTGAGATTTTGTTCAAAGTTTGGGTTAAGGTAGCTTTCTTCATACAGCACATCACTGCAAACTTGTCAATTACATTGAAGAGTAAGAAAAGAGCCAAAAAAGGATTTTTAGGGGTTCCCAGTCATTCTGGTGGGCTGTTACATTAAGCAACTTTGAGGGCTGTACCAAAAATCCAGTTGCTTATTTAAAAAGATAAATAGGATAAACAACTTTTGACACTAACCTTCTTCAACACCGGTGACAATAGATGCGAAATTATCATCAAGAAGAATCATGTCAGCAGCTTGTTTAGAAACATCTGAACCAGCGATTCCCATGGCAACACCAATATCTGCTTTCTTCAACGCAGGAGAATCATTTACACCATCACCAGTTACAGCGACGATTGCTCCGAGTTTCTGACAACCTTCAACGATGACGAGCTTCTGTTGTGGAGATGTTCTTGCAAACACAATCTCAGTATGACGTTTTAAAGTCTTTGCCAAATCATCTGCAGTCAAATCCTACAAAACAAACAATTATAGATATCTACACGTTTCTTAGGCCCTTGCCAAACAATCAGACATTGTTTGTTAAACATTGACATTTGCACGTCAAACACAATGTTTTACCGTTAAGTCACATCGCAAAAAAGTTTCCAAAAAACATTGCTACATCAAACGGCTTTAGAAGCAATACAGCCAAACAGTAACAACAAGCCAAGTCAAAATTTACTATCCGTCATCCCTTAGCTTATCCTGTTGGAGCTGGGAAAGGATGCATTTGCCCCCCTCTTAAGCTTAATGTTCCTGTAATTAGAGAGAGATAGCTATCAATCAATAAGAGAACCGCCTGTGAATTTTTTTAGATATGATGTTTCTGAAAAAGTACAAAAAAGAGAGCTTTTGCAGACTCTCGCAGCAAAAAATAATATTTTTTCCGGCGACATCCCAAGAGGTAATGCCGGATAAATACCGAATACAGGCATTAAAAATACAAACCTTCAATTGTCCACCATGCATTACACATGCCTTGGCATCATTTTTGTTCACATCTGCTTCGGGGATATTCAATCTTTGTGCAATGTCTTCAACAGTTTCAGTTCCTTCTGAAATGATGCCGACACCCTTGGCAATAGCTTTGGCAGTGATGGGATGATCACCAGTAACCATGATAACCTTAATACCAGCACTTCGGCATTTTGATACGGCATCCGGCACAGCAGCTCTGGGTGGATCAATCATTGAGATGAGACCAACAAAACAGAGTTTTTCCAATGGGAAATTCACAGGGTCATCACAGCAGAATTCATAACCACGTGGGTACTGATCAACTGGCAAAAGATAATGGCAGAATCCTAATACACGTTCTCCAAGACCTCCTAACTCCATGTAAGCAGCATTGAATGCATCCTTCATAGCCTCGTCTAGGATCTCTTCTTTTCCGTTGATCAGGATTGTTGAACAACGATCGAGGATTCTTTCTGGAGCACCTTTCATTACAAGCACGTATCTAAAATTGACAAAACAAATCATTTCATTGTACGAATATATCAACATTCATATTTAAGGGATTCGAGGGGCCTCATTAGGGGGAGGTCCAATAAGAGACAGGGGGGCCATTTTGGAGAGGAATCATTTAGGGAGGGGTCCATAATGGAGAGGGCCCATTAGAAGGGGGCTCAAGTAGGGAGACGCCCAATTAAGGGGAGGTTACATAAGGAAGAGGGCGCATTAGGGATAGGCCCATTAGAGAGAGGTTCCATTAGAGTATTTTGGGTATGAAATTTTCGCACATTGGTTTAATTTTTTTATCCACAAAGGGTGCGTTCTATTTATATCTTCTGAATTTTGAAAAAAATTGACTTCAGAGACTTCCTTGAAAAAATGCGAGGCTGAGGAGAAATTAATTGGTAACGAGGTTTTGTGCGAATTCTGTGAGTTATCCAAAAGAACAGGTTTTCAATCTCTCGAAAGTCTTAAGAAAGAAGAAGACGCAGAAACCAAAATGTCCCTAAAGGACCTGACCTGTAGCCATAAAACAGAAGATCACAATCAGTGCAAAGTAATGATACGCACCTATCATCCTTGGGTTGTTCATGGATAGAAACTTGATACTTATTGGTTGAATTGAATGGAATTTCAGCGACTTTCTTGTGTTCTTTTCTGTAATCCATCACATTGCCAAATGACAATTCCAAGAATTTCAAAATGGCAGTCTCAGATGCATCTCCATTGCATTCTCTTTTGTATACAGGCTTTTCTTCTTCTCCTACCTTGAATTCAGCTCGGTTGCATAATGCTCCAATTCTGGCCAAGGCTTGCCAAGTTAGGGATCCCTAATACAAAATATTCATTCAGAGTTGTGAGAGGTTTATACCGCAATTCCACGAATAAGCACCTTCCCTCGTTTAAGCGTCCGCTTTCAGCTGACCATCATGTTTTCCCAAACATCCATTTGATAGTGCATGTGCAAGCTCTTGATGAGAGGAATCAGGAGACACTTTTTTTGGTTGTTGCAAAAGCTTAATTTTAAAGTTTATTCATAAATCTTCAAATAAATTTCCTTTTGAGACAGATTTTTACATAAGTTCCCCAGCCATTTAATCGAGGAAATAGTTACTCAATTAGCTTTACACATTACCCCCTGGTCTGGATTCACATAGCATATATCAGGGTGCAGCAACTTCAAAGAATTGATGACCCGACAATGCTTGCCACGTTTAGACTCCCTAAATATAAATTTACAAACAGTTCACAAGAAAGATCACTCAGGTATAGAATGGGGGTATCACCAGGTCTTTAATCATTTCCATTTCCATAATTTGTCGGATTCAGATAGATGGAACTTTCCTCACAGCTAATCCTTATGTTGTCGGTTTTTCGGACGTTGACCTTTAGGACGAAAGCTTCAAATCCCACCAGGTTGTCAGTGATTGAGTAACAAAATTTGAAATATTGCAATAACGGGAATTGAAAGTTTGATTGTAATTTCAAAAAGACAAACACAACACGATAAAAAAGTAGTAACCTTGTCATGTGCAACACCAGACTGATCCTCAGTTGTGTCAGCATCCAAGATATTTTTGTCAAACCACATGTGTGCTGTAAATATCGAACAAATCAATACAATAAAAATTCAAAAAGCTTAAACATTTATTAAAATAACTTAGAAGATTTCGAAAAATAGAGGAAACATCTTAGGTAGTATGTAAAAGCTTTTCGTCTGACACTTATCAGAGTATAAACGTCAGAAACATACCGAAACAATTTACTAAGGCGGCATTTTTTATATCAAGATATGGATCGAAATGAAATGCATAAATAAGAAAAAAGGAGCAGAATTGGCGTTGTGTTTGAACACCATCATCTTACGGGATACAGTAGGATTAATTAAAAATTCCAAATAACAAACTCTATACAGAACCGGTCTTTTGTTTTTGATGTGGACAGATTCCAAAACGCTTCATTCAAACTGCTTCAAAATGCTGTCATTCACCATGTTTTTATATCATTAAACAATTATCATGTGCATTGACTCACCAACTGTCATACGATTTTGTGTCAATGTTCCAGTTTTATCTGAGCAGATAACTGAAGTACTTCCCAATGTTTCTACTGCTTCTAAATGCTTCACCAAACAGTTCTTTGATGCCATTTTCTTAGCAGTCAATGTCAAGCACACCTAATAATAAAATACGAGAAGAAGCATTTAAGAATCTTCTGCATTAGACTTTTACCAGCAGCTTGCTTGTTGTAAACACTTTAAACTGTTATTCTAAAGTGAAAGAAAAGTTGCCGTTTTCAAGGATACTCAGTCGACTTTACACCATTGGTCTGAATGCATGAAGCAGATAGCAGTGGGCAGTTAACTAAAATAACTTCGGACAAAAATTTCGTTTCGGACCCTTTTCTCAGAGCATTTCTGAGACTTTTATTTTGCAGTTAAAAGACAATATTTTCCACTGTATTATCATAGATTTCTAAAGTTTGTGTCCAGTAATAAAGGCAAACGGGGTTTTACACACTTCTAAAGATATACCTATGAACACAGATTGTCAAAAAAAGTTTTGGAACAAGTTGTCAGGAGATTTAAAATCTTTTGGAAAAAATCTTGCCCAAAAGTTTGATCATCTGAGATTCTTTTATTTTCAACCACCGACCAGGTACCCATCTATAAATGTTGGTAGTGAGGGACACATTTGTATTAGCTGGTCCAATATTGTTATCTCTGCAATCACAGTGGAAGGATCCTGGCTCAAACCACAAAAATTTCCCCGAGAGTGCTGCGAACTAACATTAACAGCTGCATCACAGAGACCACTTCTCTACAAACAAAACGGACTATTCTCTGTCTGTTAAAGTTGCACAAGAATATCTAATACTGACAGAAATGGGGGTAAACTTACAGTGACAGTGGCAAGCAATCCTTCAGGTACATTAGCAACAATGATTCCAATAAGGAAGATAACAGCTTCAAGCCAAATATATTTCATGGCCAGGGCAATGCAGAAGAAGCTAGCTCCAAGAAACACAGCAACACCGGTGATGATATTGATGAAATGTTCAATTTCTTTAGCAATTGGTGTTTTTCCCATTCCAAGTCCACTAGCAAGATTGGCAATTCTTCCCATGACGGTGCGATCACCAGTGCAGATTACAATACCTTTGGCAGTTCCTTCTACTGCATTGGTGGAGAAGAATGCAATGTTTTTGTTTCCAGGGGTTGTCATGTGTAAATTCAGGTGTTCTTTGTTGTGGTTCTGATTCTCCAGTCAATGAAGAGTTATCAACCTAATGATCAAAATATTTCAAATATGTTTGATGTTTATATAGAATATAGATTTTCAACATATAAAACCTTTTCAGTGACTTACAAAATCGTTTTTACTAGCAGTACTCAATGCAGGAGTTTTCGTACAGCAGCCGGAATTTCCATAACACAATTTGTCATTTGAAAAAAGGAATACAAGAATGCTGCAGTTTTATCAATTCTTAATTTCATGGTTTGGTCATAAGTCCAAAGATATGAAAAATGTTTTTGGAATAAATATCTGAGGGGTTTTATCCTTTTTACGCACTGCCAAATAAGACACTGCCTTAGCAGCATCAACTTTTTCTGGAATGCCATTTTCACAGTATTTCCTGACTACAGGTTTCTTTTTGGGCTCTCTTCGTTCTGAAGCAAATCTCACAAAGCAGCCAGCTTGCCACAAAATAGAATATAGTTTTGCATTTTCCTGCTGTCCTTTGAATTAAATTTTTTGAGTGTCCTATTTTTAAAAAATGTTTAAAGTAAATATGTATGATTACTCCCCCTGCATGATTACTCCCACCTCTAGCCTATGTCCAGTGCCAACTTCTGGTATACAGACAGAATGTTCCACCAATTCCAAATATTGTGTGTACCATTCATATTGTCCATAACAACGTTCCAACCTGAACTCCCATTGCTAATTACTGTGGCAAAACTGCAAAGCAGATACCTTGTCATGCTGGGGAGAATGTCAGTTATAGTTTGAAAATGAAACGTATTATAGTACCTTGAATCCCTTAGCTTCCAGTACCCTGAAATCAGCCGCCACTCGATCTCCAAATTTCACAAAAAGAATGTCACCAACAACAACCTCTTCAGCAGGGATATGATACTTATCACCATCTCTCAGTACTAATGCCTCTTGTGGTATCAATTTCTTAAAACTTTCCATAATCCTAGAACTTTTTGCTTCCTGAAAATCAAACATAAGCAACATTGTATTAGACAGTGTTCTGTCTTTGCATTGCAAGGTGTGCAATGGTAGCCTGATTGAATGCCTCCACATGCATGTACCTCAATCATTTTAGAAGCAAAATGCACTGACTGCCATTTAGCAATTTTCTACAGTTGCATGCCTATGGGGCTTACTTGGGAGGCCCCCTTTTCACTTCCAAAAAAATTTAATATGTCCAAATTCAAGATAAAGATTTTAGGATTTAGAAAATTTAAGATAAAGATGTTTTTCTAAAATTAGCCTATTGACCTGCCTTTTAAGCCTCTTCCTCAAGAGCTTGGTAAGTTTGCTAGTTTTAGTCACATATACTTGCTATCTTCCCAAGATATGGGTTTTGTGGTTTGCACAAGGGGTTCACTGAATAGAATAAGGCTAATTTAAGCAGCATTTACCCAGTCCTTCATCTTGATATGTCTACAATTAGTGATTAATTTTGTTTTGCCTTGAATTTTAGAGTTAGATCTCCTCACATTTCACTGCGAGTTTGACATTGGCAGGAACTGCACCCACATTCCCTTCACAAGCTTCCCCCCACAAGCTCAACTGAATTCATTTTCCCAGGTGCCTGCATTGTGCTCCTTTCAAAGAGGGGCATTGAACAGCATAATGCAAATTCAAGCAGAGAAAAACAACAATTACCTGATAATATGAGAAACAACCAGTGATAATAACTACTCCAGCTAATACACATCCAAGATACATCTGTAATGAAAATAAACTTCCAGAAGCAGTTTTAAAGGTTGATGTTGGAGGGGGGCAGCAAAAGCTAAAACAATCAGGAGTGCTGGAAGCACCAGGGACAGCAAAGGGAACTGCCCCATAACACTTTCTACCCCAATTGCCCATTGCCATACTGCCTAGCTTCTTGTGCCTCTGAAACAATTTCAGGAATCTGGGGTAATGATAAACCTGATCAATCAAGTTTTTTGCACTTCAACTTTGTTGTGGGAGTGCTTCTTTAAGATTAGATAAATGGAGGACAATGTAATATGACTGGGCAACAAGAATAGCAATGGACAAAGAAGAGTTGAGGCAACTGTGCCACCTAATGTCAAAAGATACGGAACATAAAGAATAAGAAGGAATGGTGGTACTATATAGTATATTGCATATCATGCATCTTCTGGCATTGCAGAAAAGGTTGCGCATAGCATCTCTATCTCCAGTAACTCATGCATGGACGATTTGGAATACCTCTAATACTGACCTCATCTTTAATTGGTTCATCTTCACTTGCAACACGGATGCCAAAAGCCATGAAACATAACACAGCACCAACCCATAGAAGGAGAGCAAAGCCACCAAACAACTGTTTCAAGAATTTGATGATTTCCGGTGTTTGTTTTGGTGGTTTCAATGCATTTGGACCATCACGTAAAAGAATTTCAGCTGCTCTTGCTTTCGATAAACCCTAGAAGAAAAAATCAAAGTGCATAAGTGTTGTGGATCTGAATCTCACATTTATTCACCAGACAGCTCAGTTCTGGCAGTAGTTTGATAAGCAATTGTGCACCTGACAAAATAGACCCCAGTATGATTCTCACATGTTATTGTTGAGCTTATATAGAGAAAAATGAGTCCAACATTTGAGAACAGGCAGGTAAAACATGTAGCAAAATTATTTATAAAGTGCATAAGCTTTTTGAAAGATTTATAATAGCCAATCAGGTTGTTGGGATTATTCCTTGAAACTCGTTTGGGAACATCAAACATCTATGGATAATTGAACCTTTTTCTACTACTCAAAATTGCTGTCCTACATTTTGCTTGCTATCTGCATTCTGGACTTCAAAGCTGCAGTTACTTTGTACCACAATCTGAAAGCTATTTGGATAAGTGTTTGGGCCTGTCATTTTTAGAGAGTCTAGTAACATTCTCATAGCAAAATTTTACTAGTAAGATAGATTTCCTTACTTAAAGCAAAATGGGGATCACTGAATAGCCCAGGGCTAATCAAAGCAGTGTTGACTCCAGAATGACCACACCTAGTGATTCCTTTTGCATTTCACTTAGGAATTCCTTGTGGAAATTGAACCCACAACCACATATTGTGAGTCAGAATTTGGCTATTTTCACCACAATAAGAACATACTAAAGTTATAGAAGTAATTTCAAAGTTCAAATAATTACACGATCAAGATCAGCTCCAAGTCTGTCAACCAATTCTGGAAGTGGGATTTTATGGTCATCCTGTAAAATGAAAAATAGCAAAGTAACTTTTTATGTATAATAACATATTTTTGAATGCAATTCCTGGTTGTTTAAAGGAAGGGGTTGCTTTTTATACAGTTTCTATCTAGAGCATCTAGAGCAGTCAAGTAGGCTCAAACAGATGGGGACTGGGTGATTTGAGAGAGGCAATCATTTACCATTTGAATAGACTGTGTGGATGGCAAAGCAAATATATTATGCTCATAGAAATAAGCTCTAGATACCTTTTGTATCTAAAAATATAAAGAAAATGGTGGCAAAGTGGGGGATTCATTTTGGGAGTTCTTGAAGGAAGAATTATTAGAAAGGGGGGCTTCATAAATTATTTGGTAAGTTTGCATTTTATTTGTCAAGACAAATGTTACAGACATTAAAAATGAACTATATAAGAAAGTTTTGACCTTAGATCATATGGAATTTGCAGTTACTCAGCTGTTATAAGTTGTTAAAAGACACTAGTTTGGTATATCCAACATGTTAACATTCAATTTCATTTAATTTTGTATGTTAACTACTAAAGTGTCAAGTGCTTATTTCTAATTTTCACTTGAAAAGGGGGCCAAAGAGGGTTCTTAATAGAGAGCAACTAGGGGGCTTATTTCTAACTTTTTCAACCTTTATACTCTTTCTTGTTGTTATGAAAGGGGGTTGAATAGAGAGGGGTTTAAAAGAGAGAAGGGGCTTAAATAAGCTTTAACAGTACTTGATTATCAAGTGATTTGGAAAGTCACAATTTCTAATGAAAACACCTTGCTAATCCACCACGGACACATGGTTGCTGATTAAGCTAAGTCAGCACAAAATGCATGAGTCAGAATTTTAAAAAACCACTGCTATAGTAAGCTATTGTCTGTAAAGACACATTGTTTTGTTGGCTTAGGTATTAAGTATATTTAACAATAACTAATTTGGATCAAGAAATCTTAGCATGGCAGGTGTTTTCCATGTTAATTGAGTTCTTTGTACAGATATGTAATATTCTATTTGTTGATCAACTGGTGAATTTAATTAGGCATGTTTTAAATACAATTCTTTTTAAAATAAATAGTCTCTGAGACGCAGAGACATGTTTGTACATACTGAAAAGACTTTTTTGTCTGACAAACACCTTCAAGTATAAACATAAGAAACAGGCAGAAACAAAAGTCAACTTGTCAAACTAAGAAACACAGGGCCAGTTTCTTGGCAATTTCCTAAATTAGTCCTATTCAAGACTTAAAGGTTGCTTGAAATTGAGATTTGAGCTCCAGGCATTATTTAAAGTTTTTTCTTCACATATATCACAAAGAATGACAGCTAAATAATTGAAGGTGTACTTCATAAAAGCAAAACTATCAATATCACATTAGGGGTCCTTTAGGGGGGCTACATGTTCCCTTGTTCCCTAGAGAAAACCCCCTAGTTCCCTGGAGTTTTGTAGGAATATTTTTCAGATTGATGGTCCAGCAGATTAATAGGGAGGATTCTACCAGACCCCTGTTTCCTGATGTTCCTTGTTTCCTTTTAATTCTGGCCAAGTCCCTTGTTCCCTTGATACATTCTGCATGCTCCCACATTCCCTTGAATCCCTAAAGGACCCCCTGTACTGTTGCTTACAGATTCTTTGCTGAGCCCTGAAGTTGTTTAACACAGAAGTGATGTAAGCCCCATTAGCTTATTATTAACTCATTACATTTAAAATAGTTTACATTTTTATTTGAACAGTGTACTGTATATTTTCAAAAATGAAATAAAAGTTCTTTGTTCCTTTTATTTGTTTTTTGACAATGTTCCAAACCAATGTTCAAAACAATTTTTCAAAGAAGCCCCTAAAATTATCCTTTAAGTTGATTTTATCTTTTGTTCTCATTTGATTTTGATATTTTCAAGGAAAAATTCAGTCTGGAATAGATTACTGAGACTAGACTTGGACCAGATTTTTGCTTAAAAATTCCCCTGGTATTTAGAAAATAGACAAAGATGCAAGAAGATGGGGCAGGGGAGGGGGCAATTACCCCCCATTCACCTCATGAAAAATGCCAAATTTTCTAATTTTCCCTTTGTTTTGACATTATTTTTAGAGTTCTGCCCCCTTTCAATTTCTAAAATGCATGGGACTTCCCTGGAAACAAAAGGATTCTGAAGTGATTTTGAATTTATAAACTTTGTAGGGGTGTGACCAACCTCCTCAAGTTTGCAGAATGTGGCAGTTGTCAACAAGATCTAGGATGTGCATGGGTCCTTTTTATTGTTCCATCCTATTGTTCACCTATTCTATAGAAAATACCCTGGTGTGCTTATGCCATGCTCTGCAGTGTGGACAACCCCAACAGTCCAGCCCCTACATATAGCTACACATCTGTAGATAGTAAACTAAATCAAATTACTGCATTTATAATTAAATTAGATTTAGATTTTAGAAGAAAAAAGAATAACAAGAAGAATAAAAAATATTTTGAAGTTGAAAGGAGATGTTTTTAGCTGAACTGTTGGTTTACAGTCAATTTTTAACAGTGGCAGTTATTTTTTTAATTGTTTTCATTTCTGCAAGTATTTTCCCCAGTAAAAACGTTTATAAATCTAGATTAAATTAGTGGTTGTAGACCTGTTTTTATGCAGCTGGGTTTTAGAAATTCAAAGAGTCCTAAAACCCAACAGTCTAAAATGAAAACAGTTGCAGTTTGAATACAAGAGATCCACCTGCCCCTCATATCGTATTTCGGACAATTTCGTCTTATTGAGAACGAAAACTCCCTGAAACACAAGGGTTGACGAAAATCAAGGCCTAATTGAATTTAAACATTTGAAGAAACGAATATTCTAGAAATTCCAGCTAATTTGTAAATTAACAAAGGGTGCAATGAAACAACGATGCTTATCAATGAATGCCCAAGATGAATTTTAGGCACACGCAATAAATTTCCGCGGTTAAAAGATAAATAAATAGGAAAGTTTTTAGACTATAATATTTCAAAATATCTCAAAGACTTAAATGTCGAGAATTTTGGATGGAAAATAGATAGTGAACCAAGGTGTTGAAAAACAGATCGTTGGGAGAAGTCAGGCATATGAAAACGGCTTATGGTGGCATTAGGCAAGTGAAGTTAGGCATCTTACAAGACGCACATTTCATTCATAAATTTCACTTGCTATGTGTAAAAGTAAATAATAAAAATACAGAAATTAACTTACCAATTCAATTTCTTTTTTAAGGTCATCTAATTCTTGCTTTTTACCTTTCTTTTTTGGTACATCTTTGTCGCTGGGTTTCACCGTTACTTTGTAACTGTCCGAGTGACCCTGTTGGACAGAAAGTCGAAATATTAGTATGAACTTTGATATTAGGATAACAGGCCTAAAATATATATTTATACTTGTAATAACCTTTCGCTGAACCACACGAAAAGACACGAACAGGGCAGAAACGCCTACAGTTGAAAATTCAGAAGGGTTGGTAATTGAAAAGCTAAACTAAGCACATTTGAAAGGCCTTCACCGTCCCATTTCGATTGAAGGCCGCTAGCAGTCAGATACGACAGCAATAAACGGGGAAGCAGAGCTCCCTAACCAAAAAGACAATGTACCAAAATAATCTTTAGCTATCTGAGATGATAATAATATAAAAATAAGTAATAGTAACTCGGGAATGATTAAACAAAACGAACAAACCTCTCCGCCTAAAAGTCCTGTAGACGCCATGTTTCTGCAACACCCGGTAAAGAGGTGGGAACATGCAGAAAGCGGTCATATATAATTTATTCACTACACACGTGAGAGTTTAGTAATTAGCATAATTAATTATAATTTATGCGCATAATTTATGCAACGCATTACAGTGCTCTGCATACAAAAATTTATACTGTACAGTTCCAAGTCACTAGGTTGTTGTACCTTTTTGCTGACTTTCATATTACTAAACTTAATTTCGCATAAACAACTTACTTCTCGCAAACAAAACAACAAACAGGGCATGATTCTCGCGTAATTTATGCATTTAATGTTGGATGCATAAATTAATTTTTTCACTTGTTTTTGCGATCAAAGATCCTTTCTACCTGTCTAGACTTCAAATCGCGGATGATATCGCAAAATTTTGTGGTACGAAATAGTCGATATTGCGGTTTTCATATTGACCACAATGTGAAACCTGGAAATTGACTTTGGGCCATAAAAGTACACTTTTACACATTTCATTAACTTCCCTAATCACCAGAGATCAGTTGGTTGAGGCTGCTGGTGTTATCTGTGTCTCGTTTCCAAACTGGACTTTACCTCGTGCTTGCAAAAGCAGGTAATAAAGCAAAAGCGATCTTGCGTTTTCATTCTTTTTTGGCCAATTGTAAACTACCAGCTTTTGATTTCAAAGCGTGTTTAGAAAAGAGTTATAGCTTTTTCTGGTTCTAGTATTCAGAGCTTTGCAATTTGTTTTATTTTTAATTGAGCTTTTGAGCTTTAGGTATTTTAAACGCTTTAATACAAACATTGTTATATGATGACATACACTCATTTTGTGATATGATATGATTGAATTTGATGGTACGATACAATGCGACAGGTTTTCGTAATTTGCATTGAAATTAGCCATTAGCTTGTCTTATCTTTGCTATCCTGGATATATTATCAGTATCACTATTCGACATGCATTGTGCCTCTACGGGACCTCTACTCTTGTTACAGGTAGATGAAGGAGAAGTTGAAGTTTGTTTAGCGCCAGTCGCTAGAATATCAGAAGTAGATGGACTAACATGTTCTTAAATCTAAACTTATATCCAGGCTCTTACTCTTATAGAAAACAGTGTATCATTTAACGTTTGCGAAAACGTTGGCTCTAGAGGGCTAAAATTACGGTGACTGACACAACTGTGTCTTTCTGGTTCTTCGGTTTCAGAGGTTTCCATGACACACAGAAAGCATCCCTGTACTTTTTATCAATACACTACACTGCACTACACTGCACTGCACTACACTACACCACACTACACCACACTACACTTTACTACACTACATTACACTACACTACACTACACCACACTACACTATACTACACTACAGTTTGATCCTTCTTTTTTGTATTGCTTGTTTCACAAATAGCTGTATACTGTTCATCGAGATACAATGGCCAAACAATGGTTAATAACGCCATCTGAAAATATACACTAACTAGCTTTACAATAAACTGCTGAATTGCCGAAAACCCTGCGAAACCATACTAAGCTGAAGAAATTACCTAGTGCTCGCATGAAACAATTAGAAATATTTACTAAATTGAAGAAGCAAATGAAAGCCTTGGGGAACTCCAAGCTATTTATCTTGAAGCAGGAAAGACTGGATTTTGACGAATGTTTTTTATGCATTTTGTCTTGAAATGATGGATATTGAATAATGAATGTGCTTACAGGGCATATTCGTTATCGTTTCACATTTCGTGGTTTGTGACCTGTAACTTAAGTGTAAGTCCTCTGCCGTTACATGTCACATGAACAGAGACAATTACCCAAAGAAACAAATTAACGTACTAAGAAATAATGTACTGAAAATTCAAATTTTAAATTCAACTTTCTAAGAACAAGCGAAGTTTTTAAAGATAGAGAAATTTATTTCGTTTCTATTAGGCAATTAATTTAAGCTTTGCAGCATTGTAAGATGAAAGGTGCCAAAGTCATCTTAATAATTGTGGCTTGCTTTGGGCACACGAAATTCAAACGACAAAATAAACAGAAAGCTTAGGCCTGAAGAAATGAAGGCTGTTAACATGAGAAATATGAAAGACCGTGCTAATTTATGAAGAACTAAATGAATAATTAAAGATTCATGAATAAATTATGACAAATCCGTCCTAATTTGAAGTCTTCTTTCGTACTTAAAGAAAAGCTTGGGTCTTGTTATTCGAAATCTTAAACTCTGGGGTTTCAACTACAGCTAATTTTCCAAAAAAAACATGTACATTTTCCTCCTTTTCTATGAAATAATATATGCAGGTCTGAATCTCTTTCTATGGCGAGATTTTGTTCTATTCACGCATATTTTTGCAAACAACATACAATTGCGCAAAATGCTAAGATATAAGGATTGAAAAAAGGCTTCCAAATTTCAAATTGATCACATAGATCCCTTCTGGCACTTGGGTTAGTTCCCCAATTATTAGAAGATACTGTATTAATAGTTCCTTATAAGGGCCTTCAAAAGCCTGATAAAAGTTTAATCATACGAAGTGGCCCAGTACAAAGTTTGCTAATTTTTTAGACTTCCAGGTTGGCTGCAAGTTCAAGGTTAAAGGGAAGGAACTCGTAACCTCAGGGTTCACGCAACAAGCTGATAGATTTTCCTTCCACCTGAGTAAAGTTTGTAGAAAAATGCGGCCACGAAGAGCAGAACTTACAGATACATTAAACATTAAAGAGCATATTAAAGAAAAAGAAAATAAATCCTTGACAGCAAACCACTATGAAATCAAGAAACAGATGTTTCCAGCCTAAAAATTTTGATCTTTAGAAGAAAACCGAAGTTCAAATATCTTAAAACACCGAAATAGCAAATAATATTAAAAGACAAAGAATAAAAAAGCTGAATTTATACTAACCATTATTTAATTTGTATTGAATTTTTGTAACTGTTTTGTTTCTTTCGAGCTGTGCACCGTCTAAAATATTATTATCAATGAAAGAATAATCCTGCTTTGCAGAAATTGCGTAAAGCAAAAACCACAGATTTCAATGTGGCCAAATTCAACAACCAAATTTTCATCATGTCCTAACCAATACTGAGTCACCAGCCCTTCTCATATGACAACGCTGAGAAAATCATGCTTCAACAGGGGGCAAAGCGAGAACTCAGAGTAAGGGGGACGCACTTGATATCTATACCCTCCTGAAACCATTAACAGTCCGTTTTCCCATTTAGATTCTTCAAATGATTCTATTGGTCACCTTGTTGCATTCTGTGAGCTGATTGGTGTTCAAAACACAATACCAATAAGCTTCTTTCTTCTGATTCGTGCATTTCAATCAGCATTTCAGAAGATCTATAACATTATACCTGTTGCCATCTGTGCTCCTATTTCTTGTCGGTTTTATGCCCGGAAGGAGTGCGCAACTGGGGGGCTTCTGGTCTCCCCGCGTGAGTTCTTTTACTGGATTCGATCTCATTTTGCCAAAATTTTGTCAGCAATTTGTCAGCAAATTTTAGTCAAATTGGAACAGAGGCTCGTCAAAACGAGTCTGCAAATTTGATGGACGTTGACTGGACAAAAATGGAGGCTCGCTTTACTTGAAGCTGTGGGTAGGAGATAACATAATCTAAATCCGTAGCAAGCGCTATTTCAAGTATACAAGTATTAAGGGAGACTCCCTTCAGTTGGAAACCGTTAGCGTCTTCATTCGTAATCCTGATGAATCTTTTTGTAGTCAGAAATGTGGCTCACTGACTTGTTGTGACGAGATAAAATTAACTGTATCCAAGCAAACATTTGCGATTTCACTTTGCTTCTGAAACTATATTCTGCATTTTTTTTCGATTTTATAACTATTTTTAAATCTTCGTTTCGAACGAAATTCCATTTCCTCCTTTGGTAGAAGGGTTTGTTTAGAAAAATCATCTGCTATTTCAAATGCCCGTTATCTCAAACATTCGCCATCTCAAACCATTTTCGATTTCCCATGGAGGAAAAACTGTTTTTTATCTCAAACTTTACCAAATTTTGTTTTGAACTGGATAAAAAGACAGGCCGAAATATGCTTATAAGTTCTTCTAGCGGTAATGGCATCGCAAGTCTTTCGAAACATGAAACACAATCCTGAATCTCAAATTCGTAGCCCTTCTGGCATTTTTTTATAAAACTGTCTAATTAATCAAAACAATGTGAAATAAATTCATTAGATCTAAATGTAAAAATAAGCATTCAAATTCAACAATGCCAAATTCTTAGTTATTATAACTTATATTTTATTCTATATTATGGCTTATATATATATATATGAAAGAAATTTAAACTTGGCCGAAATAAATATCTACAGTCCATACCCTCTCCTTAGTCCTGTCAGAGTCCAGAACCTCTCAATTTTCAGTCCATATGTCTTCACGATTGATTTAACTTTTCTCTCTCTACATCTTCGAAACAGCATTTGTGATCTTCAATGCTGGTCCGAGTTTTATCTTCATATGATGTATCATATCAGCTTGGCTTAGTAATAGTAAAGCTTGGCCATCAATTTGCTGTCAGTAGAAAAACACGGGTCTGTTAAATCAAATGAAAAACATCTGGAATCAATGTATTATCATTGATTTTAAACAATGGCCAAACAAACATTGTTTGTCAAACATTTGAGACTTGCTTTAGAAGCAATCTTTTCACTGTTTTGAATGTTTCGAACATTTGGTTAATTTTGATGCTTTCACGACATGCTTACACAAACCAATAATGTTTGACGAGCAATATTTTGTCACATGGCCAAACTCTCAAACATTTGCTGTTTGACCGTTTGGCTAGGGGCCTTATAAACAAAAATCCGAGATTCGAGGTTCAATTTTCGAACAAAATGTTTGACCATCTATCAAAACATTATTCTTCAAAAATTATCTAGCTTTGATAAGCAGAAGATGCTTTTGAGGTCATTTTAAAAAATATTGCTAAGAAATTCTGCTTGTGAAGCATGGCCACCAAACATTGCTTGTAAAGCAAATCTTGAATGTTTTAGTAACAATGTTTGACTATTTGGCCACGTCGCAAAAATTGCTTGTCATACATTTTCTTGCTTCTCTTGTGACAGGTAGAAAATGCCTTTGGAGTCTGTAAAAATATATCAACTTCTGCTTGTAAAGTATTGCTTTGTGACATGCCAAACGGCCATGCTGATCTCAAATGCTTCAGCAACAGTGTTTGACCGCTTGGCCAGGGCCTGAAAGTGATAAAATGGCAGATATCTGTATAAACCTGTTCTTCAAAGCTCATAGCATGCTCAACAAGGCCAATTGATCGAATAAACTCCGCAACCTCTCTGACTGACCAGCTATTCACTTGACTTGTTATCAATCTAGCATTCTTTTCATCGATACTCTTAACCAATGGCAAGCGGGAGCGATTCTGGATTTTAGATGGTTCTGTTGATGTACTTGAAACTTGGTTGATCAGCTGGCCTGATCCTGAGTGGACTAAAATGAAAAGAAACAAAGTTAAGGGGGGATAGACCAAAAGTTGGCTGTGTCAGTGCATCTTCTAGCTAGGGACGTCCTATATCCTTGACAGTTGCTCCTTTACCCTCATTGTTCTGAAAAATGTGTATCAAACATTATCATTATGATCAGAAAAACTTACGACTGCCATTAAAACTGTTGAATTTCTTCTGAGATTTATCTTTTATATCGAATCTAAAATGAAGAAAAGAAATGGACCAGCCAATCAGATTACTGCATATCATCAATCCAACCAATCAAGTAAAAACAATGAAAAAAAATGTGGATGGAGGAGATATGATATACCGTAAAAGCTTTATTTTTAGCCCCCAGGTGGCTTATTTCATTTTGGGAGTTTTTTGGGGGGGCTTATTAGAGGGGGGGCTTATTAGAGAGGGGGCTTAATAAATTATGTAGCTATTTTGCTTTCATTTGTCAAGACGATTGTTACAGACATTAAATATGAACTATACCAGAAAGTTTCAACCTTAGATAACATTAAGTTCGTAGTTACTTAGTAGTTATCAGTAGTTATAAGATTATTATTAATTATAAGATGGGGATATCAAACAAGCTACTACTTGATTTAATTATTTTATTTTTTAGGTAGTTAAAATGAAAACAACTCACTTTGAAAAGCCTTTTGGAGACTTTGCAGCTTTGAATTGAGGTTTGTCCATTGATTTTTTAGCTGGTCTACCAATGATTCCTTTTAAGAGTCTGCAAAAAGGATTTATAATGTCTTGTCAGTTGTTGTTGTTGTTACTTTATTTTGAGTAGGCTGTTTTTTCTAATTTTCAGCTAATTTAGGCCTATTATGCATGCCGCATCCAGGCATGGGACACCTAGTTGAACGTGAGCTACCTACACTAGATCGTTTCAAAAAGCAACTAAAAACGCATCTAAGGAGCTAGACCATGCAAACACAACTCCTTGGAAGATCAGCAATACAGATTAGTTTAATAGGCGCAAATTTTTCCTTTTTTTTTTTTAAGCCATATTTTTAGGAATTATATATTGTAATTAGATTTATCAGGTATTGTTAGTAATTTTATGCTGAAAGGGTTAATTTGTGTATAAATAATAATAAATGAAAACGTCCCTTCCGAAGGACGGCAGAGTGAGTTGTTTAGTCATCCATCCTGAAAGTCACCCAGCCAGATGCTGATCTCACACGACCAAGCTTAATTTCAACGAGAACTGACTGAGAAGCTTGGTCACTCACTCCACAAATTCCATGAGAGTTATAGTCGATAAAATTAGATGGCATTCCTGGGCAAGGCTCTACCCCACAAACTAGTTATTTAGGCATTATAACTGAAGGGACTTTCGTGTATAAATAAAATGCTATTATTATTATTATTATTATTATTACTTTGTTTTGGCAATACAGTTTTGCTAAATGAGTTTCAAGAAGATGGAAAAACGAGAAGCAAGTTCAGACGTGGGGTAATGATACTAAAATTCATTGTTTAATAAAGAAATATAGAAATTAAGATGTAGAAATATTTAATTTACTTTTGTTGTTTTATGAGATCTGCTTTCGTCGTTGAATCAGGAGAAGGTTCTAGAAGAAGAAGGAAAAAAATTATTGTGGACCAAGATGCATTGCGTTTTATAACGGAATTTAAAGCGATTAAACAGAATATCTTCATGGTCAAATATTCCATGATGCCCTCTTTCCCGTTACCTAGTCTTTGTAGCCTTCTTTACTTTGGACTCTTAGCCTTTAAACCCATAGGCACAAGAATCAAACATTGTTGGTTAAACATTTGAAATTTGCCTTACAAGCAATTTATGAACGTTTGGTTCAGTCACAAAACCCTGTTTGACAAATAAATGGCCCAATAACGTTTTTGAGAAAGTTAAAAAACCTTTTTTCTTGAATGTATAAACAAATGAATGACGAGCAATGTTTGGCGACGTGACCGATAAAGACGAACAAAAGTATGACAAACAATGTTAAATCTTTTGGCCAGGGCTGGTCGATTTTCGGACAAGTAGGCGTGGAAGGTCTCAAAAGGCTTTACCCTTGAAATTAAGTCTTGCAATCATACAATCATATGAAGTTATCAGACAACTTGCCACTGACCAAAGAGAACAAAAAAATTTTGGGATTTGATTGAATACAGTGACATCAACCTAAAAGCTTATACTAACGTTAAATTCTACAAAATTCTCAAAAATCACCTTTTCCAGGTCTGACAATTTTACAGTTATGTACACGACTTGCAATCGATGATTCTTCAACCATTGAATTACTGGCTAGTCTGTCGACAAGAGGTGACCCCCTGGTCACATTATGCGGTGAATATGGACAGCCGAAAATACTGTGATGTGTTGTATATTTTGCTCCTTTTACATGACCAATACCTTTACAGCCGGGTGTCGGGCACAGAGTTGTGTCTTGAGCTTCTAGGAAGCCTGTAAAATAATCGTGAATCTCAGCGAAAGTTCTGACTTTGATTAGGTAAGTCAAAAGCATAAGGAACGTTTTATTACAAGGATTAGCTATGTACTTAGGCAGAAAAGCAGTGTAACGTAACGTATAGGGGTATGGGTGACTTGTTCAGTCTTTCCTAAATTAATAAGGTGTATAATCAATAAAGAATAGACTCACATGGTGGAGACTCGAGTGGGTGACCTGTCTTTTCACCCCACCCCATCGGATGCAAATCATTAGAAGCAGAATCAAACCAGTAATCATAAAGATCATCCCAACCATCAAAATGAATCTTCAATTGAAAATTATCAATCAATGCAACTGTCGCTAATCGAAGTAAAGATGGATTCCGTGGATCGACAACTTCAAGTTTTTGTCCCACTTCAAAACGTGTTGGATTTCTCTAAAAATTAAAAGACAAATATCATCCTCTTTGCATTGTATCATTTACTGCCGTATTCATTGAATTAGAAGCAAAGAGGTATGAATGACGCAGATATAATTAACTCTACTCTTTCCCAACAGGCAAGGTGAAGGTGAAAATGAAATGGTGTATTTAGCGCCAGTAGCTAGGATTTCAGAGGCAGATAAACTAACGTGATGCACTCGCGTCCGAGGCTGGAGTTTAGCTCCTATACGAGATAGCTGGATTAGACCACAAAGACACAGAATCATCAAGAAAGACGCTTGCTATATAAATAGGTCATTTCCCTCAAGGAAGGACAGTATCTTTCGTCCTGATTGACAGATCGCAATTGGTGATATCCCAAGTGTCCCGAAATGTTCCAAAGGTGATCGCTTTGGCACGCTTTAAAGAAAGTTGACTGTACAATAAATACTTGTGTATCATGTGGCCTAACTTTTGAGGGGTTCATCAATAAGTCGAAAGGTCTCAATAAATCGCTTCAAAACAAGGATATGTATTCTTCACAATTATGCAACATCTGACTGTTGAAAAGAAAGGGCTTCCGTTGGTTTGGGAAAGGAAAGTAGGGAGAAACGATGGATTACATAGAGAACATTTACGCCCTGCCTTAAAGACCCTACATATGGTGATGAAATGTTCTTCTAAATTATATCACGCATTCAGCGTGAAAGAAGAGCATCAAGGCCACGTTGTCATTGAATCTGGTCCTCGAATCTTGTCTTAAAACCTTTGGCTGGCATCTCAGCTGTTGCCTTAGGATAATAGTTAATATTAGCAAATTCCTCAAATGCATTTATGTCTTTTTTTACCTTTTTCAGAAGCTCTTCTGGTACAGCTATTGTGTTTGTTTGTTGTAGATATTCATCCCAATTGAACGTATCTACTTGATCATCTGCGATGAAAGAAAACAAAAAAACATTCTAGGGTGGCTCAAAAGGCAGTTCTTGGACGGATGATAGAGATAAAATTACACGTCTACGATGAAACTTCGAATGAATTTCAAGACAAAAAACAGATGATACCTAAATAATTTTGAGTTATCCACTAATTACATGAAACATTACTCCAGCAACAAGACACATTAAGACGTAAATTTCTCAAACACCAATGAACCAGGCAGGCACATGCGTACCACTCCTACTACAGGACTAGCCCCCCCCCTTTCGATTCCACTGCTTACTGAAAATAACACAACCCTTAAGAAGAGTAAACAAAACTTTAAACAATTGCTTTGAAGCACTGACCTTGTGGAGGAGTAAGTCGTATTCCATTTTCTATACACCAGCCAACAGGGTGAAGATAGGGGCAATTCTCTTTACACCAATAATCATACGTATCATCCCATTCATCGAAATGAACAAGAAAATAATCACCAATCACATTTGTGATTGAAGCAACACACGTGAGATCTGGGTTCTTTTTATCGACGGCTTCTAATTTCATTTTTGTCGTGAATTTATGCGTCGTCTCAGGTACCTATAATAGAAAATTATTAAGGTTTACAATTGTAAAGGTTTACAAACGTGATCTTTCTCGGCTACAGTACAGTTAACAGAGCCTTGGGCTGTATGACTTAGAAGATAGTTATTCTACCATTTCATTAGGCCCTTTAACTCAGTTGAATCGTCGTTGGCTTTATCATCATGGAGTCTTGTCGTTGACTCCATGATGTTTCCCGCCTACAGTACAGTTTAGAGAGCCTTGGGCTGTATGATTTGGAGAGTTATTCTACGATTTCATCAGGCCCTTTAGCCCATAAAAAGAGCAATGCTACTCATTGAATAATACATCCTAGTGTTTCCCATTCATGAAAAGGTGGTAAAAACGCATTTATTATATGTAATGTTTCCTTGATGTGTTCAGAGCGTGGCCAGAGGTTCAACACTGGAGTGGCAAAAGGGCGTGGCTAAAGAAAATTAGGGCGTTGGTTTAAAGAGGTATCATAAGACACTGTTACCTCAGATTTAGACTGTTTAAAAACCCAAGAGCCATGTTTAAAAGTCAAAGATTTCACTAAGGACCCAAACTGCTGGATCGATGGATTAAAAATAGGTCCTATCTCATTAATAATATATTTATGACGTTCAGATTCACTTACTGACGACTCTAGCAAATTCAATGAACAATTGTGAACCGGTTTAAAAGTCTATATGACGAGGGGTGTATCACTTCATGAATCTTGTACACTTTGACGGTAATTCTCCATAAATCTTTCAAATCTTTTGAATCTTATAAAAATCCTATAAATCTCGAGTTTTAGCTACTTCAAATGTACAGAAGTCTTGATTCGCCCGCAGCAGAACTATGCTAGACAACCACTGAAGGAAAATTGCGTGGGTTCTTTAAACACGTAATCTTAAGTGAAAACTGAAGTCTTCGAGACCAAATCCAGTCATTGTTACAGTCATTTTGACAGGAAGTTTTGCAAGGCAAGTTTCGAAATATCTAGAAAAAATTCAAGAAATCCCTATATAAATCTTTTTAAATCTCAATAAATCCCATAAATCTCGTACGCCTTCTTTAGAAGTGATACACCCCTTGCTATATGATTTAAAATTTTGATTTAGCGTGATGAAACTGCATGGCAACTGCTGTCAGTTCATCGTTTTAAAATCAAGCCCCAATAAAGCAGTGTCAAAATTGTAGGTTAAAAATGCAAAGTATTCTTACTTTTCTGAATAAATGTTCAGGCGCAGCAACTGAGTTTGTTTCTGTAAGATATTTTTCCCAATTGAACTCTTCTTGTGGGGTTCCTAAAACAAAACGATTCTCATGAAAACATATTCAAATGATATTTCAAGTTTGAAAACCATAGAAATAAAGAGCAACACTTTAGTAGCATATACATCCATCACTTGTATATAGCTAAACGTTGTAAAGTTTAAAAATTAGTTTAGCTCTGAAGAAGCCCTGAATGCCACGGCGAAATATTAGCACAATTATTATGTATATTTAACTGTTTCTTTTCTGTGTCTCATCTGCCGTTTTGTGTCATTCCTAACAATTTATTATTTTATCGAATTTCTTCGACACAAGCATCTTCGATCCGGCGGACAGCCTGTTGCCAGTCCTTTTCTTCGAATAATATACAGCGACGCCGGGTCGGTGGAATTCGGTCTTTTTCTGGAAGTCTCCAGAGTTGATGGAAAAGTACAAACGTTAAAAAGAGAAATAGCAAGGTTTCCTAAAGAGGAAGCCAACGTTGGATAAAATTTAATGTTCACCATCGCATCCATGTTACAATATGTAGCTAGAGTAATCATGAACGAAATAAAATATGCTTCTCTTCGCTAAAACTAAAAATCACTTACCACGTGGTGCTTGAAGTTTTTGTCCATGATCACGACACCATCCAACAGGGAAAAGAAAATGCGAGTCCGAATTCGTCCAGAAATCATAACTTTCCGACCAGCCATCGAAATGTAATCGTAGCCTGGCACCCTGTGTTTCTACAACGCTGACGATACATATGCATGATGGATGCCTAGGGTCGACCGCTTCAAGTTTCATGCCCGGTTTGAATTCCAGAGCAGCCGGTGGAAACAACTCAAAGTCCGGATTTTCCTGTAAAAATAATACTCGATTAGATAAAGAAAGATTCGTTTAGATAGAGTTAAAATGAACAAACGTTGAATGTGGAGGTGAAGGCGGAATGTATTTAGCGCCAGTCACCAGGATCTCAGATCTTAGATGTAGATGAACTGCAGTAAAAGTAAGACAAACCTCTTTGAAAACATCTTCAGGAACTCCTTTCTTGCCAGTTATTGATAAATACAACTCCCGTTCAAATTGTCTTTCTTTTCCAACTATAAACAGAAAAGATTTTAATATTAACACTATTTGGACTCAAATGAAATGAACTTGTCTAGTTTCTTTCAATTTCCCACCCGTTTATAGGGGGTTTGTTTAAAATCATACCCATGTCAACACCCATTGAGCGGCCACATGGGCGGCACATAGCTGTACCAAAGATTAAAAACGAATCTCAAAGTGAATCTGAATATCAAGCTACAAACCTGCATTATAAAAGAAATATGCATCGTCTGTAGATGATAATTTTGATTTTTTATGTCTGATTTCCTCGCTGCTGCTGCTAACATTTGATAAAGATGGTGAAATCGGGTCATCAAAGTCTGGTGTAAGTCTGTTATTCTGTTTAAAAAACAAAGATCTTTTATTAAATCCTGTTAAACTAACAAACTTTAACAATAATATCATCTTCGGCAGAGCAAGTCGTAGTAGCAGGTCGAGTTATTTACTCCAGGGGCATTTGAAAACACTTTGATGATGGACGTGCCACCAAAACTTTAAAAACACGCTCGTTTCTATGAAAGAATATGCTAAAACGTATGCCGAACTTTGGTGAAGATGAAGGTAAAATGGTGTTTCAGCGCCAGTCGCTAGGATCTCAGTAGTAGGTTAACTAATCGAGACCTCGACCCTGGCTGTGACGCTACCGTGGCTGAGCTCGAACCCTGCTGATCACACGAAACTCCTGACACCACGAGTCAGCTGGATTACACCACGACGCCACAGCACCTTCATAAAAATCTTTAGCAAAAGTACACTCGAAAATATCGAATTATCGAAATAATGGTTATATCGATGGTTAGACTCACTACAGGAGCCTCTTGCTTTTGATTTGTCGCTAAAAAAACAACCTGAGCAATAGAGAAAACAACAACAACAACATCCAGCGCAGTAATGGGACAGTGGTGTATTGAGTCTAATCGAGAAGGTGCGGTGTTGGTCGAATCTCTATCATAAAATCTTCAAACTATAGTTTGAGCGTCCAGCAATTCAATTCAATAGCAATAACAGGTAATAAGTCTAGTCACCTTATCATGTCCATGAGGAGTTAATGATAATTTTTTACTTCTTTTATTACCATCTTTCTTTTGCCTCTTTCTCTTTTTAGGTTCAATGTTTTCAAGCGAGGCTGCTGCCAGATTCTCTGCTCGACATTTACTTGCATATGCGCCAACGCAGCGTTGACTACAAAAGCGACCAGAGGCACAAAATTCTGACGTTAGACCATATCGACCACAAACAATACACTTCAATAACTCATCTGGTTTTTTCTTTCTTCTTTGTCGCTTTCTTGGTTTCTTTTCATTATTTTCATTGCTATCTTTTGCAACTGATGTTTCTTGTTCTTCCTTTATTGATTCACTAATTTCATTTTCAATTTTAACTTCATTATTTATATTTTCCTCCTCTACTTCCATTTTATTTGTTTCTTCATTTATATCATCTGAGTCTACTTTCTTCTTCAAATCATCTTCTTCAACTAAAATGAAAATTAAATTAAAAGAGATTACGATAGCAACAAAGTAGAGAAGAGAAAACACGCCTTTTTCAAATAGCAAAACACACATCCAAAAGAAACAATTTGTGGCGCTCTTCCAGCTGAAATAAAACCAAGCCGATTTCACAAATCAGTTAAGCCCTTGTAAAATGATCAAACATTGTTGGCCAAACATTTGATATTTGCTTTAAAAATAATTCTTTGATTAGCCACGTCACAAAACATTGCTTGACTTGAATGATAATTCAGGGCATTTTTTAAGAAATTTTCACTACTGGGGAAAATTTGAAAAAGGGTCTAAAAGCGTAATAAGCGAAAGTAAAATACATCATTTTAAAGATTTTCACAGTTGCCTCAAAACAAAAAAGGCAAAGGCACAGGGGCGCAAATCCACAGAACTTTTCGGGGGTGGCAGGAAGTGGCACCGCAGAAAGAAGGGTCCAGAGCGTCGAAGGTGCAGGCATCTAGAGGGGTCCAGGGGCATTCTCCCCCGGAAAATTTTGAAAAATTGGGTAGCTTGAGTTGCTCTGTTGATCATTTCAGGACTCTTCTATTAAATTTGAGCAGCTCAGTTTTTGAAGAAAACAGAAAATACATTTTCACCAAAATTTAACTGAATCTCTTAGAAGTTATCGCTTGACGCCCGCGATAGTCCAGAAACGTAAAAAATTTGTCCAGAAACGACTGACGCTACTTGTCTGTGGTTTAGAATTTGGGGCGTCCACTACTGACGGCTGTATTGACTACAAATGCATTGTACCGCCATCGCGAAGTCGAAATTTTATTCTTGTACGAAGCTCAAACAAACAATATCTTTACCAATCCTGCCAATGCCTAAAATACATGCTGTAGATAATTAAAGACAGTTTCACTTAAAACTACCAGTTGATTTTCAAGTGGGTAAGTGGGAATTGACAACAAGGGCCCAGAGACTACTGGGGAAATTGCATGATTTTCGCACTCACTACTGGGGAAGGCATTGGGCCTACTGGGGAACGTTCCCCAGTAGTTACACAGTTAAAAAATGCCCTGTGATAATTTGTAAGGAGGTTAGGCCTCTTGGTCTGAATATCTTATGAAAGACAAGCAAAAATAAGCTGAATTCGTTGCGCAATGTTTTTGCAATTGTTCCAAAACAATGTTTGCTTGCCGCAAGCAAAAAATGTTTGACAAGTTATGTTCTTCGGCATAGCAAAACGGTCAGACAATTTGCTTAACAAGAAAATTTCAAATGTTTGACAAACAATGTTTGATCGTTTAGTCCAAGCCTTAGAAAACTTGCTAAAAACCTGGTTCTTGGTCCTAAATGTGTTTGATGTTTTTGTAGCAAATAATTGTCTTATACAACCTGAAGTTGCTTCTGAATTAATGTCATATCATTAACAATAAAGAAATTACACCATAATGTATTGTTAGAACAACTATTGAGCTTAAACACTCATTGCTCAGTGTGTTTTACCGTTTGAAAAAGTTCGCACTTAGCCACTATGAAGTTTACGCATTATAACAAATTGTAGCTAAAGTGTAGGTCCGTTTCGTCACAGCAGCGAATGTTGACTGAAGAAAGACTTTCAGCTAAAAATTCATTCGAAAGAAATGAAATATTTTAACAAAATGAATAAACACCTTGGTTTTCTTTCTTACTTATTTCTTTCGTATCATCATCTTTACTTTCATTTTCACCGGAATCTCCTATGCCTGATGACGTAACCATGGAAACGTCAGGTTCGACGCCATCCGCAACGTTGTTACTATGGTTATTTGGAACGGTGTTGCTATGGTTTTCGGCCTCCTTTTCGCCTGCAAAATCAAAAGTAATTGACGGCAAATGAGAAATAAAGGAAAATGTCATTTCATTTTGTTTACTTTGAGTCAGCACTGTCGAGAGGGGGTCTGGCGTAGTAGAAGATTTGGAGCCCGGCCTCTAGAAGGGCCCGCCAAAATTGAATTACTCCTTTGTGCTTCCCCCCCCCCCCCCCAACTGTCTAAGGGCCCTTTTGCTTATGCCAAAAGTTGTGTTGCTCAACCGAGTGTTAAATCTTGTGGGAATAATTCCCTTCGTTTAAGTTACGCATTTCCAGCTGCAGCCACTACGCGGCTGCAGACACTCTGCAGCTGAGTATAGAACTGGTTGAATGCCAGTAATTTAGGAAATCATTCCCAGAATTCTCTTGGTAGATCCGACAAAAACAAACTACTGTCAGAAACGCCATTTTTGCGGAAGATTCTATTTAAGAAGCTGCTTAGCAACATTAAATGAGTACTGGTGGCTAATAAAAAGCACTTAGACTTATTTATTCTTAAAGTGGGTTACAAGAATAAAGAAAAAAATGTTTGAAGCGTAGCTTCGCAAATGAAGAATGATTACAAGGAATATTAAATCCTACCATCTGTGATATTTTTTGTGATGATTGTTCTCCTTCTTCCACCTCGAGATCTTCATTATTTGTTTTCATACTAGCTTCAGTTTCATTATTTTTGACCTCTGAATTCATTGCGTTATCTTCCTTCATTTTCTAAAAAAGCAAAAGAGTACAGACTTTTTATTTCATAAAGAACCTGAGATCAAGATCTAGTTCGTAAAGTTCCTAACTTTTGGACCTCTTTTGATTAAATTTTAGGACCAACAGTTCATTAATTTGAACAGTATATTTAGTGCCATGATTATTATAGAGACACCTGTCTGTGAACTGAGCTGGAAACTACTAAATGGAAATATCCAACGCACGCGTAGCATACGATGTATGTGAGTTTTGACTGCAAATGAATGGAATCGGCTTCCTACTTCTAGATTTTTTGCAGTGATAAAAACTATTCAAAATTGAAAAGTTTCTTAGTGATTTTCTCTTATAGTAGTATCCATAAGTTCTTTAAATTTCGGGAATTGTATGCTCCTTATATGTCCGATCTCTGTTTTTATTAAAGTTTCTAATACGATACAATACTGATGGAAACAAGTTATAATTGAAAATATTCTTAGGAAAAAGTTATAATTAACAAAAAGAAATAATCTGTGAAAACAATAGACGAGAACCATTTACAATCAAGCCATTTCGCTTGCAAATTAAAATTTCTATAGAGGAGATTCCCTGGTTACCATGTCAACAAACCATAGGGTTTCCAAAGTTTGAATTTATAATGAGATAAGGTTACGAAGTAAGTTTTTATGTTTTCTTCTTACGATTCAATGAACTGAAAAAATGTCGAAAGTGGCCTTTCAAATTTCGGAAAGAAAACGGCTTTCTGAACACTGTTGAAATAGGCATATCTTTTCATTTTTTCAAAGTTTATAGTTATTTCAAACATCAAAGTTAAGCGAAGATTACCATACCACGTATTTAAATTTACAGAAATCGTCGCTCTGAGAGAGAACAGGTTCTAAAAACCCAAAAAAATTCAAGTTCGGCCTGAAAATGTCAGGAAACTTTAACCCACGGTTTTCATGTTTTCTAGTTAAAACAATTCAAATAAATTCGACCCGCGAACGGCCGAGACACGGCGTGAGTTTCGAAATTTGAATACTTTGAATACGACATTGACAAAATGCTGATAAATAAATAGCCGAAGGTTTTGCTCATTTCCGATCAAATTTAAGTCACGAAATTCAATTTCTGTTCACATCCATCCTTATGAGTTACAATTAATCGAAATTAGCTAAATTAAAATGCGAAGATGAATTTATTTGACCTGTTCAGCAGTTTCTATAGAAAAAACAAAGTCGATTTTTGTTTTATTTTCGGGAGATTTGGCTTTCCTGCCCAAAACTTTCTATCGTTTTCCTGGTTTATTGAAATTCAACGCAGAAAATTACTTTTTACATCATTTATTTTTAATTAACCTGTGTGGCAACCTTAAAATGTTAATTATGAAATTGAAATTTTAAGAATCTCGGAAGTGAATTTGTTTTTTTGAGCATTCTGCCCGATTCTGTCTAGAGGTTGGGAAAAATCAAAACGGAGGGGCGATTCATTCCTTGAAATCTCGTACACCTTGGCTAGAAAATCTATTATTTTCACAGAAATTCCTTGGAAATCCTTTTGTTTTCATAAAAATCTCGTAAAACTTTTTGAGGAGTGAATTGCTCCTCGATCAAAACTGGCTAAGATTTTTAGATTCGGCTTTGCCAGCTTTAGCCAGTAAAAATACGCAAAAATTTTTAACTATTTCGTTGAATTTGTATCACTGTCGAGGACATAACATTTTGACCACCAAAAAAAGCTTAGCGTGTAAGCGTTCAATGGTTAGATATAGGCTAAAAAAATGTAGTTCAGTTCTTTCAATTGACCAGCCATTCTCAATCTCAAAGGACTTGAGCAAAAAAATCTAAAACCTTCCCTTTTAGAGTTTCTGCTTGCTTTAGTAGTTTTCCCAGACTTTGCTAGAGTTTTCAAGTTTTATAAATTGTTACAAAGTTACCATATTATTGTCGCTAAACAATTTTACAAATTGCTAAAGTATTCTTGAACGGCTAAGTAGCAAAAATACTCCTTCGGGTGTCGAAAAACGTTGAAAATATGCTTTAAAACTCCCAAAAACGAGTCTAGAAAAACAGCTAAAGACAAACTACAAAAGGATGGTAATTTTCTATCTAATATCTTTTCTTTAATGTGGAAAACAACGAAATTTAAAATTCTGACAAAAACGCCCAAGAGTTAGGCCAAGAAATAAGGAAAAATTATCAGCAAGACAAGCAGTTGAATGGCGCAAAGCACAAAAACTTTACAAAAATCATTTGCTCATATTTTTGTATCTTTCTAAAGATTTTGAAGCCTTTAATTATTTTCAGAGAAAGGAACAGAAATTTGGACATCTCAAGTTTTTAAATTTGTAATTTTTGGAATAAGATCTCCTCGCGACATGAAAGGAAAACTTGTTATGGAAAAGCGCTGAAGAATGCCACGCCGTGCTTTTCCATTAAAACTGCTGAAAATAAAGTCGATGAAAAATGTCAAAAAATAAAGTTTTAAAACGCTAAAAACAGCTTAAAAGATAGTAAATACAAAGAAGTATTGATTAGAATTGTAATAATGGTATATAGGTATAATAAAGGTAATAAAAATCGTTAATAAAATACGAAAAATACCTTTGAGTGTTTGTGAGAATTTTCAAGAAGGCGGCTGCGAAAACGTGTTGTCAATTGTATGGAGACACCATCCATGTCTTGTGGTCTGTCAGATGCAACGGTTCTTTTGTTCTTTTAACCAATCAGCATCGAGTTTCAAAAGCAGAAGTTCTCTATTATGCAAATATTTTTGTCAACGCGATCAGAGGATAAAAGCTCAAAAAAACCTTTTTTCACTTTCCTTTTTCCATTGATTTTTCTCGTCTTTGCTGGCAAAATAGCAAATTATGCTCATTATTCTTTCAAAAGTATACAAAGCGCTAAATATTCAAAATGGAATTGTGTAATACATTAAAAGTTGGCTTCGAATGCCAAAAAATATCCGAAATGAAATTTCGACGAAATAGGCCGAAAAATCTCTTGAACGATTTTCAGAAAACAGATTTTCTTTGAAATGAAAAGCGTTGAAATTATAATTATCGAAATATAAAGGAGCTTTTGGTCTTGATTGCCTAAGGAACTGAAAACATGACAACGAAGGGGCAAGCCCCCAAAGGTGGTATCCCCCGCTGGCATCCCCATTTGTTGTTTATGCTTATTTGTGTTTGTCTTTTTCATTTTAACTTTATTGAACTTTGGGATCGATAAACGAGTTTTCAGGAAGGTGCGATTGGCGGATGTTTGGTTGTTTCAAAAAGGACATCGGACAGTTTGGGTTTTTCGGAGGTTTATTATACTGTAAAAGGACACAATATCATGAAAATATTAATCAAGGCCCGTTGACTGTCAAACACAGAAATTTACTTATCAAGCAAAACAATGTTTGAACGTTTGGCCACGTCACAAACATTGTTTTGACCAGCAAAAATAATGAAAATTCGTGGCGCGATGTCATCTGAAAAAGTAAAAAAAAACATTTCCCGCTTGACAGAAGCAAAAAATATTTGATGAGCAATGTTTTGAGCCTTTGAAAGAAGGGTTATAACTTTTTTTGACAAACAAACTTCAAATGTTTGAAAGTGTTTGCGACGGTCTTGCCGACCGAGGCCTAACTCTGGGCTGGGCTTGTATCATTGCCAAAAAGAGTATGTGCAAAGAAAGAAGTCTTGAAAAATGAAATGCAAATTGCTGTGAAAACCCCATTGCGCCTGCCCCATTATTTCTGCAAAATATCTGGATCGCAAACAGCGTTGTTGACAGGCAGTTTTTCCGGTACTTTCCGGGTTTGCAGAAACAATATGTGAGCCGACTGATGGTCGCCAAATCAACAAACATTGTTTGTCAAACATCTGAAACTTGCTTGTCAAACAATAAGTTTTTGTATCTGGACTCGTCGCAAAATGCGCACATCAAACATTTCTTTTCTTGTGACAAGCATAAAAAAATATTTCTGAATTAATCAAAACATGTTTCTGAGCAAATTCTGTTTGCCAAGTAAAACAATGTTTTGTGACGTGGCAAAGCAGATCTCAAATGTTTGACAAACAATGTTTGATAGTTTGAGCAGGGCCTAAGGCTCTGGCCAAAGGATCAAACATTTTTAGGCAAACATTTGAGATTTTGCTTTGCAAGTAATGTTTAACTGTTTGGCCACGTCGCAAAACATTGCTTAGGAAGCAGAACCCTTCAGCATTGTTTTGAAAAACTTCAAAAACATTCTATGCTTGTATAAAGCAAAACTGTTTGACGAGCAATGTTTTTTGATGTAGCCAAACATTCCAACATTGTGTTTCACTTCACAAGCAAATCTCAAATGTTTGACAAACAATGTTTGATCGTTTCATCAAGGCCTTCTTTGAATTCTGACGTTTCAGCGTTAATCTGACGTCATAAACAAATATCGTTTTATCTGAGAAATGCAGGTTCGCGACGGCGTTTGAGAGTTGAAAGCTGACGACCAAAGAATAATCTTCAGGTTTTAGGGAGTTTAGAGGGTTTTCTGGTTATAGAAAACAACAAAATGTTGACAATTAGAGAAACGAAGAAGGAAGATACCTCAGAAGAGGAGTTGCGATCTGAGCTGACAAGATTAAAACGACAATATCGCTTGTTATCAGATGATCGAAAAGCAAATCGCAACGAAACTGAACATATATTGAAAAAACAGAATCAGGTCATCGCAAGTTTGTTACAGGAAGAAAGTGAATTGTTAAAAGATATGAATTTGGTGAAACAAGCAACGAATAAAACAGCTGATAAACGAAATCTCGAGAAACTCCATAATTTGTTGGATGAAGAAGAACACACGAAGATTGCTATAGATGAAAAAGCAAATGAAATTGCAGCTAATATTAATGCCATGAAAGATCAACAACAAAAAATCGAGGTATCATTGAGAATTTGCTTGTCTTTTTAGTAAGAGAAATAACGGGCAAGTAAGCAATACCCATGATGGAAATCATGTGTTTTGCAGCTATTTAGCTGAGATTTGGACATACAGCCTGTGCCAACTCCCTCCCCAGTTGAATATTTCGGGAGGAATAGTCTTGATTGGGCACAGTTGGTATTAGTTTAGTTAGCTAGTTATTTTGTTATGTATTTAGTTAGTTAGTTATTTAGTTAGTTATAGTTAGGTAGTTAGTTAGCTAGTAGTAAGTTATTTAGTTAGTTGGTCAGTCAGGCAGTCAGTCAGTTATTTAGTTAGCTAGTTGTTTTGTTATGTATTTATTTAGTTAGTTAGTTAGTTAGTTAGTTATATTGCAAGTCAGTAAATTAGTTAGTTAATTACGTATTTAGTTAGTTAGTTAGTTAGTTAGTTAGTTAGTTAGTTAGTTAGTTAGTTAGTTAGTTAGTTAGTTAGTTCGTTAGTTAGTTAGTTCGTTAGTTTCATCGTTAGTTAGTTAGTAAGTTAGTTAGTTAGTTAGTTTTAGTTAGTCAATTAGTTATTTAGTTAGTTACTTAGATAGTTAGTTTGTTTGCAAGTTAATTAGCTAACACAGTCCTGCTTTTGAAAAGCAATTCCTATTGAAGTATTTCTCAGGAAATACCATTTCCTGAGGTCGAGATTTTTACAATGTAGCTACTAATCTGCAGCAATGATGAAAATTTTGCATGTGAAAAGAACTGTGTAGCTGAACACAGTGAACAAAATCATTAAAAATTTACAAGAATGATGTTTTTTTAGGTTATGATAACACATTATCCATGTACAATGTGCAATAACTATTAACTTCATTTCTGTCGTAATCCAAGGAATAAGCTGCGTGATCGAGAGGATTTTTTCAGATTCAATTTAAATGTTGTTGCATACTCTTAGGTGCCTAATTGCCGGGGGGGTCCCAATTAGCGGGGGGTTGGATTTTTGTTGAAAATGACTCAAGACTCAGACTCAATTTTTATCTTATTTTGTCCATGCAAGACTGCTATCTATTTATTTTGTGATTTTGAATACTCTGATATGAGTTTTCAATACGCGTCACTTACGCGAAGTTGAAAAATTTAATAAGCGGGGGGGTCCTAATAAGAGCGGGGGGGTTGGAAAAATTTTCAAAAAATAATTAGCGGGGGGGGACGGCAATTAGGCACCTAAGAGTATACTTGTCTTCGCAATTGCAAGGTGCGTCGTTGTGTTATAAGGAAATAAAATGACTTCTCAATAGCCGAAAGGTTATCCTATAAAACTGTTGGTTTGACCAACAATCGTTCATTAGGTTTTGGTTATATCTAACCAAATGGTTATATATAACTATAGTGAGACGATTTTTCACCATCATCGAAACCGCTGCCCAGCGGATGCAACTCTGGCACACAGACTATCCCTATCTTCGAATCAACATTTACTTTAATGTCGAGGAGACAAATGCAAATAAGGTATCAATTGCCCCCCCTGGGCTTCTGGGGTCTGGGATGTATGCATTACCCTTCTTATGGCCCTGGCCCTCTTGCCTATGGGCCCTTAAGTGGACTTGAAAGTCCGTTACTGGGACCCCACCCGATGGTTTTGATCTATACTAACTGCAGTGCTCTTCTTTGCAGAGATTGGCTAAAGAAAAGGTGGGAGGACATTATGATCAGGACAGACGAATCAGAGCAGAGAAGAAATGCATTCAAACAATGGAAAATCGCTTGAACCAAGTCACTGTCAAGTTCAATGAAATTTTAGCTAGAAATGCTTCACATCGTCAAAACATTGAATATATTGCAGTGCAACGAGCAAGATTTTTAGGTATTTATCATAATTATCTTATCATGCTATTATAATCATATTCTTGTCATAAATTATCATATCATTATTATACTGATATCATTAATTATCATAGTATTATCATATATTATCATATATTATCATAAATTTTCATATCATATTCTTATAATAAATTATCATATTATTATCATTAGTTATCACATTATCATCATATTTTGTCATAAATTATCATATTATTATCATAAATTATTGTATTATTATCATGATTATCATAATAATAATCATAACCATAAAACAAGACCAAGCAAACGGCAACCTCAAGCTCTTTCTATTAATTTATAATCAGTAATAGTAAGACAGAGTACTCATCTTACAGATCTGAGCAAAAAACTTAAAAAGGTCTTCAGTCAAGGAAAGAAAGAACGCGATAGATTGATCGATTTATCAAAAGCACTTTACACAACACGTGAAGAAGCTGATCATCGTATGAAATATTTGAAAGACAAATCAGAAAGAGATTTAGCAAGCTTTAATAGTGAATTAAAAGATTTAGTAAGAATCATCGATCATGACAAGAAACTTCGAGATTTCATGAAGACAAAGGAAAGTGATCTATCAATCATGTATGAGCTTGCAGTACAAGAAAGGTTAGGGAGTTCATTCATTCTATATTTCATTCAATAACATAAAATAAAAACCCGCACATAAGAACCTTCGTTTATTAAGAGCCTACAGTCTGAAATGATATATTTTCCACCCATCAAAGAGGTCCTTAATTAAGGGAAGATAGATCAATCACTTGGGTTCAAATGCAACTTGTGATTACGTTAATCTCTTTGGACTCAAAAACATTGCATTCAGAACATTGAAAAGAAGGACCTGCTAAAGCTACTAAACCTTGAACCATGTTTTTCTCCTTGTTTTAGCAGTTGTTTTTTATCCTCTTTTAAGTACATCTTCCCTGATTGTTGCACAGACCTCAGACACTACTTATATAAGAACTTAAACTGTACTCTTAGGTGTTATATTGTTCGGGTGTCGGAATGGGGTTTGGACAGCATTCAAGTTCCATTTCGACGAAGCGTCAGAATAAACGAGGAGTTAGGAATTGGCTTGACAATTTTTGTCAGAAAACTGCTCGGCAATAAGGCATCTAAGACTAAACCCAATTCTCATCAGGAACTTTGAATAAAATGCTTCAATATGGATAACATGCTTGCTTGTTAACTTTCCATTGGTCAGCATAATATAAAGATTTTTCCCTTTTTGCCTGACAATCTTTTTATCGTTTTGACAGGAAGGACAAAAAATCTGCGAATAACGTCAAGATGCTTCAAAAAGAGGTTGAGCATTACGATGAAATATTCAAACGTCTGATCGAGGTTAGCGGTGATGCAAACGTGGATACAATGGTAACGAGGTTCATCGAAACCGAGGACATGAATTTTGCAATGTTTAATTATGTGAATGAGCAGAATATGCAATGCAAGCAACTGCAGGCGGACATTGAGCGACTTAAGGTGGACACGTCCGCTTTGAGTAATTATTGTGGCAGCATGTCAACTGAGAGAAAGAAGATTTACAAAGAAGTCGAGGAGAAATTCCAGAAAGTTTCTCAGAAAAGAGTTGCAAGCAATAAATCGCACAAGAAGGCGAAGAAGCTTCTAGAACAAGGAAAACAATCAATATGGGCATTGTTTACAAAATCAAAGATTCATCACATGTTCAGAGTTTGCTTGGAAATTCTGAAATAACGGAGGAAAATATGATGCAATTTTTAGGCGAAATCGAGAGATATGCAAATGAGTTACTGCAGATCAAATTGCTTATTGCAGTAAAAGAAAACAACGAGCATGACATTATTCAGCTGCAAGCAGCAAGAACAGATATTCAAAGCCGAGGTCAAAAGCCCCATTCATGCCCCCGTCTGTCATTATCGATAATCTTGAATCAGCCAATTACACACGAGTTGCTCAAAAAACCCAGATGAACGAGCAGAAATTGAAGCCTCTGCATGAAGATGAGGCTCTTTCAACAGCAACTCGAAGTCTATCAAGGCTTGCGCTGCAACAAGATCTTTAGATGTATTTTCAATGCGTAAATATGTAATTAACTGAGCGAAACTTTGTTTTGATTTATGTAAATTTTCTTGAATACTAATTCATTCAGTAAAACTGTATCTGTATGCAATCAGTCACTGATTTAATTTTCGATAAAAATGGAAACATTGATAACTGAGTCTGAACTATGCTTTTGAAGCTAATTCTGATCAATTTTATCAGTTTCTAATGCCTTTAAAACCCAGTATGCCTACAATGTCCAACAACTAATGCTGGTCCTATAAGCTTGCTCCAGAACGTCCAATAACTACCTTTACACGCAATATTTATTGAAGTTGCATGTACCATAAGCTTATTACCAATTTGCAATAAGATTCAATAAACGTCCAAAAGCTTGGTCATTGCTCTACTTCACAAACGTTTAAAATTACTAATTGTTCCATTAAATGCGACTTAAAGTCCCATTTATTGTTTGTCTCAAAACAACGCTGAAGCTATCAATGTCTGTACGTCTAAATCACCATATGTCAAATAACTACTCGTTGTCCCACAAAATGCGACCCAAAGTCACATATTTGCTGTTTTCCCAAAACTACTACTTTTGTCTCATAAAGCTCTTCATTGAAGTCCGATAACAAGGAAATGTCATAGGTTCCCACTTGATTGTCCCATACAGCGCGATGTGGAGGTGTATAATCTACTACTCGTCCGAATTCATCCCAAATGTCCCAAAAACCTTCTGAGTGTTATTTTCCACCTCTTAATTCTATGTTATCTTTGTTTTGTATCGGTACAAATGATGGTTTCATTAGCTGATCTGACGCTTTCGGTTTCACAACGACTCCTTTCGGAGCAATAAAAACATTGACATGCTGCTGTCTCGTTTTGGTGCTGATAGACTGTGCACCTGATGGAATTTCATCTTTTGGGTTCAGATCGAAATTCACTGTAAAACCACTTCTGGTTTTCTCTACGTTTGCTTGTGGCAGAGTCTTTTGGACGATGTTTTTGACTTTTTTCATCAGCGCATGTTGAATAAGCTCAGCTGGACTGACTGATACAGTCTGCAAATTATCAGAGCCACATTTCTCTCCCACACATGGCGATGTGTGTCTAGTAGATGCATTATGTGTTTCTGTCGCATTAGTCGCGTTATTCGCTACTGAAGCTTGTTTATCTCCTTCAGTCGTGTTTGTCGCCGCCGTTTGATTAGATAATGAAGCACTCACATCCTTTTCTAAGACAGCACTTTGCCATGCTAAAGTTTCGTTGATTGGCGTAGCAGTGTTGTTATTAACCGCAGGTTTAATGTCGCTGGCAGCAGCAGTCTTATTGGCTAATTCACCATTTGATGAGGTCTGATTGGTCAATGATGTGTTGTTTGTGTTTGAATTCTTACTTACATCCGTACTGCTATTTGTTGTTGAGTTTGATGGCGACATGTTATTCAGAGCAGTGACGGATCCTGTGTTCGGAGTTGCAGCATCGGTCGAATTCTGTTCTTGTTTTGATGCTTGCGAACCATCATCTTGATTATTCAACGAGAACTCTTTATTTGTGATTGTAGTCGAGCCATCTTTTGTATTTGCACTCGTCTCCGTCGTCGAAACCGAGAATCTATCTCCGGACGACAATAATTTTGCTAAATCCAACATGGGAACACTAACTTTCTCATCATTCCCTTTATCAGCTTGTACATCATTGTTTTTCGTTGCACCTTCCTTATTCCCGGCAAGTGACAGCGATGGAATATTGATGGACAATGAAATACCTTTATCATTAGTTTTCAGGATTCCAGATCGTTCCTGACCCGGTTCAAATTTACCGGCTTTTCTATGAAGGACTTTGGAGCTCAGGTCTTCTTCTTCCCAACCAAGTGGATAAGCATGTTTCATCCGGTAATCAGTTAACCAACGGTAAAGCGGTTCGAAATATTCATTTATCGCTTTGGCTGATAATTCTCTTTCTCCCGTCATTGCTTTCAGGATTTTAGGCCATGGTTTGCTTCTTCCAGCCTCAAGCATCGTCCTTAACGAGAAAAAAAACAAAGTCATACAAGCAGCAAGACATACTGCAATATGTAGGATTTGTGCAATGGCTGCCGAAAGTGTTGGAAGCCTGTGCTGAAATTCTCTTTCACTGCCTGCTATTGCTTCACCCTCCCTCTCCTCCCCCTTAAACAATGTTGTTTAGCACTAAAATTTCCAGCAAATTCAGGCCTCACAAGGAGGAGGGAGAATTTCTCTATTGATATGCTACATTTACCGAAAATGCATACGATAAATCTTAGGCGTTCCAACTACATTAGGGATTTGGCAGCCATTGAACTTCTATTCGTATGAGCCATGCCGTTAGAGAGATTAAGCTACAAAGGACGAAGAGGAGGACGATATATGGACGATATAACTCCCGTATGTAGGCTGACAGGTATGTGTCCCCTATATTGGTGGGTTTCTCTTCAAACATTCCTACAACGTAGTCCATTTTATGCGTAAAATTCCTCACAAGTGGGTATAGAATCAAGTTTCCTTAGCATTTGGTATACACCATTGCGTACTGGAATCATAAAACTTGGTGGCTGAATGTGTAAAACAATATCTCAAAGATAGGTTGGTATGTAAAAAGTGAGGATGACTTTTACTTACAAGAATTTCGCACCAGCTTTTTCGGATTGAAAAATGGAGCAGTTATAGAGTGGTTGTGTGATTCCAGCTTCACGACAAAGACTTCGGTGAAATTGAAATTGCAGGATGTAGCTCACAAAATAACTACAAAAAAGAAAAATAATAGTTATTCAATGGCACTAGAAATTCATGCATAAATTATCATAATTAATTATCATACTAAATAAGCTGAATAATTTCGCATAATTATCATAAATTTAATCGAAATCTTGTCTCATTATCATATTGAAACACTGAAACATTGCAATAGGAAAACTTTCACAGAAAACAAACAAGAAGATCACGCATATATTATCATATTTAATTATCAGATATCACGCATAAATTTGCATAATTAACATAATTATCTTACGCAATATATGGAACATTGGCTCCAATGTGATATTTAGACGCAGGATCAAAGTCGTCTTCTTTTCGTTTTATTGGTGGTGAAACTCCTTGGTATTTCGTTCGTAATTTCCACCATTCTGAATTGTAATTATTTTCTGTTATATTTCCAGCAAATACCCGCCATCTCCATTGGTCAACCAGATAGTTATATGGGATTGGTGCTACACGACGCAGAGCTTGTCTTAGCAGAAAGCTGATCACATTATCTAAGAAAGATATAAATGCAATTTATCATGACAATGATGAAACAATTAGTGGAAACAGTATGAAATGAAAAAAATAATAAATACGGTGTGAAATGAAGAAGTTAAAGAGTATAGTAAGAAAGGAAGATGCTAATGAATACAGTATGAAAAGAAGATGCTAGTGAACTGGAGATGCTGATGAATATGGTATGAAATGGAGATGCTAATGAATACGGTATGAAATGATCGTGTGAGAAGAATGATGAACATAATAAAACTTACCCTCATTAGCTTCAGTTTCATCCAGAAGGCCAATTTGTTTCAGATAATGCGGTGATTCAACTGAAAGTGAGACTGTATCACCGATTGCTTCGTGAAATCCCGGATTGGCTCCGTTTCGGAACGCATAAGGTTGGTTTTGATAAGCAATGAAATACTCAACGTGTCCCATCTCATGATGCACTGTTATCAAATCATCTTGAGCGACTTGTGTGCACATCTTTATCCTAAATAAAAAGAATATTCCATTAGAGTTGGGATAAACACCGGTACGGCCATAGACTACACTTTTCAAGAAAAAGGGGGTCGTTGGGGACTTGGTCTCGAATAGACATCTAACACTCTCAATCTCGAAAGGTTTGAAATATGGGACAAATAATATTTCAGCACGATATAGAGTGCTTTCCAATAATGCCTTGCGTTAATATTTCAGTGACATAAAATATGATAATGAATGCAAATTATGATAATTATGACAAAATACCATAATATATGCAAATTATGACAATTTATGACAAAAATCAAAATAATTATACTAATTTATGCAATTACCTGACATCCCCAACTGAAAAATCCCAAGCCGACGCATGACAAACCATTTCTTTTCGTTTTAATTTTTTGATAACGGATTTCTTCCAAAAGCTTTCAGGCATTTTATATAATCCGATCGATACAAAGAAAGATTCTGCAAGACGAAATATCTTTTCAACTGTGTAATTCTGTCGTTTCATGGTCTCTGTGACATCGAAATTATCCACATTTGAAAACGGTTTCACAGCATCGAAAATATTCTCCCAATTTTGTGCAAACATGTCTCCTAATATATGCGCTGGTATCGTCCCTGATGCAGTCATATTTAGTTTTCTTTTATAAAGATTTCTCAGTCGATATCTGACAAATGCGTGTAGTTCAGTATATAACGGTTTTACTTCATTCCACACTTTTCTCAAATTCAACTCGAAATCATCTCCTTGTTCATATTCAGATCGTAAAAATCTCCATAATCGATCCAACCATGCTCCCTTGCACCAATGTTCAACAAATCAACAATTCTTTCGTAAAATGGTTTTATCTTAGGCCCGACAGCATCCCTCCATCCTTTCCATGCAAATAAAAGTTTATCCAAGTTGCGAGATTTTCGCATTATTTTCGTCAAATCAGGCTCTAATGTTAGATAACTACAGCTGTTATTTTTTCGCTTCCGACAAACTTTCGCTTTGCCGAAAATACTCGTCATTTTGCCTTCAAGTTCTCGCACCTCTTTACGAAGCTCTGCCGACGCTGAATCGGCGTTTCTCCGAATAATATTTATTTGTCGTTGCATCGATGTTGGAAGATCAAGGAATTTGATTTTCGTAGCATTTTCGCTCGCTTCTAAGAAGAACTCGCTGACAATGACCGAGAGGTTTACCGTTCTTTCCAGATTTTCGCTCGTTAAATCCGTTTCGTATTTCCAACTCGCCTCGGAGCTCAACATTGTTAGTCTTGTCGCTTCCTGGTCAAAATTCTGTAGAAACGTTTTCGCCGTGTCAAGATCCTGATCATATAAGGTCCCTCGTCCAACTTGTGTTTTAGGCTGATCATCCAATGCTTTCATATCAACCTGGATCTGACAGTATTATGATGAAAACAGCAACCAAAAACCATGCCATTATGATAAATTATGATAATTTATTCCACACTGAACGTCAAATTCCACTTATTATGTTGATTTATGATAATATATTCCAGCAAAGATAGACCAGCAAACAAGCATTTTTCAATAGAATCTTTGATTTAGTTCCCTAGTTCTTTGACCCGGTTCATTATATCAAATTGACTTGCCTCCTCTATCCTTCAACGAGTTCCAGAATTGTATTTTTGTACAATAAAACTAATGAAAAACTTGTATAAAGTGTGAGAATGGATGTTCCTTCTAATCCAACTCTCGCATCCTGTCTTGATCGCATTTATCTCATGTTCTTATGAGGGTGAAAACAAAACAATGGCCCTCTAAGCCCGAAACGAATTCTGGGATACTGATTCTAAATACGAACACCAGTTGACCAATAGGCATTCATTTAGCAAGTACACTAACATTTTACAGATCGGTGGGTTGGTATAAGGTAAACTTAACAATACTGATGAAGCGTGAAAGCATTACCTGCTAATGAATATCGGATATTCTAATGTTAGTGTATTTAATTTACTGTACAATGTTCTTGCCGTTACAATGTTTATCGACTTATGTAAGGTAGACGGCAAAAGCCTCTGAAGATCCAAAATACGATCATAAGATCAAAGTATTTTCACTCAAAGAAAACCTCTTGATGGGCACACACACACAACGTAACGACAACTTGGACGGGGGAGGCAGAGAAACAATTTAAGGATCGGGGAATCAAGGCTGAAGCCCCTTAAAGGTTGTAGACAACACGTGCCAGCACGATTACATCACGATGCCAAAACACTTTCAAGAAGATGATTTTATTACAAAAAGATGATTAGATGGTTAGAAAAAGATTATAAGATGATTAGATACAGATGATTAGATGATTAAAAAAAGATGATAAGATGATTAGAAACAGATGATTAGATCATAAGATGATTAGAAGCAAAGAGTGGGTAATAAGATCCCTAGACTTATTATACGAGTCTCATGTTTCGCTCATAAAATCTAGACCAACGACAACAACAATTCGCCACTCTGAGGCAATGCTCTGAGGAAACAGCTGTATGTTGTTGTAGTTGTTAATAGCTGTTTCCGAAAGAGTGGAAGGAAGGTAATAAGTCAAATAAGCTTCCTATCCAAGTATTCATTGCTAAATGTGTATCTAAATATATGTTTTGAGCTAAACATGCTTTTGCCATATCATCCCTGCAAACATAACTGTGCCAGACTCAGTGACACTGAGAGAGATTCCCCCATACTTCGTGAACAGTGACAGCAGCTCTGAATAACCTATAAAACTCGATAGAAAAAACTTATGCCTTTTCTGCTTGATATAATATTCTCTGTAAATATAATTATTACCTGTTTCAGATGTCACTAACTTTAACAATTTGTTTCCCAATATTCCCTCCTTTCATCACAGATACAAATGCTTCACCAACATTTTCGATTCCATTTACAATAGTTTCCTTGTAACGCAATTTTCCTTCCTCAATCCAGTTGCTTAACTGAACCAGTGCGTCTTTATATTCATCTGAAATAACGAAAAAACAAAACATTAAATAAGTAGGACCCAGTGGTGTAGAGCTAGGAGAGCCCAAAAGGGCTCAGCCCCCCCCCCCAAGATACTTTTCTCCCAAGATTTTAGGGGGTGTAGCTCATGGTTATTTTGTTTCTGTTAGCAAAAAAACTAGTTTTCTTTGTTTATTCTGCGTTGTTCAGTCTCTATTTCTCAAGAAAGCTTCATGAATACAAGAATGACAGAGAGCCCGTTGGAGCGTTGAAGAATGCTTTGCACCATCAGAAAATGTCTACGACACAACAAAAGAAAGTTCTGCAATTGCAGCTTTAATTGCAACAGCTAAAAATCAAATATATTTGATACACTGCCTTGTGACAGCGATGTGACAGATGTTCCTTCCGTGTTGTATCTTTTTTGCATTTTCTTTGCCCCGGGAAAAAGGAAGATTGTAAGAGATTGGAACTTGCGAGGTTTGTATATGGCCATGCATTTTTAGAATGACAAATAAGGACAATTTGACAACAGACATGTGACACCGACATAGACTAATTGCATTCCTCCCACTCTTTCGGAAACCGATTTTAACAACTACAACAACATAACTGCCGTTTCCTAAGAGTGGAGTAGTAGGGACAGGGTGGTGGAGTGTGGAGGAGCGTAGACTACGACGAATTTAATTAGTCTAAAGGCCTGGCTAAACTAGGAGACATTGATGTTCCTTCGGTGTCTCCCAGCTTAGCCACCTCGGAAACGTTGTAATGCGCGACAAAATTTGTAGCAGGAGACACGCAAATGTTTCTGGGAGACAACATAAACATATCTTGCCTCAGCGACATGTAAATGACTCGGGGGACATGTTGCTTACTTGTCACTTGAATGTTTAGCCACCCCTGGCGACAAGCCGAATATAGTGTCGCGCGCGACAAGTCTCGTAGTTTAGCCATAGCTTAACACCGCCATAACACAAGGATGATCATGATGAACGTAGTCATTAATTACGAAAAATGATCTTACTATGGTAGTTAAGAACCAAATATCTTTTTCTCGTAATATTCTTCTCTTTGATGATTTGATTAATTTCATCTGAAAGAGGTGGTGGGTATGGCAGATCAGTATTGTAAACTGCAATCTGTCCACACAGAACAACATGGGAGTCTCGGTTCATTTCCTTTATAACAGCATCACTGATTGTTCCACCAACATTATCGAAATAAACATCAATTCCATTAGGGCAGTATTGTTTTAAGGATGACTTGATGTTGTCTGTTTTGTAATTTATTGCAGCATTGAAGCCAAGATCAGCCTTTAGATGTTCGCATTTTTCATTTGTACCACAAATGCCTACAACAATAGATGCACCTTCAATTCTTGCGATCTGAAAAATAGCAACAGAATGCTATAAATATAGTAGTGACTGCTTGGTGGCAGCTTGCTCGAGGACTAACAAGTAATTCCTGAAGCTAGTTACCTGTCCTGCGATAGAGCCACAAGCACCCGCAGCACCACTGATAACAACAGTTTGATTCTCCTGAGGTTCAATAAATGCATTTTTCTTTATTCCAAAATATGCTGTCAACCCGGTTATTCCAAGGGCACCAAGTGCCAATGATGGATGTGCTTTTACAACTTTATCTTCAATCTGCAGAAAAAAATGGAAACTATTCATTAGAAATATTCACGGCAGAGATGTTTAATTGAGGGGCTCACCAGACATTAGAAAGTACCCCCTTTCCTACCCAATAAGCCCCATTTTTAAATATGCCTTCAAATAAAATTCTTATCAATCTTTGGATCATTTTTTATTGGCAAGGGTTAATCAATGGCTTTGCCCTTTGATCCTATACAGTATTGGAAAGGGTTAATCAACGGCTTTGCCCTTTGACCCCACCTTGCTCAGTGCTTTGCCATCCATTTTGACAATCGATTTCCAAGGCCACATCATTTCTTCAATGTTTTGCTTTTCAACAATGTCATTTTCCTTTAAACCATCATATTTACTTTTCAAAACCAACCCAACACCAGTACCATCACAAGGCTCGCCAATCTGCCATGGGCCTAAATAATCTGCCCCAGTTTCCTCTCGCATCCTACATCGCATGTATGGATCAACAGAAAGATATAACGTTTTAACAAGCACTTGGCCATTTTCTAAACTTGGGTCTTCTTCGATTTCTCGAACCTCGAAGTGTTCAGCTGTTGGCATTTCTGTTATCAAGGGACGTTTTTTCAGCACAACAACTGTCACTTTGGACGCCATTTTCCAAATATAACCGGAAGTTATCTTGTTTTCTATCTTTTATTTGAATAGAGCGCGTCATAATCACGTGGTCTATAGCATCTCGCCCCAGACCTCCATTCCTGTCCACGAAAAATCGAATGCGAATCAGTTGGGAAGAAACTTCAAGCAAAGGAACAAAGATGAGTTCATTAAAAAGTTATAAGCTAGTAAACATTAAATATTATCAATCAGAAAAGATAATAGAATAATGCAGAGTTCAAAAATAAATCATTTGAGCTTATAAAGCGCGTCTGTTGCAGCCCCTTAGTCATGTTTTTTGAAGAGAGTGACAGCAGCAATTCAGAAGATGAGAACTTCACCATCGATAGGCCCTCGCATTCACAAAACAGCATTGCCATGTCGAACAGTATGTACTCCAGGATTTATGAAGATGTTAGACAGCAAATACCAAATGTTGAATTCCAGTCTTTGGAGGTAAATGTTGGACATGAAATTGTCTGTTCATTTCAGCTGGTTGCTGTGCAACAAAATCCCCTGTTTGGTTGGCTGTGGAAGTTGTTTGGCTTTCCACAATGAGAATGATAAAAAATACAAAAGAAAGCCAAATCACTTGTGCAAAAAATTTTAGGGATAGGGGGATGAGTGAAGATTAATGGTTCTAGTCGTATGATCTCGTATTTGCATATAACAGCGGAACTGAATGATGGAATAAAAATTCCAGTCTGAGAACAGCCACTTTTTCAGCCACTTTTGCATCACTCCTAGTATAGTATGCATCAATTTTGATCAGTTTTAAACTGATAACCCTACCCTTATACCCTGGTAACCCTACCCTTATAATTATATGATGCCCTACAATAGCATAACAATGCAATGCAAAATTTGTTACCCTCAATTTAACCAAAGACTCAATTTTTGTGGATTGCATGGAAAAGTGTGCAAAGCAAATGAAAACAAAAGAAGGACCATATGACCTGACCTATTGTTTTCCCCAAGATTTAACGGTCTAGACAAAGAGTCTTCAATTTCAAATGATTTAGTTCTACTAATAAGACATATCTGTTTTTTAGAGTGAGGATGAACTTGTTCTGAATGGTGCCAGTCCATCATCAACTGAATCAGAAGATGACTGTGCAGTTAGTAATCCAAGTCCTGCAGTGGTTGTCAGAGAGCCCACTGAAGAATGCTTTGAACAAGAAGATGTCTTCTTCAGGAGGAAAGAAGGTTCCACATCTACAGTTTCCATTGCAACAGGTGAAAATCAAACATATATTGTGTACTGTTTTCTGGACATCCATATCCAGAAGCTTGTTTTTCCATTTAGTTTGTGAGTGTATCAAGGTACTGTAGCTAACCTCTTGGAATGACAGGGAAAATTTGCATATTAACACATACACCGAAAGTCAGAGTTAAGCTTCCTGTCCAACTCAAAGTGCCTGAAGCTGCTTGATCTCTTCAGAATTCTGAAAAAAGGTAGACTTTGGGGGTTGTCCATTCCAAACTTTCTTAAAAAAACATAAGAATTTAAAGTAGATTTGATTTGTTAAGCAATTTACCTGAGAAGACTGCAAAATTTTCCAGCCCTGGAAACTCGAAAGTTTTGAGCCTGCAACGTCTCTAATTTTCGTAATAGTTTTCCAAAAATAGGCTTTCAATCTCTTGGAAATCTCCAGAAAGAAGAAAATGCAGGAATATATCCCAAAGAGTACTATATACTCCATTTCACCATCACCTTTGAAGTTTTAACTTTTTGTTTTACTATGCATGTTTCAATCTGCAAGCATTTCTGACATGACATGCAAGTTTACTTCCTTACTCTTTTGTGTTCCTAATCTGTTATTCTTTCCACATTTTAGAAAGTACTGCACAGACATCTGGAAATGATATGGGCAGCTCCGTAGATGTAGAAAAGCACAGTATTGGAATATCAACAGATCATGGACCTCTTGTGACTAATTTTGCTGTGCCATCCAAAGTTGGTACCCTGTCATTGTCTTTAAACACGAATATTGAAGTTGAAAAACTTGACAAAGCTTTAGAAAAGATCAAAGAATCACCCTTGGTTAACAAAACAAATGAAGTCTTGCATAAGTCATCTATGTCACAGAAACTTGAAAGACATGAAAATGATGATGTTGAAAACCAGTTGCTTTTGAAATTGAGTTCATTTTCATTGAATGAAAAAGAATCAGCATCAGAGATGAATGAACTGCTGAGTAAAGTTTCATCTGATCAAATGCAAAGAGAAACCAATCAGAATGATGATGATGATGCTGATGATGATGAAGTCTTCAAAAGTCAACAGTTAGATAATAGTTTGCTTTCTGCATTGCCTCATGTTGAAGATGAGCAAATTGAAAATCCAACAATTTATCTGGATCTAAGAAAAGATGTCCAAGACACTATTGTAAAGGTGGGTAATAATGTTATTCCATTCTGGGTTGAATTTTTCTGATTTCTCACTTTCACATCCTCAACCAATCAAAAATATTTTTCATTTCATTTCAGAACTCCAAAGAAAGTGAATCGTTTTTGAAAGATGAGGATATCAGGTTAGCTTCTTTATAGTCTTTTGGTTGTCAACAACTTCAAAATTGCGAGAGACAGTGGAACACCTCTGGACATATTTAAAAAAGCTTTTTTAGTCTAACACTCCTCAGAGTGATTAACCTCAGAAACAGGCCTAACAATTGACTAAGGCTGAATTTATACCCAGAACATGTTTTATACAACAATCAGCTAACAGCATACAAATAATTAAAGAGTTAGTGAGAAAATGAACTCTTTCTGTCTATACAGAATCGGCCTTACGCTTTGACAGATTCCAAAACCCCTAAACGAAACAATGATCTTATTTTGCTAATTATTTGAAAACAGTCCTCGCTGTAATTTTCTGAACAGTCTGTAAGATTGGTAAATGATTGTTAAGTCAATGGCATGGTGAAGGAGAAGATAAAATGGTGATTTAGCGCCAGTTGCTAGGATCTCAGTTGCAGGTAAACTAATCGAGACTTCGACTCTGGCTTTGATGCTACCCTAGCTGGGGTCCGAACCCTGACCTTGCTGAGCTTCTTGGGCACGTGTTTCTTAATTCTAAGAATGTCAGAAGAAAGCATTCAGTGACATTGTGTCACATGTTTCTGTCACTCTCGAAGGTCCACATCATTAGTGACGTCATTTTTTTTATTTCTTTCAGTTCCTCTAGTTCAGAAGATGAAGACTGGAATGAAACAAGAAAAGTAATAAAAAGTGGGAGGAACATCAGAGTAGAAAGAAATGCAAAGGAAGCAAAGAAGGAAAAGGAGCCAAAAAAACCCAGGAAAGTAACTCCTCATATTGATTCACTGTCTAACAGATTAAAAGAACAGAAGAAATGTTGGGAAAAACATCAGATGACAGGCTTGACGATGTAAAGGAAAAATCGTTGAATTTTTATGGCAGAACAGATGGGGAATGTTTTGATATCGAACCACTTGCTGACAAGATTCGAAGTTGGCATCAGATTAAAGAAAGCACAACAAATGATCAGCTTATAACGCAATGGAATGTCAAAACGAAGCGTAATAATGATTTAATGTGTGATGAAGAATTTGATGGTGATGTCGTTGGTGATGATGACAGTAATGGTGTAGAAAAGAATGAAGGGGCTGATGGTGCTGATGGTGATGGTTTAGAAAAGAACCTTAATGTATGTGAAGATGATGATGCTCGTGGTGGTGATGGTGAGGCAGTGAAAGATACGGGAATCAATGAACATGATTTAGAATATATTGAGAATCGGCTTAAGAACAGTAAACCTAATAACGACAGTGAAAGAATCAGAGAACATAGAAACAAAGCAAACACTCAAGCAATCAATGCAAACACCATAATAAAAGATTCGTCACTACTAAAGTTAGAAAAATACACTAACAGCATCAAGGAGAATAACTATTTCAATTCATCGTTACTACTTACAAATCATATAGGGCAATTTGAAACAGAGGATAGTAGAGATTTTCTAAAGTAACTGAAGCTAAAAGCACTGCTGAGAATATTAGAATTACAGATAATTTAATGCTGATAAAAGCTGATATTTCAGCTGGGGAGAAAATGAGTGACATTAACGATAAACGCATTGAAGTTGTGGCTGATTGTTCACAAGAAAGTGAGGCTGGTATTGGGAATGATAAGGACAATGATCAGAGTGTAAGAAAAGGAAGAAAATTGGATTGTTTTAAGGAGATTGTTTCTGGTGACAAGGCTGAGAATAATTTGTCTGCAAAGGAAAAGACATCTGGGAATGCAAGAGATGTGGAAAGTAAAAACGTTGACGAGGAAAGTTTGTTAAACACCAAAATTGGGGAAGAGAAGATTTTGAATAAAATGAAAGCAAGTGTATTGCAGTTCCCCAAAACGGAAGATATAAAGAAGATACAGCAAAGAAACCCAGTGGTAAAAGCAAAAATGAAGAAGAAACGACACAAAGAAATAGAAATGCTATTAGTGATAAAATCGACATGATCGATCTAAATGAAATTGAATTGACAACGTTTTCATTCAAGAGCAAAGAACAACTAAATCAAATGAAGAATGATATTGATGATTTATCAAATTTGAAAGGTTTAGTACCCCATGTTGGAAATGCAGAGGAAAGTCATCACGTTGCTGCAGCGACAGGGGAGGAAACGCCTCTTATTCAGAACGAGAAAGGCTCAAGAAAATCTAATGATGGGAGTTCTGGAAGATTTGCAGTCAGAGGGAAGAAGACGTTTTCAGATGAGAAGATTAATGCTATTGATCATAATGATAATTCTATGACTAATAAAGATAATAATCCACAAACAATAAAGAATTTATCAGAAAAATCTGGATCAACCGAGAATCTAACAACTTCAACGAAAAATAAGAAAAAATCTAAACGGAAGAACAACAAATATATCGAGGAATCAAAAAAATTAGAAGTGACAAATGATAGCAGGAAGGATGATGGTAAAGCGACTGTAGACTTGAATTCAATAAATTATATTATCACTAATGACAATGAAGATTTTAAGAAGAAATCAAAGAGTTTAAATATAAAAGAAAATGAAAGATTAAAAGTTATACAAAGAATAAAATCACTACAGTCTGAATATGGCATCTCAAATATCATTTTTGACGAGGTAAGAGCCGCTTTAGTCATATGTCCGACGAAAAAAGCTTTTAAGTATTTTCCTGTTTGTGAGATGCTTGTAGCTATCTTTTTTCTTGAATTTCTGCACAAACGTTCAACTTTGGTTGTTGCAGATTCCTTTACTCTCTTTTTCTTCCATTACTCGTGAGTTTGAAGCCAAATTTGCCGAGCTAGCTCTCCCAAAACGACCTTAATTCCAGTCGTTGCACACGGAGAGGATTCCCTTACTGGAAATATCTACCATTTTCCAGAAAAACGTCGTGCCCGACCCAGACCTCTTTGAATGGCCTATTGCTCGCAATTTTGAAGTTTTGTACCACTCAATGGCTATTCAATTATATTGTTCGTCATAGGAAGATTCATTCACTCAATCGTTCGCAAGCATCACAAAATCCGCAGAGAAATCAAGTAAATTATTATTACAAGTCAATCTTCAATGCCCTGGTGTATGTGATAAATCATGTGGAAAGAACACTTTGACATTTCAAGAAAGATCGGATGCATATATCGGGTTATGTACGTTTTTTCTATCGATCCTCAACGGTAACAGATTCAATTTATGCGATTCATTATCAATTCCATTTACTGTTGTTGCCTTCCAACAAGCATGTATCGATTCAGAGCTTCGACTATTCATCGGTGTGGTTGAAAACGAAGTATCCGGACCAGCGACTCAGCCACCCAGACGAGGCAAGCAACGAGTAAGGAAGAACTTCTACCAAACTGTGATCCAGTATCTAAACAAGACGGACTTGGAAACCGTACTATCTGATCTCATGATGTTTGATACCAGTAATAACTACCCGTCGTCAAGGAAAGTTTATTGCCCTGGTAACAAGAAACTTTCTAGTTACATCACAGTGTCGCAAGACCTTGCAGCGACGGACAGAATATTCGGGCTCAAGTCATCATTATTATGGAATAGAGTCAAAGACAATGAAGACGCGTTGTCATCTCGAGTGACCTGGATACCAGTTAAAGAGAGGAAGAATGAGAATACTGTTGTATTTATTGATAATATGACGTCATTATTACCCAGATTCATCTGCGAATTCATGAAAGTGACAAGAGATGTCAGTTTAGACATATCAGGGATCAGGATTGCTTATCTTACTAATTCAGGTTAGTATGCTTCAAAATCATCTCTCTATCTTGCTCTAGCTCTTGTCTTCATTGATTAATATGTCTCTCTGCCCTCAATAGCTTTGATAACCCCCCCCCCCCCATACAAGCTGTCAAACGTCTAGTTTAATCAAATTTGGCACCGTTATTGGTTTTTTTTATCAATCTTAGTGCCAAATTTGGAGCCTATTGCATCATCACTCTTGAACAGGCATGCAAGCAAGCAAGCAATCTATTTTTTTACGCAGGTCAGGGGTTCAGGCAGCTATACATCTCTTGTGCCCCCAGACTGATATTATAGAACGAATACCCTGGGTACTCGTTTACCGACCTCGGAAGGATGGACAGCCGAGTTGCCTGTAGGCTTGTCGAAAGTGGCCGCAACCAGATTCGACCTCGCGACTTCACGATCGTGAGCTGAACGCCTTGACAACTCAGCCACATCACCTACGACGTCTAAAATTGGCCTCAGTATGCTAATTGGTTGAATTCATTACTTAAGTCCCACTCTCCACAATCTAAATCGGCAGTCTTCAGCAACAACCCTATATACACAGAGCTCAGAGCCTAGTTCTGAACATCCAATCTATATCAGATTGGCCAAAGTCTACTAGTTAGTTCAATAATTCATCACCTACTTTCAGTCTAGTAGCTCACAATTTAAACACACTTTATTGATTTTATACTTGATTTTGCCAATTTCATGATTCGATATCCAATGCTTCAATATAATTTTTCATTTCAGCTGGCAAAGAAATTCCATTCCTGGCAGCTGCATTACGTGGACCATACATCACCACTGTTCAAATCGGCAAATCATTCACCAGCGAATCACGTGATCTGTCCACTCTCAAGTCAAGTTACATGCGTGCCGATTTCTCAAGCTGCACGCAAGCACCAAAGGCCATCAGTGTAACAGGACCTCCGGATAACAGACCTTATCCAACAACAGTTTTAGATCCATCATTGACTTATATTCTTGGTCGTGGACGGGGGGAAAGGGAAGTAGTCAGATGGTTTGGTCGTCGTATATCGCAAGTTTCAGATGTTGAAATCGAAAACAATGAATTAGCAGTGAATTCGAAATCAAAGACAGCAGAAAAGACACGTGACGTGCTGAACAAAAGCACTCCTATGTCATCAATGTTGTCTCTTAGCAACGACAGAGTGTTGTTGTCGATTTCCTCACTGGTCCCTTCAGTATTTGTATCTACCGCCTTAACAATAGCTGAATCACGTGGTCTTTACCCAGTATGCATTGGGAAATGTCTTGTTGCTGAAGAAGATATGATGGCGACTGGGCTGAGAATTGAGACGCAAAAGGATGACGTCATGGGGGATAAAAATAAGAAAAGAGAAGACAAAAATTGAAATTTGCAGTTTTGCTGGTTTTGTTGCAAGGTGAGAATTCTTCGTATAGAGCAATTGGGATGTTAAAAGCATTATATGATGAATTAAATGCTAAACTACCAAAACATGCTTTGATGAAAGAAACATTACATCAGAAATGGAACGGATTGATTAGATACGAGCGAATACAACAACAACGACATATTAATGATTTTTTCGCTGTTTGTCCAATCAGCAAAAAGATAGTTAAAATACTAGATCACATGACTTCACCACACTTCTCACATAATGACAATGAAATAATGAGTAAGCTGCCGCAATCTTTAAATCATGCTCGCATACATGAAGAACCTAGTATATGTGTTGCTGTTTTTGTCGGAGATGCAATGATAGAAGCGACGTCATATATATTGAATGCCTTATTTGGAAGTTGTGTTGATGACCCATTGTGTACAGACCAACAAGCAACAACAGCAACAAAAGATAACGCGTTTGTCTACCAAGAAAGGCCGGCTGCTGAGATCATTGGAATAAAACAATTTTCATGTTTACCAAAACACATGGCGCACGTTTGCAACCGATTTGTGATTGGATCCAGTCACTGGCTTGATGCAGTTCAGCGACTGGAGAAAGGTCCTGTGGTTGTCATGGTGATCAAATGGGTGCGCATGTCAGGTGATATAGAAGCCTATTGTGAAAATATAATGAAATCCGTTGCAAGGAAATTGAGATCAAATGAACTGATGAGTAATCCAAGTTCGTTTTTCGACGCGTATTCATTTTCAGATTTGGATACTGTTTTGAGAATAATGTTGACAATGTTTGATGCTAATGAGTTACTACCAGATTCATGCTCCTCGTGGTTCAGAGATACACAGTGGCCTATATACATTGACAGAAATAATAAACTAATCAAAGAACTCGACTCGTATCTCGGTGTTCTCTCTAACTCCAATCATCAACATGGATTCAAAGAAACCAAACAAACCAACTCGAATGACTCAATTTCAATAATTCCTCCACTGACATTAAATGTTCCAGCTGATTTGATACTCGCATCAAGACAACGATCTTTGTCTTTCATCAAGATCCAAGTTGATTGGAATTTCCCAAAATATCTGCCGAAAATACTCAATGTTTTAAGAAGAGACAGCTTCAGAATTGTTGGATTGAACTTTCCAGGGGTAAGAATACTGTCTTTGAACTCTTAAGGCCTTGCTAAACTAGAAGACACTGTCGCGCTCGGCATTGTTACAAGTGACATGTCCCCTCGATGTCTCCCAATTTATCCACCTTGAAACTTTGTAGCGAGAGACACGCATATGTTCCTGGGAGACAAAAAAACATTTCTTGTCTCCATGACTCGGTGGACATGTTGCTTAAATGTCACTTGCATGTTTTGCCACCCTGGTAGACACGACATGTCTCTTAGTTTAGCCATAGCTTCAGTCCAGGTTCCACAACGTCCCTTTAACGTTATTTATATCAGCTGCATCCTAGTACGTTTAACGCCCCATAACCTTTCCCTAACAAGCAATTAAAACCACGTTGGCCTTTTTCGATGAAAGCTGCTCTATGATTACTCGAAGGTTAACTCTGGGATGCACTACTTAACACTACTTTTGCGCTTTTATATCCAAATTACTCATTAGCCTTGCGCGCTTATTAAAAAGCCTATCTCCAAGAGGAGCCTTTTATTTGAAAACATAGAAATGAATTAACATTGAAGAAAATTTGGCTTTTTAAGCTCTTAAGTTTGGTGTCTCTTGATTCCTTTCTTCAAGATCTTGCACATTAACAGTCAAAGCAAGGGTTTGGATGGAGCCAGTTCTAATGCGCAGCTCAGTGCTCAGTTGTTAGGGGGCACTAACTTGAGGGAGGGCGTTTGCTTGAGGAAATACGGTATTGTTTTTAAGAACTTTCAACTGAAGGTTCGGTGATGAACTTTTTGAACAGCGTAGTCTGCATGCTATGCTACTTAGGTTCTTGCCTTATTTCAGTTGTGATTCAGTTTTTCGAAGCATTGCTCAGACCTTGTAACCTACCTGAATCCATGTATTTGTGAATGGTTGCTTTTGTAGGGGTTTTTTACTTTTCTTAATGTTCTGATCTTTTTATTCATAGGGACTGTCACCATCATACGATAACTTGCCTCGAATGCATGTTGCTGTGTCACGTGTCAATGCTGTTTATCGTCTGAACCAATGGGTGCCCGAGCTGACTCGTGATCTTCATAATAAACATATCTTGGAAGGTGAGGGTTTTCTGGAATATTATAAAAACAACCTTGTTACTCTTAGATGTACTAGCCCAGTCTTTTTCCAAGAAACTCGAAGGTCGTTCCGTGTCTAAGTTGCTAGCCAAACAATCATCTACTGTGTGTGGTCAGGGTTCCAGCCCGGCCACAGTAGCGTCACAGCCAGGGTCGTGGTCTCGATTAGTTAACCTACTACTGATATTCTAGCGACTGGCTCTAAATACACCGTTTCGCCAAAACCATCAAATATTGTTTAACAAGAAAATTTCAGATGTTTGGCCAGCGATGTTTAATCTGTTTAATCGCGGCCTAACTATCAGCTCAAGTCTTTTTTCAGAAACATTTTGAAACAAATTTTGCTTATTTTTCTTTTCAACAATGTCTTGTGACGTAAATTTCAAATGATTGATCGTTTGGCGAGACCCTTACTGTAAATTGAGATGTACTTGAATGGTGAATTCTTTATGCATAATTCAAATAGTTTGATCCTGTATATAATGGAAATATGACGTTTGTTTACAGTGAGTGGAACTGCAAGACGTGCGTATGAAGAAATCGCATGGCATTTCCAAAGATCTGAAACTGGTGGAGTCTTTGATGACAATCCATTGATTACCGCTGAAAAGGTGAATTGAATTGAATTATTTCCTACATTTTAATGTTGATATATCTTAAGACTCTTACAGGCAAGACATCGAAAATACTTCAGTTATCTAAGTGAGGCCCTTCAAAACAAAGTTTTCTTCAGAATAACTAACAAATCAAAATGTACGATGACATATTGCTCTATAAGTTGTATATATCTTCTTCGGATCTGGCCAGAGGATCAAACATTGTTTGTCAAACATCATAGATTTGCTTTGCAAGCAAATGTTTGACCGTTTGTCCACATCAAAAAATTGCTTAACAACCATTCCCAATGTTTTTGAAACATTCACAAACATTTTATGCTTTTCCCAAGCAAGTATGCTTGAAGAAAATTGTTTTGCAGCGTAACCGAACGGTCAAACATTTTGTTTGATAGTCAAATTTCAAATGTTTGAGAAATAATGTTTGATCCTGTGGACAGAGCCTTGGCTTCGATAAATGACATATACACTTTCAACCTATAGAGATACAATAGCCTTCTGGCTAATCTAACCGACCAACGCATCTCTAGACCATCACCTTCTATAAACTCCTATTCTTATAGCTGCTGTCTTTTCTTCTTATTATCATGATGCTTTTATTCCCTATGTTTTGATTAGTGCTATAAATAGTCATCATGCTATTTGCTTTTCCCACAAGACGCGGTATAATTTTCTTAGCGATTCATTATCCATCTTCGGGATAAATATTGATACATAGAACTGAATAACTTCTGTTTCCAGATATCTTTTATTTTCATGTTAAGTCAATAACTTTTCTCTGAGGGTTCTTTCTCTGTCTTTATTTTGACTGACGAATTTCTCCTCTGAATCTTATCTCAAATCAAAATGGCAGAACGAATATAAGTAATGACACGTTGGTTGGATGCTTCTGCTTATATTTGGTTTATATTTGGTCTACTTATGTTTGGTTATTTTCTGCTGTTTTTGTTTTCATCTTTCCTTTTGTTGTTCAATATTTGTTTCTCTTGCCTTTGTTGTTTTCTGCAATTGTCTTTGCAATTGACACAGCATTCTGGACGAAATGTCTCTCTGTGTTTGAGCCGATGTTGGTCTCTCATCGCCTTTTGGGTTTTTGACTTGTGAAAGTTAATTCAGTTTGGTTATTTTGATGAGAAGCTAGAACAAATAAGAACTTAACCTTGCTCACACTCCTTTCAGAATTAATATTCTGTCTAGTAAATCCAAATTAATGAACTCCATGTTTATTAAAGCAATTGGCTAAGCTACTTCCATACACAATCTGTTGTGTTGTGAATTGACAGATCGTTTCTTGCACTGTGGTTGTTATCTTTACCAGAAGGAATCGTCATAGTAAAATTGTTTCGTCTTTTTCGCTTGCTTATACACATGGCTCTTGATTTCTTGTGAACTGGTCGATTTGACTCTTGCTTTCTCAAATAGGAACATAGATACCCCTTCATGATTTCTTGTGAACTTTTCGATTTGGCTCTTACTTTCTCAAATAGGAACATAGATACCCCTTCATGATTTCTTGTGAACTTTTCGATTTGGCTCTTGCTTTCTCAAATAGGAACATAGATACCCCTTCATGATTTCTTGTGAACTTTTCGATTTGGCTCTTGCTTTCTCAAATAGGAACATAGATACCCCTTCATGATTTCTTGTGAACTTTTCGATTTGGCTCTTGCTTTCTCAAATAGGAACATAGATACCCTTCATGATTTCTTGTGAACTTTTCGATTTGGCTCTTGCTTTCTCAAATAGGAACATAGATACCCCTTCATGATTTCTTGTGAACTTTTCGATTTGGCTCTTGCTTTCTCAAATAGGAACATAGATACCCCTTCATGATTTCTTGTGAACTTTTCGATTTGGCTCTTGCTTTCTCAAATAGGAACATAGATACCCCTTCATGATTTCTTGTGAACTTTTCGATTTGGCTCTTGCTTTCTCAAATAGGAACATAGATACCCCTTCATGATTTCTTGTGAACTTTTCGATTTGGCTCTTGCTTTAATAGGATCATAGATACATCTTCATAGATACATCTTCATGATTTCTTGATTTTTGTGACGTTTGAAGGAAGTATAATCTATACTTCAGTATCTATCATTGCAAGTTTCTTATTCGCTTTTGTCTTTACTTCTTCTTGTACTCGAATGTTTAAGGGCATCTAAAAGCTTATTTGAATGTCTATAGATTGTATATCTATTTTGTTGCCTCATTGTGGATCATATCTTTATGTAACTACTTCTTCATGACATTTAGGAAAGCTTTTCACTTTTTGTCTTCTTCTACATCCATCGAAGTACTATTTTTTATTCATTTATTAAGTCCAACCTTATTTCTTCTGAAGATAGACTTGAGTGCAATTTTGACATCTTTATTCCTCAAGCAATAAATTATTGGGTTGAGCGTGCTGTTTATGTAAACAAACAAATCAGCCCATGCGTCCATTAGGATCAATGTCGCATCATCTCCTTTCACTGCACGGACATTTAATAATACAATCTGTGGCATATAGCAGATTAATATGGTTGTTATAACCATTGCAATGGTGTTCGCTCGTTTCTTTTCCTTCGAGAAGTTTCTGAATCGTTGTATTAATCGTCGATGTCGTTTCTGTCTTGATGGTAACTGACCTGTGTCGGTGTTGCTCGCTACTTCATTGATGTTAGTATAAGCAATGTTTGATTTTGCCTTTGCATCAACTGTATTTACTGTTGCAGTTTCAGAGATGCTGATCAATTGCATCAGGTTATTATCATTTTTGTTTGCTTTCTGTGTTTCATCGCATTTTCGAATTGGCACTTCTACTTCTGTGATCATTTTGCTGTTCTTTTCACTCTGGTTTTCCTGTCGCGGAGAGTTGATTTTGAATGATGGTACATTAGCTATTCTTCTCCTTTGTTTGAGAACAATCCGATATATCAATGCATACGATACAATGACGACCAATATTACAACTGAGAATGTCACAGATATCCCCATAAAGTATTGAGATGTTGTTATGAGTTCAACGAACGGTAGAAGAGTGAACACAGCCCAAGTTACCCAAGATACAACCAGTATAATAATATAGATTTTCGCACTTATACAAGACATGTATAGGTAAGGTCTTGTAATGGCGATGAAGCGATCGATAGTGACAAGTCCTACTGTTAATATAGATGCTCCTGTGCAGAGATTTGCGAAGAATATATAAACGAGCCGTTTTGTGCATAAAGATTCAGTACTATATACCATGTGTAGCCTCCTTGCTGCAAACAATGGCTGCACGATCACTCCAGTAAGGATATCAGTCAAACATAGGCTTGTTATGAGGAGATTTTGAAGGGTTCGTAGTCGGTGGAATTTATAGAAGACGAATAACGTCAGGGAGTTGCCGATCGTCGCTGTTATTGATGTTAGGATGCTGATGATTGATACTGCTATAGCTGTTGCTTTCTCTTCGTCTGTTAGAGTCGATTTCGTCTCATCGAGAAATAAGCAAGATTTGGTAACCGTCTTATTCATGTTGCAGTCGCTGTCGTTTAATTATCTCTGTAAACGCTGCTATTTGCTGTCTAATATTGCCTTAAACAACTCAACAAAGTCAAATTTGGTTCAGGGAAATTAGTTTGGCTATACGAACATGTACTCTTCAGTCTTCTTCGGTGGGTTTTTTCAGTTTGAATGTCAATATTCGCTTAAATATATTCCTCACGCTGACGGTCAACTTCTTGCAGACTTTCTAATCTTTTATCTAAATATTCCCTCGTACAAAAAAGTCAGGTTTACTTGAGCATATTTTACTTGTTCGAAGAAGCGATTGTTCATATATCTGCCTTTATTTTGTGTTTTTAGTTTCATGAAAATTCACTCCTTGCGCTGAAAATGAGCCTCATGATTACTCTTTTCTGTATCTCACATCAAAATATTGCCTTTTTGTAATTCATGCTACAAGTTTACTTCAGCATATTATACTTGTTCAAAAGAGGTAGTATTCCCAATTCTGTCTTTTCAGTATGCATTTTTAGTTCAAGATTAAACGCTCCTTGGAAACAGACTTATTCTTCTTACGATCTTCCACATCTAATCATCAATAGCCCAGTATAAACGAAATTCCGAGGTCTTTGTTATGACTCAAACAAGCCTGTTTACTTCAGCAGTTTTTGTTTGCTTGAATTCTTCTCGTCAACCTCTTTTTTGCTGTAATATGTATCTTCAATCTAGCCTCAGATTCCGGAAAATAAACGCTATTAAACGTTGCTTAAACTTACAGACTATCGTATCGGAAATCTGAATATTGTATGTATTTGTGATTCAAACAAAGCAGAATTACTTTCCACATCTTTGCTTGTTCGAAGTAGCGATGCGATCCTAGCGTCCTTAATGCTCAATTGGTTACAGTGCTAGATGAAGACTTTCAGATCACACACCTGCCGATTATGTATACCCAACTTTCATCTCGAAGCTTGTTTGATAACTGCTCGTTGCTAAATGACAAATTTTCCTTTCATCTTTCTTTTTATTAGCATATCTCAGCTGCAAGGAAGGATTTCGAGTTTCTCTTGTCCCTTTTAATTAGCCGCCATCCTTTCTGACTTCCATTGATCACTTTATGTTTAACTGTTTCCAAATCAGATTTAAAAACGTGGTTTCCAGTAAAATCCTTCGCCAATGAATAGCTCTTTCTTTGATGGATTCAAAATAATATAAGTTATATTATAAGCATCTGGTGCCTATGCATAATTAAATGCATTCTTATTCATGAATGCATAATTTATACCTGTTAATTTATGCATTGGTTTTACTGTTGGTGCTATGTTTAGGATGATAATGTTTTCAAACAAATCAAATCGATTTTTTGGTAGAAAAGATGTTTATCTTTTATAGTCTTTGAGTGGTACACAACTTCAGAATTGCGATAAACAGCGAAAACATTTTCGGGCATACTTATAAGATATTTTCGTCTGACACTCCTTAGAGTATGAACGTCAGAAACAGACCGAAGCAATGATCTAAGGCGGAATTTATACCCAGATCGACTCGAAATGCACCAATCAGAAAGAAAAGCTGCGTTGGCGTTGTGTTTTAAACACCAATCTTAGGCGGAAAAACAACGAAAATTGATACAAGAGTCCAAGTGAGAAAACGAACTCTTTCTGTCTACACAGAACCGGCTTTTTGGTTTTGATGTACACAGATTCCAAAACCCCTAAGTGAAACAAAGATCTTGCTTTGCCAATTATTCGAAAACAGTCCTCGCTGTAATTTTCCGCATATTCTGGGTGATCTAGTAAATGTTGCCCTATGGCAGAATCATGTTTAAGGGTGGGTTGTTGCTTAGAGTTGCGGGGTGATTGCTCCCTTTATCTTTTATCTTATATCTAGAATTCTAATATTGAAGATGAGTTGCTATCTTTGTATCGCAGTTGAAATTCAAAGAAGATGATGTTTTTGCATCGAAAGATTTCAGGAGAGTCGAATGGAATCAATCTGCAACTGCAAAGAAATCCTCAGGTAGCTATTCATTGTGATTATTCATTTCATATGTATTTATTTGTTCAAATGCTCATCTCTTATTCTCCATTTTCTTGGTAATTCTCATGAAGTTATTCTTACAAGCAAGCAAGCATTTTATTTGTAAACACAGGTTGGAGCAGCTTGGCGCTAATGTAGACCTGCAACTTGTTCCCCCAGACTGATATTCTAAAACGAATACCCTGGATACTCATTTACCGACCTCGGAAGAATGGACAGCTGAGTTGACTGTAGACTAGTGGAAGGCGATCCTGGCCATAGAGATATGGTCCTGACGGGAATCAAACCCACGACCTTACGATCGTGAGCCTAGGGTTAAGATTTCTGTGCCTCCCTGGACTTCAGGTCATATACGAAGATAACAAAAGCAAGGCAGGGTAGTTTTGTGCTGCAAATACAACGTTAGAGAGGCACCTTCCGGCGTATGAAATGCTATAATCATCACTCCAAAGTTGTTCAGTAAATGAAAGTACATATATGACTATAGTCCTTTTGCTTTTCACTGAAAACTTGAAACTCTTAAAAGTCCCAAAATTTAAAATATTCAATTTGCTTGAAAGTCTTCAATGAAAATCTCAAATTATCTAAAACATTTTCCAAGAGATTTGGGCACTTCCTGTAGTTAGCTTGCAATATAAAATCGCAGATTTTCTTCGCACGGCATACATAATTTATTAATCTCCTACAGCTTGATTTTTCCTATTTCTCTAATTAAATCAAAATTCATGAGTTTCTTCTTCAGCTATTAAAAGCTTCTTTCCGCTTGCTTTGATCAAAACCTCCTTTTTCTGATCAATTGCTACCTTTTTAAGCTCTCTCTTTATTGATAGCCTGTTGATTTTAATTAAACTTATCATCTTTTCTCTTATTTTGAACGATATTTCATCGTATCATACTAATCTGATCAATTAAAATTCTTCATTCATACATATCACATGCCAAATGCAATTGTATCCTTCCTTTCAGCTGCTAAAGATTTATATTCATCCATCTTTGTTCAGGCTTTTTGTGTGCTTAAAGTTTACTTTCTTTTTGAAATCTGTCTTTTTGCTAATTCGCCTAATCCTTGTGCTAGTAATTGTATAGACACGAATTCTAGATCTATGCTGTGTCGGTAGCTATCTTGTTAACAAAAAGCAAGCTACAAATTAACCCATGTTGAGCGAGTTTGCAAACAAAAATCATAGCAGAGTTTTAGCGCAAATTTTCAACTGCTGCATGAAATCCTTACTTGCTAATTTGTAAAGTGACCAGAGCAACTTTTTTGTCTTTGTGAATCGCTATGCTGAGATGGGTAATCAGAGTGTCTGCATTTCATACTGTATTCATTGACATCTTCATTTCTTAAGCATCATCACTTCACCCTGTATTCATCACCATCTCCATTTTACATTGTATTCATTAGCATCTTCATTTCTGATTATATTCATCAGCATCTTCATTGCATAACGTATTCATAAGAATCTTCATTTCATACCATATTCATCAGCATCTTTATTTTGTACCATATTCATTAGCATCTCCATTTCATACCATTTTCATTAGCATCTTCATTTCACACCATATTCATTAGCATCTTCATTTCACACCATATTCATTAGCATATTCATTTCATACCATATTCATTAGCATCTTCATTTCATACTGTATCCTTTGGTATCTTCATTCATAAGTTTTTTCATCTCCTATTGTATGTATTAGCATCTTAATGTCACACCGTATTGACCTGTGTCTTCATTTCTAATCGCATTCATTAATTTCTTCATTCCATGCCACATCAATTAGCTTTGTCATTTCATCCTTCAATCATTATTTCCTTCATTTTATACGATACATGTCTTTGTAACATATGCATAAGGATCTCTGTGATTCGTACAGTGGGTCGCTACACTGTTGTTAAAATTTTAACGACTTTCGTAGGCCCAAAGGAAGACACTGGAAAAGCTCACCTCAAAAAAGGACAATTAGACAGTGACTGTTGCTTTATAATGCCCGAAGTCAACATAATCATCATGAGTAACGTTATACTACGGGGCTCATTCCTTGGACAGAGATTGTCTGAAAATGTCCAGTATCTAGGACTTTGGGAGAAGTTGTCCTCACTTGGATTCAAAACAATCGGAGCCAGAATGACAGCACTGAAAGACAACCAAGCAGAATTTCTGTTGAGAAAATTCGATCTAGCTGAAAAGCAGCGGCGTGCATTGGTGAACAGATTATCAGAGAATAATGGACCGATTTTTGCACTTGTGTTGATCAGAGATTTCGCGTTGTCGAATTTCTGGAACATTCTGAGCAAGTGAGTAGTGTTATTAACTATATTATGTCTCATGGAAACTCAAACGAAAAAACGTTTCGCAAAAGTACTTCGAGTTTGTGACTCCGGTAATATAAAGCTTACTGTGCATGGATTGTGAGTTTATATGAAGTCCCATTCTAAGCATCGTGGTCGTAAGAAGTTTGACTTGACTCTACACAGAGGAAGAGGGTATAAATTGTTGCAAAAGCAACTTTGTTCGCTAAGAAATGTGTCTAGCATTGCTTTTATTAGCCCTAGGCCCTTGCCAAACGATTGTTTGTCAGCCATTTTAAATTTCCTTGTAAAGCAAAATGTTTTACAGTTTGGCTGTTCGTCAAACATGATTTGATTGCACCAAGCAAAAATTGCTTATTAATGCTTGCAAAGCAATGTTTTGTGACGTCGTCAAACGTTCAAACATCGCTTGATAAACAAATTCAAAATTATTGACAAACAATGTTTGATCGTTTGGCCAGTGCTTTAGACAGCGTAGTTTTGCCTATATATGGTCTCTTGTCGTGCTTTCCAGAAGTAGCAAATGTGGAGTTAAGTGCTGTCGACAGTGCCTTGCTTTGGACACATGCCAGATACCAAGTTTCTTCCTATCATGCCTGATTCTAGTTCTTTCGTTGGTTATGATTATCGCTTATTTTGCTCTTTGCTTTATTTCATTGGATAATTCTTGTGTTCTTCCATGTGTTTCATAAAAGCAGTTCATTGATTCTCATCCATCATCGAATTGCCTTTTAGATCTGTAACGGACAAGGAATTACGTTTAATTCAAGCAAATGCATTGGTACCTTCAAACAGAGATCAAGTAAGATTTTGTTACCAATTTTACAAATTATTTGTTTTATTCCATCTTTCAAGAAAATAAAAGGAAAAACCAAGTCAGGAAGTTGAGCGTTTACCTTCTTCCTCTGCCCTCCCACCTATTTGTCCTTCAAGGCCTGACATGTAAGTGACTGGAGCAAAGAAATAATTTCCAGTCCATTGCATACACCCCTTCTCCGCCTGACCACAACAACAGACTTTACGTGGCTAATGCACCTTGTTCCCCACTGAAGGAAGTGGCGAACGAGAGGTGGGATAGAAAAAAACAAAGTTTGCAGATGACATGATTTAAAATGTCGTCGTCTATTATCTCCATCCCATTTCTGGGTAGTTCCAGGCCCGGGGGCTAGGTACATAATATTTTGTTAAGGAAAAAGTTCAGGGATGCCTCATAATATTTCCCTGTCTTATACAAATTCAATAATATTTTAACCCATTTTGATCTTTTATTTTCAGGTTGAAGTTCTTCTTGGTTCATTATTTGAAACCCTTGTTCTAAATTCAGAAGTTGAAATCAAGAAACAAACCAAACAAAGTTAAACGAAATTGATTGTGTTGTTTAAATTCATCATTACAATCATATTTCCCAAGTTAATTTATAAGTTCATAGACTGTTTATCAATCAAACATAATGTAAATTTAGCGTTTATTATTTAAAAATGCATCATTTGCTTATTCATATCAAACAAACTTGAGAACTTAAAATCACTATTCATTCCTTTATCTTGTTGTCTTATTTTGCCTTATTTGGAAATGAATTTGGCCAATCAGCTCGCAAAAGTACAAGCGCAGTCCACTTAAGGATATCTTTAGAAATATATGAGCAAGTCATTGGACGAATATTAAACTCGTTTGGTCATACAAAACTGCTAGAACGCTTACAGAAGTGGGACATATTTATTGAACTCCAAAACATCGATATATTAAATATAAAACAAATGAAAGTTTATCCATTCTTTCTGTATTTAATCTCTTCACGTTAAACCTTTACAACAGAAAGAAATAATTAGGCAAAAAATATAATTATAATAGACCTTAGTATGATTTAAGAGGAATCTAAAATTCAAAGATCAACCTTCGAGTTTCAGAATGTATTGAGTCTCTTTGTAGTAAATCAAAATGGCGTGAAAAGAAAAAACATGGCTCAGTGCTGGAGATGAATGCTCCCCACTTGCATCCACAATGCCGAGACAATGTGGCTGAGGCGTCGCATCTTACGGTGGTTCCCGTTACAGGAAATCGCTATTCTCCCGTGAATCTTCGGCCAGCCAAGGGGGTGGGACTATCCGACCCCAGGCCATGTGCTTACGCTTGGATATCCCGCCAACTTCCGACTCACACACTGAACAATAATGTGAAATATCATCTTTATACTGACAGAATTTCTTCAAGTAATTCAGGCAATTGTTGGAAAACTTTATCGCGCATGCGCTACATTTTGGACTCGGAGTTCAATGCTTCTGTTCGAAGGCAAAATTGACAATTAATACTTACCATGAGAGATACTTATAAGATAACATTGATGAATATCTTCAAATGTTTTCAGGAAGTTGGCGACTTAATTTCAAACTACCACTATACATGGGTGATTGAATCACAAAAGTTTTTAAAGTCTACATTAACATTTCTATGCATGTTCGTGCTATTTTACATGAAATTTTTTATTGTTTTCATTTTGGGAGACGCGCTGTGTACCTATCCAGTTTGTACGACAAAATTTATAATGCAATACAAAGAAAACTTTGGGTCAAAGGCAGTCTGTGCTAGTTTAAAAAGTATATGCGTACTTAAATGCAATAGATATATGCGTATCAAGCAAAGTAGGCCTATCTATAATTGGACAAATCTTAAGTGAACAAAAAACAAATTGAGAGTCGGGAAATACTTTCTGGATCTTTAACCAAAAATGCTGTGTCATTCTTCGTCATCATCATAATTTTAATTCATAAAGAAAAATAAACTTTTAAAACTTTATGTAACCTAAGCTTTATTTAACGAAAAAGAAATTTGACCTTACTGATCACGTGAGTATCACCTGCTCGTTCTCTGATTGGTCGATTCTAAAAAGAGGTCAGCATTCAGTCACCTGTTTGGTGATGATGAAAATTTCAGAGGATTTCATAACTTTTAATTTGTTTGCGTTGCTGGTTTTATCTCAAAACTTGGTCCTTTCTGACCTCAGATGTCTTCCTAGATTATCTGAACTGTAGTTCATCAAATGAATCGTCAACTGATTGCTTAAAAGTCTTGAAATTTTGCTCTGGAATCGAATACCGAGCAGGAAGGAGGTCGCTGTTGTTTTAGGCCTAAGGTCACCTTCGAGATTTTTCAAGATGTCTGTCCAAGAAAGACGGCAACAAGAGGAGGGAAGAGGCTTGGTTGTTGATTTATCGAATCGTGGATTAACATATTTCAACCCTTCTGCAGCTTTGATAAGCCGAGAAGTTGAAATCAAGCGAATACGAAGACTTGTTCTAAGTGACAATACTCTCTCTGTTGTTCCAAACACGATCTCACAATTCGTAAACCTCGAAGAACTGGACGTTTCAAGAAACAGAATTTCTTGGTTGTCTGGAGAAATCGCTCATCTCAGCAAGCTCAAGATTTTTATTGCAAGAAATAATCGTTTAAGAAATCTACCCAAAGAACTGGAATCGATTTCATCACTTGAAATCATCAATTTGAGTGGAAATTTGTATGATGATATTCCTAGAGAGATTTTTAGCATTCGATGTTTGAAAGAACTTTATCTTGGGGAAATAATATATCACATATACCTGATAATATTCGACAGATAGCAAGGTTAGAGCCCTACAATCACAATTATCAATCAAATTATTTATAGAATATGATTATGTTTTAATATAATAGTTTTAATAAAGATCTAGTAATTTGTTTGTTTTTCTTTCAGCTTGATGGTTTTGTATCTTGGTGGAAACAAGCTTCAGATAGTTCCAGAATCATTGGGTTCTCTGAGCAATCTGCAGGCTCTTATTCTTTGCGATAATCAAATAGAGCACATCCCAAGAGAATTCGCCCAGCTCAAGAAATTGAAATCATTAAGCCTGCACAAAAATAAAATCAAAACTCTACCAATGGAAATAGTAATGCTTATGAATCTACGAGAATTGAGTCTTAGAGATAACCCTTTGGTGAATAAATTTGCAAGAGATTTTGATTTCAATCCTCCCTCTCTATTGGAGCTCAGTGGTCGTGCAATTAAAGTTGCTAACATCCCATATGGTGATGATAATTTGCCACGATCCTTAGTTAACTATCTAAATTGTGCAAGAAGATGTGAATCCTAAGTGCAAAGGTGTCTACTTTGATTCTAGAGTCAGATGCTTGAAATTTGTTGATTTCTGTGGTCAATATCGTCTGCCATTAGAACAGTATCTTTGCTCACCCCATCTTAATTGTGATCTTAAAGACAATGGAACTTCAGTTTCTGCAAGTAAAATTCAAAAACTGCTTCTACCACCAACATAAGTATAAATCATATATGTAAATGATATACCATTTAGATTAAGCATTTTTATTTTTTTAAAGCTTTTTCTTTGCTGTTGAAATTTTAATCTTATATTTTTAAAATGCTGGGAAAGAAATTTATTTGGTTAACCAATTGATCATAGGAAAATTGAAATCATCTCAGAATCTGTGAAAGCTCAGTCCATTCCTTCTTCTTCCATGATTCTGTCCTCTTATCTCAGCTATCACTTGAGAATCATCTGGCTAATGATTCTCCAATAAGGCCACACCTCCAAGTTATCCCAATCATCATCATCATCCTTGTCGTAGAGGTTAACATCATCATCATCACCTTTGTTGCCATGATACTGATAATCATTATCATCTTCATCATCATCATCACCATCATCTTCATCATCATCATCATCATCACCATCATCTTCATCATCATCATCATCTTCATCATCATCATCTTCTTCATCATCATCATCACCACCATCGAGCACCATCATCATCATCATCATCATCATCTTTATCATCAGCGTCACCATCATCATCGTCATCATCATCATCATCATCATCATATGCATGGTCGAAAACAATAATCACCGACATATGATGATTAATCATGATTATGTTGATGAAAATGGCAGGAACCTCTAATGAAATATACGTACACGGACCGTTGATTCAAATCATGCTAAGAACTCATCAAAAGAAGAAAACAAAAACAACAACAAAATCGTGGGAGTTTCACAAGATGCAAATTCCTCAGATAATTCGATGTTAGCTTTTCTATACCAAATATAACCTTGCTTTTGTAACTCAGTGTGTAATTATTCAAAAATAAACAAGTGGGATGGTTTCGAACCGACGGTCACGAAGAAAAAAATCTATTGTTAATGATTGAGGTACGGTACAATGTAAAGTATTTGCCAAGTATAAATTTGCTTAGTGTCAAGAAAATAATTAGTTTGCATTGGTGCCAGCAAGAGTTCGCGGAGGGCAACAAGAAGAGGAAGCCCACTGAAAGTAAGTAGCAAGAAAACTCTTCTAAATCTCATGCTTCTTATCTTGTGGTTGCACTTTTTACTTCTTTTCTTGCACTTACTGGTCTTAATCGAAATGCAGTTTGACAGACTTTATCGGGAAATTGTTGTTAAATTCTATCAAAGAATGATAACGAAATATTGTTTTTCATTTCTAGGCTTCTTTTTGTCGTCGAGATGAGACTAATCTGTTTCGTTGCCCTTGCTGGATGTTTATTTTTATCAGGTATTTTTTGTAACTTGTTTTGATAAACTGTATAAAGTTTCTTTGCTCGTATTTTGTTATTAATTCTTGTATTCAGTGTTCAGTAATTGAAAGGAAGAGAAAATAAATCGTTTTGTTGTTTTCAATTTGAAGGATTTGCTGATGCTGATGCTGAATCCAGATGATGATGCCGAGGAGTTGGATGCAGCTGAATTTGATGCAGAAAACGAATTGTCACAACAAAATGCCGATGCTGGAAGCGAGGAAAATGATTCTGATGTGAATGGTACAAAATTTTTTGCTTTTTTTGGTATTTTTGATAAGAATAATGTTTGTTGAAATTTTTACTGCATTCACGTAAACAAATCGCGGAAGCTGTGCACCACCCTGGCGACCACACAGGCACAAACACGCCCACATGATAGCATAACAAAGTCACTACCTAAGCAACTCTGGTTACTTGGTAACCTGAAGTATAGACTATAGAGAGGTACCTCTTTCACTTCAAACTGGGTTATTGTCTTACTGGAATTTATCAAGAGGATTCCATTCCATTTGTTGATTTAGTCCGAATTTTGTTTTGACACTACCGTGTTTTATGGAATCAGTTTTCTTCTATCGACAAACGAGATGGGGCAAAACGCCCTCCTTGTGATACAGAGGCTCGGTACGGTCGGTCTCCTTGGCACTAGACCCCATCGAGGGGCGATTTACTTCTTTGAATCTAATCTCGTACACCTACAGCTGAAATCTCTATTGTTTTTCTAGGAATCTTGTAAGAGTCCTTTTGTTTCAGAAATCTCACATGCTTTTTCGAGGAGTAAAATGCCCTCGGCCCTCACTAGACCGACAATTATCGCCAAAAAATATTGGGGACACTATGTTATAAGTATGTTTTACCTTGAAAACTCGGTCCCATTGCAATATATTTGGGTAATTAGATCCCCCTCCCCCTGACTCATTCGGGCGGTATGCGTCTTTAGAGCGAGAATTTTGAAAAAATTCGGTGTGTCCCAGCATTTTTGGCGAGGATTGTAGATCCCCATTAGATCAACAACATTTTATTAATTTTCCTTGTTTATATTTCCTCATGGTAGGCTATCTTAATGGGCAACTTTTTTGCAAACACCCTGAATCTGACCATTTTCTTATAGTTTTACATTCTGTTCTTCTCTAAATTATAGAACAACCATTCCAAGATGATGAAAGCAATGATGATGAACCAGAACCAAATGACCAATCGAAAAACGAGATTGAAAATGACAGCGCGCTCGATGAGGATGATTTGGGTAACTGATTTATGCTATGCTTACTGTTCTTTAAAATTTAGAAATGGTGTGATCGAATCGTTAAAGGTGTACGGCTGATGATTGGCAGATTCGAGGTTCGAGTATTGCCCGCACGGGGGTTCTGGCTAAATTTTGGGTAGGGGTCTGCTGCCGGCATATTCAAAATGGCACCGTCGGCTACACAAATTTTTAAGAGAAAATGGTACCCTTGGTTACACCAATTTCCACCAAAATGATACCCTTGGCTAGAAAAAATACGCTCGAAATTTTTAGTCTTAAGTTGGAAAATTCAAAGGTCGACTTATTCCTTTTACCAGTTTCTTTTAAATATGTCTACGATGAAATGTCTACTTTCCAAGGCTACTAAAGAAGAAAACATGTCAGCTCCATTGCCAAACATGATACCCTTTGCTAGACCAAAATTGCCAAAAAGTATATCCTTGGTTAGACTAGAAGTCCGAAAAAGTATAGCCTCTTTCGTGGTACATCACCAGGTACCTTTACTATGGAAGAACCCCTCCCCCCGTGATTGTCCGGACCCATCAAGCCTACAGTCAACTCACCTTCAACTCACCTCTCCACTCTTCTCATCAAGTCATCATCATCATCATCATCAGCTGTATTGGTGCAAGAACCCTGGACCTGAGCGGAAAAATTGCCTGCTTGCTTCTTTGCTTCGTTGTTAAATCTATCTGTTAATCCAAGAACATCGTTAGAAATTCTCAGAACTTTGAAGTCTACTTTTTAATCGGAAAATGATGCTACAACTCGTTGGCAATTTATTATTTTTGAAATTTTGAACATATTCGCTGTTTTCATTTCTTTTAGAAAAACAAGAGCTAGCTGAAAGTGATTCAAAGCAACGATGCAAAACCAGGTGAAGTATAAATTTGAACAACTCTTACGATATTAATGTGTTTTTTTATGGAATGTCATAAAACATCGCTCGAGAAGACAGGCAGAATTAGTGGAGCAATGTTTTCGAAGTTCGAGCATATGCTTAGCTTGATGCAAGAAGCAACTAATTAATTGGCGTAGGCTTTCGTGTCTATTCTGATAAATAAATAAATAAATAAAGCATAAGCAAATACAACAACGGTAAAACATTTTGCTTGACAATAAAATTTCAAATGTTTGACAAACAATGTTTGATCTTTTTGTCACGGCCGGGCCAACCTTAGCTAGTAACTCTTCGGGATGGCTGGGTTTGGAAGAGTTATGGAAGAGTTTGATGGAAAAAGAGATGGTAAAAGTTAGCAGTTTGCACGGCTAAGAGTTCCAGGCTGTCATGTTTTCATAAATTTCACGCTTTCTCCAACAATAAATTCGAATGTGCGGTTACATGTTCGTTTGATTCAGCCAGTTAGTGGTATCAGGAGCTAAGAATGTGAAATGTGAACGTTTTTGCCTTTTACAACAGGATGGAGGAGGAGAAGAAGTTCCCGCAGAAGAAGAAGCTGGTCACTCAGAAGACGCAGAAGTTCCCGAAGAAGAAGCTGGTCTCTCAGAAGACGCAGGAGTTCCCGCAGAAGAAGACGCTTTCTGATTGGTGGAAGAAGGCGACGATTTTTTACCCGCCGATATTGGAGACGAAAATTCTTACCGGCTTGTCGTCGTTTCCAGCATGGTTTCAGGAAAGGGGCACATGTGGCAAGTCACCGACCTAAAGGCAAGTAGCATTGGAAGGTATTATGGTTATACCTTGACTACATTACGAGTTTTCATTACCTTGATTTAGGCGCCGCGGGCATTTATTTGTTTGCGTCTCAAAGAGTATGCGCTCACTTATTGTTCTACTTTGAAGATGATTGTCAGGAAGAAGAGTCGAAATGAAAGTGGAAAAGTTGCTTAAACTGTATTTTTGGTCTTTTCGATAGGATTTTTATATCTCTATGACTGTGTCACTAGTGTCGTAAAGGTCTCTACGAATGATGTTCAAACTCAATCGTTTCAAGTCTTGTGGGCCTTTCTCGACGACAGAAATCCCATCAGATAGACTTTTGGTGTATTTTATCGCATCGTTATTAATTCTAAATCTATTTTTTTTAGATTCTTGCAAAAACCCAAGCAGTAAGTCTTATATGTCTTCATAGTTCTACCTCGTACTATAGTACACCTTGTCTTGGGCTATATTAAAGCACTTGCTCGACATGTACTTGGATCTCAGGCTGGCTCAAGCGAAAGCTCGTGTTGAATAAAAAACTGAGAACATCAAACCGAATAGATAAGCAAACAAACAAAGAAGTTACGCTTTTTCGAAAATTTGGTTGCCCTTGCCCGTCTAAGACCACCGCCTCGTGAGGACCTTTCCTAAATTAAGAAAAGATTAAGAACATTTCAGCCTGAATAAAACTAAAAATCAGACAAATTTAACCCAGTTTAAGCTTCAGTCAAAATTGGCTGGTTTTTTCGACTTTAATAAAGTATGTATAGCAGTATCGTAATTGGCCAAAATATCTGTGATTTAGATTTATTAATATCAGAGGTGTCACCATCTTCGTAGCTGTGGACGTTCCATTGATACTAGCTACTTTTGTATTGCCAAGATTTGTTACTTGAAACGATTGCTTTCCTTTTAAGGTTCTCTTTCATTGAGGAAACTAGCTGAATGTTGGGCTCCAAAGATATACTTAGCGATTGGTGAACCATACAAGCCATCAAGCGTGGAATTTTTCCTTTCGCATGTGAAAATGGTTTGGAGCAATGGCAGAACAGTGCCCAATGGATATTCGCTGAATATAAATAATATGCCTGTTGGTTCAGGAACTTTCCTATCAACCAAGGCTCGACTCGGATCCGCTACTGGCATTCACTCCATGTTTTATGGCCAAAATCCAAGGTAAGATAACATTCCTCTGGGTTTCAGGGAGTAAAGGGGGGGGGGAGAATGCTAATTCCTCATAGCTCTGGAACCCCAAGATGAATAGCTCAAAACTTTCTTCTTAGTGTGTTAGGGTTGAAACCCAGATGTTTGTATCGGGGAGAGCCAGAAATTTTTCTCTCAGCGCCAATGAACCTGCATTTTTGACGCCACCAACCACTCTGGAACCTAGAACGGACCATGTCACCACTGCAAAAGCCCTCTCTTGATACTTGCATCATATGGAGAGTCAAAAGCATGTTAAAATATCAAAAGCTTTAGGCTATATCTTTTTTATATCTTTTTTTTAATTATTCTGCAAAAATGGCAATATTGAGAAATCTCAAGGAATACTCTTGAGGGGGCTTGAATCTTCTTTTCACAGTTCTTGGACCAACGGCTCCGATCTTAACAGATAACGCTTTTGCTTTTTTTTCACTTTTCAAAGAACAGAAAAAGCTGTTCTTTGAACCTATTTATTTGATTATTTACTAATTATTAATTTGTTATTTGTTTTATTTTTGCAGCTCCGTTCCTATTTATGTTTTGCATCGCACTTTCCCTCAAAATGGCAAGACCGTACTCGACTTTGTCTACTGGGCCTTCTTCCCTTACAATCTTGGCAAAAACGTTTGCATTGGAGGTGCTAGCAAGACTAATTGTTTTGGAAAATGTAGAATGATGGGTAACCATGTTGGTGATTGGGAACACGTGACAATTAGACTTGTTGATAGAAAACCCTCTGCAATGTATATCTCAGCGCATAATTTTGGTGGAATATATTTATGGAACTCGGCATCACAGACATTTGCAAAAGGTATCCAGCCTTTTCTTTTCTTTCAATTTTGTTTATATGAATGCTTACGCTTACACGCTTTTTTTTATAAGGAACCTACCTCAAGGCTTAGTTCTTAAAGTTCCTTATTTTTGGACCTCTTTTGAGGCAATTGTAGTTTCAAAAGTTCCTTAATAGTTCCTTAATTTTAACTGCACATACAGTCGTCTCAACAATAAAAGAGAGACACTTGCATGTAAGCAGAGCTCGAGATACTCAAGGAAACATTTGATACATGCTTAACGTACAATTTATGTCGTTTTCGACTGCAAATGAATGGAACCGGCTTTATAATTCTTGATTATTTGCAGTGATAAAACTATTCAACAATAAAAAGTTCTTTAGTTATTTTCTCTAGTAGTATAAGTTCTTTAAATTTTCGGGCCTTCTACATGTAGGTTCCTTATAAAGTGGTTCCTTATAAAAAAAAGCGTGTAGTCTCGTTCCGAGGTGCCTGCTATCATTGCCGCTCTAAGCCTCTTTCTTAAAAGTGTATATATCAGACTCGCAGCTAAGAATTTTACAATGCAACAATCTGTTTCAGGTTCTGATAGAGTGAAATTCTCTTCCGATGGCCATCCGACTGTCTTCTGCGCATATGGTTCACATGGTATGTGGACAACCAATAACGAGCATGTATACAAAAAGATTAAGTTGGGAGAGAGGCTGACCGATTACACATCAACAGGCACAGCATGGAACACGTGGAATAAGTTAATTTTGATCCAACACAAGTATAATGGCGGATATACTGGGCCCGATTCTTGGTTGAACTACAAAGGTAGATGGGGTAATAAGGAAATGGGCTGTGGATTGTTCAAAATTCTTAAAACGGTCTCAGGAGAATGCTCGCTAAACAGTGGACCAACTGGACCGAATTGGAAAAAGTCCATGAGAAACAATGCTCTAAGCAGAAAGAAATAAACTGCTGTTCTATGTTTTTGCACTGTTAATGGCAAACAACTAACAAAACATTCATTTCTTACAAATGCACCAGTAGCCACTGATCTATGCATATTTTGTTCATAAGAAACAAAGCAAATTGGCCCTGCACTAAAGGTTCTAAAACTTTGTTTCGTAACCTTAGCGCAAGACAGCTAAAACATGTTCTTGCTTATATTTTTTATTTCACTAGATCATCACATTTTATACAGTGTAAATCAACACATGGACATGAAATCCATTGATTTTCATCAGAACTTTGTCTTCTTTTTTTCCTTTTAGGGGCCTTTTAGTTGGTTAGTTGGTTAGTTACTTAGTTAGTTACTTATTTAGTTAGTTAGATAGTTAGTTTATTAGTTAGTAAGTTAGTTAATTAATTAGTTGATTAGTTAATTAAGTAATTGAATAACTAAGTAACTAACTAACTGTAACTAAATAACTAAATAACTAACTGACTAACTAACCAACTAACCAACTAACCAAGCAACCAACTAACCAACTAACCAACCAACCAACTAACTAACTAACTAACTTGTCAACTAACTTATTCATTCCAACTGATAAGCACGCTAATTCATTATTTAACTAACTAACAAAGCTAACTAGCTATCTAATTCTAATTATCTAGCCAGCTAACTGTCTAACTAACTAACTAACTAGCTAAGTAAACTAACCAACTAACTAATTCACTTACTTACGTTACTAACCATCTAACTAACTTAGTTCAAATCAGACTACAGTATGGTTGGACACTGTTACAGAAAGGTATTGAAGTCACGTGATTTGAACCCTGACTGAACTGCACCATGCAAAAATACCTTCCCCTTGAGGCCTTGAGCTTCCTGGGAATTTCTGAAAGAGCTTGTCAATTTTCGTAAAATTTGAATAATACTTTGTAAATATTTTCGAAAGTGCGGCAGAAGAATAGCCTGCGTTGCAGACTCAACTGGTGTTTACTTCCGGGAGAGTTGAGTTGAATTAAAATTTCAAAGTTTCTCTCCCAGAGTTTCTCTTTCTACTGGGAGAGAAACTTTGAAATTTTAATTCAACTCAACTCTTCTGGAAGTAAACACCAATGAAGTCTGCAACGCAGGCTACAGAAGAAGGGAATAGAAGACCTGTGATTCTGTCTGTTCTGGTCACCGACCATGCTTGCCAACATGCCAAAACAATATAGCTACTGGCCGCTAGCCTTTGGCCGCTATGCTGATTGGCCGCTGTACTCGTTCCAACATCAACTTGCCGGTAGCCGCTCCTTGCTTTGCTTATCCATTTGCACCTTAAATGAAACAATGCAAAAATGGAGACTTTAATCTTAGATGTAAATCGAGTGAAGTGATAAATAAATGCTGTTTTTTAAGTAATTCATGGTCAAATGAAGACTACGCCAAGTATCGGTTTGAGGTTGACTGGCCATAATGTCATAATGTGGGGGCAAGTTGCCTCTCGGTTGAAAAATGACTGTCAATCAATCGAAATCAGACATAGCAATACAATTGTTTAAGAACAATGGAAAATCGCCCCACCCTCTTGGCTTGAAATTCCAAAAGATGCGTCCCTAAAAACTTTGATCATTTCAACGATTACATTCAGAAGAACACCGCAAAAGAACAAGCAGTTCGTGTTTTTAAAACTAAGATCTGTAACAGATCTATCGATCTATTACAACTTTGGAAAGAAATAAAGAAGAAAACTTCATCAAACCCACAGCGAGGGCAGTGAAATCAAGCCTGCGTCCATCATGGTTCGAGAAAGGCTTCCTTCCTTCAAGGCCTCAACAAATTCATCTCTTTGAAATGTTCTAAAACCTGGCAAAGCGTGCTTTTCATCCTTGTTGTCGTTATTCACAATTTATTGGTAAGAATAAAATCTTCATATTAATTATTACTTCTGAAATTTAAATGTTTTTCCAGCAAGATCGGAAAGATTTTGGTGTGACGGAAAACAGCTGGAAGCAAGCCCGATCACCGTTACGTTTAACGGTCTGCAAAACAGGATAAATCTCAAATTATATTAACGAAAATTCTAGATTTCCTTTCTCATATTTCTCCTGAAACTGACATTTTAATTATTTTCAACTTCTAATAAAATATTTAAGGATAATGCATGCACGATTTCATGCCCATTTTTTTTCGAACATGGATGTCCTTCTCCTTCGGGACAGCGAAGTTTAGGCCAGACAGATAAAGAGTTGTTTGGGTTTTCGAGAAGATAAAACTTATTTCTTCGCGTTTCTAATTTCTAGACAGAAGTCAAGATTGACGGAAAGCATTATTTTTATTTAATCATATAATCATCATCCCACTACTTAAATTAAGATGTTTAAAATAATTAATATTAAGTGCGAAAATTTTATTTGAGAGGATGTCTTGGACAGTCTCGTGCTTCGACTTTAATTTATTGTGCGAACTTTGCGCGGAAGGTTTTTGGTTGCAGAAAAGTTAAAAGCGCATCAAAGTCAAATAAAATATGCAGAATAATCTTAAATATGGTTTTATCAACAGTTTTAGCTTTTATTTGTCTAAATTTCAAGAAAATTCATGTTTTTTCGAGCGAAATTTTGATCGAGACAAAGAAAATTATTTTGCGCCAACAGTACGCAACATCAGCATTGGTATCCCAGCAGTCATTGTGATAAAACGTCATCATCATTACCATATTTGGTGGGACAAACAATGGCTCTTATGGTATAAATCAGATTGTGTCAAATGGCTAAAGCGCTTTACCTTATGTTTGCGTAATGTCCGTCTTAGTGAAACGCGAAATATTGTCAGGTCAAGCAGCTTGAAGAAAGTCTAGATAGTCTCCATAAAGCATCAAGTTTAAAGACCAAATGTCCCCATCCCAGGGGAGGGGGGCCAATATTTTGTTTCACCCGCCAAAACTTGAGGGCTCTTGTCAATTTCAAACTATAGTTTCTTGCTGTATGAAGAACTATAATGGACCAAAAAATAGGAATTCCGTTGAGTCTCTTTAGACTTTGCCCCTTTCATCCAAACAAAAAAAATAACTCGCTTTTTCTTGTCTTACAGTGTCATTCAATTCATCATGGCTTACAGTAAACCAACAAGCAACCAGTTCCATAAACAAGAAGACTTCTCCTCAGTTTTCAACTTCAATAACTCTCCTCTACATTCATCTGGACTTCTGAGTTCCTTCATATCAGAACAAAACGCATACAGTGCATTCCCATTTCTTCCATACCCTAAACCCCCAACAAGTTTGACTCCCCCTGGCATCTTTCCACCCTTGAAAGAGAACACAAACAGCCTTGCAAAATACACCGAGCATGCATCACATTCATCACCTGGTGAATGTATCACGGATTGCAAGATTTGCAGAACCCTACAGAGCCTAGACATTGCAGCCTTCTATGCCTCCTTCATGGCAATGTATGGTATGCCATACCGCAGTCCGCTATCACCACCATGTGACGTCAGAACAAAGAGTCCATTGGGAAGTGCATGCAGTGACTCCCAACCACCATCTCCCGCAAGTTCATCTGGTGAGGAAAGCAAAGAAGGATCATCAATCTATAGATGCCATGTTTGCCAGAAAACATATTCTCATTCAAGATTTTTAAATCGCCATTTGCAATCACACACGCCATACAAAAAACATCACTGCCCTCGCTGTGGTAAAGGCTTCAATGATGCCTTTGATCTCAAGCGACACATCAGAACTCACACAGGTATGGCTGTCAATTCTTTCGACTTTGTTGTTACCTAAGTATATTGGAGAATAGGAGGCTTTGATAGGGGTTATCGGTATCAAGTGTTTCACAAAAGGGGTACTTGCCAATTTTCTATATTGAGATTAATTGGGATGTGAGTTGGGGTTTGAGAGTTTGGTTTCCTGTACTTAAAGACTAAGGAATCATGAAGTGTGGACAGATAGAGAGAAGCATTTAGGAAGCACCAAGGTTACATGTACCCCTGTTCCCTTGAGAAAATCTCCTTGTTCCCTGGAGTTTCGTAGGAGTATTTTCAGATTGATAGTCAAGCCGATTGATAGGGAGATGTTAACTTATTCTAATTTTTTCCTATGTTCCCTTGTCCCCTTTCAATTTTGGCCATGTTCCCCTGTTCCTTAGATACAGTAAACAGGTTCCCATGTTCCCTGAAACGCCTAAACGACCCTCGCTGTTGTCCTCAATCGACTAGCACTGCTGTTGTTTCTAGGTACAAAAATCTCCAGAATTTGTATATCCTATCTAGTTATATAATAACACACGAGCCAACTTTCCTAAGTATATAAATATAGACTAGACTAGACCACAAGGAATGTACTTAGCTAGCCTTTTCAACCTTTCGCTTTCGTTTCATCAGTATTTTGCTTACAATGATTCAGGGACCTGCCCAAATCCTAAGTAACGAAGTGTGCAAAGTGTGCAATAAAAGGTCACTGTCAATCATTAAATAATAGTGAATAATCATTTCAACAGGTGTAAAGCCCTTCAAATGCAATATGTGTGAGAAATCATTCACCCAACGTTGCTCCCTTGAAGCTCATGTCACCAGAGTTCATGGTCTCGCCCACAAGTTCTCCTTCAGAGAGAGAAGGCCTAAAATTTATGTTTGTGAAGAATGTGGCCTGACCTTCAATGAAAACAGCAAATATCGCCAACACTCAAAAGAGCACCACTCCTGCAATGTCCCATCTCAATTGATGTCTTACAAGTAAATTCAAAACAAGAGGAGGTTTGGTTAAATTTTATATTGTATTTGAAGGAATAACTTGCAAAAACTGCAGTTGGGAAGAGACTTATCACAAACAAGTCCCCCATTTCTAGCAAAATGGAAGAAAAACGTCATAATGAAGTTTGGGAACCATCTATCATCAATAGTAGAATGTTGGCCTATCAATAAGGCATAGAAACTCGCATAAGAACCCAGTGGATGTAGGGCTTTTCATATTAGGCTACCATTTCGCAAGAACAAACCTAATGCATCTAGTGCTTTAATAAAGCTAGATAAATTTAGTTTCTAGTTCGAGTCTTTGCTGTTTCTGTCATAGACTCAAATGCGAAATTTCTCGTCTGTCAAATTGCAAAAGCAAAGTTTCACAGTTTTTAGGCCCTATTTGTGGTTCCCTTAATTATTTTTGTTTTTGTGGTGCGTTTTTGCAAGTTATTCATAGCTCGGTATTTTCAGTCGGAAAATACTTGATAGATATCGCTTTAGCTTTTGTAAATATATATTTGTACTCGAATTTAAAATGTTGAACATTGTCATGTCGGTTGTGTACTTAAACTAATAGCCTTTATAAGGCTGCGTAATAGTGCACAACAATTTGCCGTTATCGGCAAAACCTTTTTGTGTAATTCGACTTGTATTCGTGTGTGTTGCATCAATTTAATGATGCATGTCTTAAGAATAAAAGTATTACAGTTTTGTAGTTTGTAGTTTGTTTATAGGGTAGAACATGTTCAGGATTAATATTCAGAATGCCGCCAATAGAGGAACGTACCTTTGCATTCTGGGTGCGATTCTTTGGACAACACAACAACATTTTTCTGTAAACTTTCCAGCTTAAGTTTCGCTTTGGAAACATTTGACAGCTTCATTTCTCGGGTAGACTTGCTACACGAGTCTCTAGTTTACGCTCCCCATCTTTTGATTTGTCTCTCCACACCCAACGGTTGTACTAAAACCACAAAATCGAGGCACGTAGAGGGACTTATGTTGTAAGTCCAGCACCGACAACGTACATTGGCAGTTAGGCCAAAGATTAAATATGAAGATATTTTCCTGATTTTGTAGGGGATTCGCGTCGAATTTCTTTGCCTTTGATGGGCTAAACAAGCCAAGCCAACAACGCTACTCATTCACCAACCTTTAATTGTGAAACAAATCGTTCCTTTCAAACTGTGTCAATTCATAAAGCACAGCGAAACTTCAACATTAAGAACTTGTATTGGTCAAAAAGTGCGCACTCATTGTCTGAGAAAGGCTTGTCTGAGCAAGCAAGGACTTCTCAATTTTGAACATGTTCTGTTATTGTTCTTTAGATTAGTTCCTTATATACTGTCATACGTCTTTCAAGGACCTAAACCGTTCATCCACAGGTTCAACCGTACATTCATTCATTACCACGCCCTTCTATTCATCTTTCTGCAATTCGTACTTTCTAAAACCCTTTGGAAGCATGACGTACTTAACCTTGCACAACTAAATGAGGATTTTTCATGTCTTTCATTAACGATAAAGTTGGGTTTCATCAGTTACTCATCATTTTTAAGTGCTTAATTACTTTTCAACCAAATGGTCAAATTTTCGTTTATTTCAACCCCAAAATAAGCCACAAAGCTGGCCCAACTTATAGTGTCACCACAAAGCATACGTCAAACGATATTTTGCTTTCTGTTATCGCCATATTTTGACTTTATTTTTCATGCTTTCCATATTCAATTTGGTCACCTCTCGTATTGATAAGATAGCTGGAATCATTACAGCCCTCCCAACCTATTTTCTACGAATTAAACATTTCCGTTTTGGTTTTTACAAGTAAATTTTCTACCTTGATTTCTATGCGTGGTTGGCGTTGTGGTTTCTTGGTATCGAAGTCTTTGGTGATAACTGCACAAAGTCCAGTCTTGACTACCATTATGAATATTGCTCATGTTCATTACGCATGCGTGTTAGCAAATATGTTGTCATATGGAAGGAATCTGATTTTTTCGCGTATTTCCTATACCCAGCAGTGTCTGACTGTTTTGTGGCTTTAATTTCATAAATTTCACAACACATAACGTTGGCTGGCTAAACACAATAAAACCGTATCAATATTTTCTCTGTGGCTATTTTCTACCCATGGGTTTCTGATTCTTGTCTGCTTAATAACAGTAGATTTGTGGTGAGCCTTAGAGAACAGTTGTGGCTTGAAGGATCTTTTGATCTTAAAGACCACACTGACGTCTCTTATCCACTATTTCAATGAATCATGCTATGTTTTGCTCCGTTTTGTGTTCACATCAAACGGCCTTGTTTATTGTTCAATTCTGATCTGTTTTTTAAGCAACGGTGAAGCCGATTTGCGCTGATTACATTCAAACAATAACATGACCATATATGGTAAAGATTCTTGGCTCGTTAACTATGGTGTCTTTGATTTCTCGTCTAATCTAAATGAAAAACATCTTGTTTTCGACTGAGATTTTCTTGTCACACCCATACAGTTTGATTTCCTGTTTTTCTAATCCTTTCTATAATAGGCAACGTTTTCATCGTTAACAGAATTAACAGCACTCATAAGCCATATCTAAGTACTTCATGTAAACGACAATATCATCTCTGTTCTCCCCAAAATATCGTCCATTGATCAACGGTTAATATCGTTAATGCTAAGGTCTGGAAGTGCAGTTTCCTCTTAGTTATATTGCCCGTATATCCTATTTAGTTATATTTTGTAATGCTTATGTAATATAGTAACTTTTAGACTGTTTATATTAAACAAAAGGCATTTGCCCGTAAGGCTATTGTGCTTTCAGTTTTTGCATAGAAATGAATTCTACACTGTCGTATCTTATTGGGGCTCTGTAAGCACCACGTGATAAATTACACGTTTTTGGCAAGGAAACACTTTATTAGAAACCCGGCCTAATCACTCGCAGAGGTGCCTAAATAATCCATGCCATATACAGTACTTATGTTTGCCATATTTCTAGGTTTTGTATGTTTACGTAACAATAGACTAACGATTGACATCTAACCATTGAGATGACGAATTTCTGACGCTTTCCAACTAGATCTCAGCAATTTTAAAGCTGCAAATAGAAAAATTTGTTAATCTTAATGTCAGAGACCTTTTTGAGCCTCAAAACTTTGGGGTCTGGGAAGAACTAAGCTAAACCACGTTACAATTATTCATTATCTTCTGCTGGTTTGAGCTTGAGTTCCTCATGAAAATGGTTCGTTAGAAAAGAACGTGTACGTGCAGTGCAAGTGGAACCCTTAGTCATGACATTAGTAGAAATCATTTCTATGCTTCGTATTAATATTTTTCTATTATTATTAATCGTTAGGCGCTGACCAAACAATCAAACATTGTTTGTCAAATATGTGAGAATTGCTAACCACTCGTTTGAACGTTTTGCTGCGTCACAAAACATTTCTAGACGAGCAAAATTTGCTGGGCAATGTTTTTGAAAAAACTCAGCAACCCTGTTTCCTTGAATCAAGCAAAAAATGTTTGACGAGCAATGTTTTACGACTTGGCAAACGGTAAAACATTTTGCTTGACATACAAACTTCAAATGTTTAACAATGTTTGATCGTTTTGCCAGGACCATCGTTGTTATTAACCAGACGTTTTTCTTTGTCGTAATGTTTAGTACCTTATTCATTTACTCTTGCATTTCTATTTTTATATATATCTTTCTTTATATATTCTTACATAGATCTCTTTGCGTATATATGGAGATAGTTATTGTTTAGAAAACTAATTTAGAATAAACAGTCCTGTATGTTCTTTATAAGAATCAAGCGTGTGGATTGCATTTTAGAGTAGAAAAAAAAACGTGTCAGAAAAATCGTTTTGTAGATTGTATAATAGAACATTGTTCAGTCAGAATTGTGGACTAAGAATTCAACATTTAGTTGAAGTGATGTTTTGCTTCATGGAGAAGGCAGAAAACATTTGGCCTGTATTTATTTCTCGCTGCAAGAAAACAGTTTATGGAATTGGTAGATAACTGTCAATGATACAGAAACATTGAAGAAATAAATATATTGTATGGTGAAAAAAGACACTAAAAGAAGCATTTGAAGAATATTTCACAGTTGAAATGAAATTTGCTACTGGCAAGTGCAAAGATGGCATAATAATTGTCAGGAAAACTGAGATAATTTGTATCCAGATATCGAGAATGAAAACTGGATAAAATGGAACTGAAGCAAAATATTGCATATTATGAAGAAAATGTAGAGATTCAATGATGCTGAGGAGAGTCAGAGAATTTCTACTTGTCTTTGAAATAACACAAAAACATTTTGAAAATAAATTGGCCTAATCTTATGGAAACATTCACTTACTGCACTCCAAGAAGTGAATTTTCTGAAAGGAAACATTTACGAAAGAAATGTTTGAAAATTCGAAGAAGATTTGAAGAATTTTCGAGAAAGTTTTCAGAGATTGGAGTCTGAGAAATTGGAATTGGCAGAAACGGGGTAGAAACATTTCTATCGACAAAACTGAAAACATTTCATGAAGCGACAGATCGATATGTCTTAAATACTTCATGTTAAAGCTGATTTTGTGACCTGCTACATCAAGTAACATTTCTTGCAAATTTGATGGAAGAAGGTTTGACTTGGTATCAAAAAAATTGGCTAAATTAAGCTTACGGAGAGAATTTTCACTCCTTTCTTAAAAAGCATTTTGTATTCTATATCTTCTAGCTTCGTATTTTTGTAGATGCATTTTAATCAAGTGCTTTTTAGACTGTAATTCTTGATTGGTAATTTTTGTATTTTTGTTAAAAATTGCTATTTTGTACCTTTTACAATATTTTATATAACTGTTTTTGATGCTATTTTATGTACTTGCTGTGTGGAGTATAACTTTAAGATTGCAAGTGAGAACGCTTTAAATCAAAATAACTAACATAACCTTCGTGAACTTATCACAATTATCGCTCGAAAACAACCAAATCGTCCCCAGGCCCTGACCAAAGTTCCAAATATTGTTTGTCAAACATTTGGAATTTGCTTATCAAGTAATGTTTGAAACGTTTACCACCCAACACAGCTTTGCTTGACAAGCATAAATAATCAGAATTCGTTAGCAATCATGTTTCACGGGTAATGTTTTACGATGTGATGTTGTCAAACGATTAAACATTTCGCTCGACGGGCAAGTTTCAAATTGCGTGTTAAAGTGTTTCGATAGTTTGGACTGGGCCTCAGTTTTCCTATTACTTTTTACGAAAGAAAAAATTCGGCAACTGCACTATTGTTTGGTAGATTAGGCGTAGCTTTTGCTTTCTAATAACGAACAAATAAACTCGTGTAAGCTTTTTGCTGGTTAAGTTGGTTGGTTTGTCAAGTGCGCAATAAGACATTCTACTAGACTCACTACACGAATCTCTAGTTCACGCTCCCCTTATTATGATTTGTCACTCCACACTGAGCGATGGTAGAAAACAACAACAACAACATCGAGCGAAGTAGTGGGGACTTATGGAGTGAGTCTAACCTTCTACTAGAATCTGTCAGTTAATTTCCCGCCAAAACGGCTCCACCAGAGATTCGCGTGACGTCATTGGTCAACAAATGGCAACGATTTTCTCAACTAACGCTGATTGGTTCCTTTTCAACTTCTGTTCGTTTCTTCCCCCTATCGTACGTCCCCAGCCCCACTTAAACCAGCAAAATGCTTTTCGAGTTATTTAAGCTTAAATTTTTTGTATTTAACCTCAGCAGACTGGTGCTGCATATCTACCCTTAGTTTTTTACTATTTCGTATTTATAGTTTGTAGCATTTTTAATGATTTTTCATGTATGCCTATTTTGATAAAACTATTTATTTTTTCTGTCTCTTTCTATTTTGCTCTTGCTGCCCAATAAATTCAATTCAAGATGCCCAGCACTTATGAGCTGAGTTGCTAGATTTTAATGGGGCAACCTTGCAAGACAACGGGCTATAGCGCTTTCGCGTGCAATAAAAACTGACAAAAACTGCGCCACACCATAGGATACCAACTCAACTAGATACTAGTAGTACCTTAGGTGGATAGATACTTCAGTAGGTAGATATTACTATGTACACTAAATAGATAAATACTTTAAGTAGATACACCCTTTTTATAAGAATATCCTAATTTTTGCCAAGGCTTGAACTTTTCCATTGTTATTCTTAAATTTTCCTTGTTTTTTGGCAATTTTGAGCCGGAATTTTCTTATAGACTGTATTCTTATAAAGAAAAAAGAGTGTATGTGCTACTAAATTATGTAGATGCTACTTAGATCGAAACTAAAGATAACAGATGAATACTATAGATAGATACTTAAATAGATAGATAGTACCAAGTATATAATAAGAAAAATAATTATACTTTAAGCAGAAAGATCCTGCTTAAGTAGATAGATACTACGAGGATATGCACGCTACCCTACCGACTAGATACTACATAGTAGTGCCCACCTTAAATACAGTAGATACTTATAGTAGCGAGTTGTAGCGTGTGATACCATCGACCAAATATAAGAGCAAAGATATAAAAAGATTCATTATCAAGAATAAAAAGAATTCTAACATTGCTTCCCACCTTAATACTGAGAAGCAGTACACGCTACTACCTTAAGTATTATGCAATACTGTGCAACACCACATGCTGCCACCTTAAGTATGATGAAATTCAGGGGCAACCACCAAGAACAATGAATTTCAAAGTTTTTCATCAGCCGTCTTCCGCGTTCTCAAAATACAAGTGAAAACAACTCCCAGGCTATCTTTCAGACGAAAAACGTTTGCGTAAATGTTGGTGGCGAAAAGTTGAAATTTTTCGAAGGTATGTGTCTACTATGCTGTTTATTTCAAACTTGTTATATTCTTTATACTTTATACTTATATTTATCAATTTATATTTATCAAATTCTGTTTTTTTTAACACTTCTAATAAAGAACATCAACGAAGCAAATTAGCTCAGAAACAATTATCACGTCATGACAGTTCGAGTGTGAGACGATAGAATTCTAAACTTTTTATATATTTTATCTCATAAAGCAAGAAAAGCCAAAAACAGCTGATTTTGCCGGTAAACATACTGTACAGTGTAGTCTAGGCCCACTTGTTTTGTTGCTTGTCATACTATGACTAAAACATGGAACGGTGAATGATGGAATGAAACGAGCGAAGGACATGACGGAATGGAATGTTGGAACAATGGAATTGTGGAACATAATGATGGAATAGAATTATGTAATGAAATATTCATTTTATGCCATTCCTTTTTAGATCATGTCTTCACGAGATGACGTCATCGTTTTATCGAACTTCGAGGAGTTATTCAATAATGAATTACAGAAAGAAACAATCGTCGATACTCGTCAGATAGAGGCTATAAGCTGGAAAGAGGTTACTCCACATTTGGCCCCTATGCTGACGTCAAACCATATTTCAGTTTTGCTTGTGTCTTGCGAATTCTACCAAGAAGTTGTGGGTAGGTTAAAATCTGAGCTGACCAATATTTTTCAAAGAAAATATGGCGAATCTGTTGTTATAAATGGACGATCTGTTCCACTGAATCGATTTTTCAATTTTAGTTTTGTTCTCAATAAAGTTGTATCATCTTCTAAAAAGACAGTAAATGAAAATGAACTGCAAAAGTTTACGAATTTGAAGGAAATTTTGAAAGATGTTAATGAATTACATGATAGCTTTCCTATTATCGGCGAGGTCTTATTTCATGCTGCAAAATCAGTTCAGAAAAGAAATCGTAAATATGTTGAAATTCAGAAAAAATCTTCACAATTCAAGAATTCTGAGAGTGAAAATGATGAAAAATGCCTTGAAATTGTCCAGAAAGATGGCTTAAATGATGATGGAACTGTTGACGAATTTCAAAGCAGTTTGCGAACTGTAGTAAAAAGAAGGAAATTAAAATCAGTAATTAAAAACTCGCAAAAGTAACTTCTGAAGTAAGTGAAGAATTAAATGAAGATGATGAAGAAAACATTGGAGCGAATTATAAACAGAAATGCTATATTTGTAAAACACGTTACAGCCCTTTTACAAACTCGAATGAATTTTCAAATAGATATACACGTCTTTGTTATGCTTGCAGCAAACATAACAACGAAATGCGAAATGCGAGGTCTAATTTATCTGGCAAATATGCTATTGTAACAGGAGCGAGGCTGAAAATTGGTTACGCGACCGCATTGAAGCTGCTTCGTGATGGTTGCTATGTAATTGCGACCACACGGTTCCCACATGATGCTGCGCAGAGGTACAGCAAAGAAACTGATTATGACGTATGGTGTGATCGATTGAAGATTTATCCAATAGACTTATTAAATATTGCATCAGTTTATCGATTTATTGAATATGTAAAGAGAACGTTACCTTATTTGGACATACTTGTCAACAACGCAGCACAAACAATTAGTCGCCCTTTGGATTTTTATAAACATCTTTTTGAACTAGAAAGATCAGATCCCAAGCTACTTGATGTAAAACAGCAGAAACTACTTGTTGACGGAATTCACCTCTCTTACCCTGAGACGCCGATTGGCGAATTAAAGTTGCCAAGGAAACGACGGTATGAAGAAGGAGCGGCTCAAGATGGCGGCTACATTGTTACATTTCCGTCAGAAGAATGTTGCTCTTCATCAAATTCAGATTTTTCAAAAGATCAAGCATTGGTATCAACAGAAGCGAAAGGTGAGATGCACCTTTTGCATCGAAACTGTTGTAAATCTCGTTTTTCGAAGATCTTTTCCTAGCACTTCTTATTTTAACTAATTATTTAACTATTTAAGTAAACTGCCCAACTAACTTACTAACTTACTAATTAACTTACTAACTAGCTAAGTAACTAACTAAATAACTAACTAACTGACTAACTAACTAACTAACTAATTAACTAACTAACTAACTAACTAATTAATTAATAAACGAACTAACTAACTAACTAACTAACTAATTAATGAACTAGCTAACTAACTAAGTAACTATCTACCTTACTAAGTAACTCACTAACTAACTAACTAACTAACTAACTAACTAACTAACTAACTAACTAACTACCTAACAAGCGAATTAACTAACTAGGTAACTAAAAATTAACAAACTAACAAAAACAAATTATTAGAAATTGGAATAGCCAATTATTCCATGTAATCATCAGTGATTGGTGATTATGATAAGTGATCATTGATCATTGTTAATAATTGATTTATCTCCTTCCAGAAACCAATTTAAGCATGAAGCAAGAGAAAGCAACAGAATCATTGCATGAGGGAGTTCTATCACCACCAAAGAAACCAAGAAATGAAATATTTCCTAATGATAATTTAGATCAAGATGGCCAACAGGTCGATTTACGAGAATTTAACAGCTGGCGATATACACTTTCTGATGTGCCCTTCAAAGAGCTAACGGACGTTTTAACAATCAATACTTTGGCTCCTTTCATCCTGACATCACAACTGCGAACATTAATGTGCAAAAGCCCTTCTGAGAACAAATTCATCGTCAATGTATCAGCCATGGAAGGACAGTTTCATCGAATGAGTAAAACCTGCGATCATCCACACACAAATATGGCAAAAGCTGCGTTAAATATGCTAACAAGAACAAGTGGCCTGGAGTTATTTAATGATGGTATTTATATGACAGCAGTTGATACAGGATGGGTGACAGATGAGCGTCCATTTCAAAATGCAGAATACGAAAGAATTGTCAATAAATTTGAAGTTCCGTTGGATTGCATTGACGGAGCAGCGCGTGTTTATCATCCTATTTTTCATGGACTGCAGCCAGAGACGCAGCCGTATTTTGCAGTGTTTTTGAAAAATTATAAACCTTGTCCGTGGTAATTTTATGAACCCGTAATTAAATTAAAGGAGGTACTTCTATTTTATACTTCGATACTCTTAATGTATAACTTATTCTAGGAGAAATTTTTAAATATTTTTAGATTAGTGCTCCTCTGACGCTTTTAATACATTCAAATTGATACATTTACATATAAGTTATTAAAACGGAATATTTTAATGTGCGCTATAGCTTACAGATTTTATATTATTTGAAATTGCGCAAAATAGCCTTGTCTTTGCATGGTCTTTGGAATTCCTTGAAAATCCTTGGAAATTAGACATGATCAAATAACAAAGCAACTTTCTACATTCAGTTTCATGCCGAGAGACTGCCAGTCGTTATGCAACTCTTTAGCTAACAATTTACCTAACTAACTAACTAACTAACTAACTAACTAACAGACTAATTAACTAACTTACCAACTAACTTACTAACTAACTAACTAACTAACTAACTAACTAACTAACTAACTAGCTAACTAGCTAACTAACTAACTAACTAACTAACTAACAAACTAACGAATTAAGTAACTAACTAACTAGCTAACTAATTAACTAACTAACTAACTAGCTAACCAAATAATTTATTAACTGGCTAACTAACTAGCTAACTATTTAACTAACTGACTAGCTAACTAGCTTACTAACTCACTCACTAACTAACTAACTAACTGACTGACTAATTTACTAACTAACTCAACCAATCAGCAAAAGGCGGAAGGGATCCCATTCCGCCCACCTTCTGTTGTTGGTGCCCAGTCTTCTATGACCTTGTGACGTAATTTCTTGTATTTTGATGTGGCACTGGACAGGTATCCTGTTTTCAAATCAGCGAGAACAACCCAATATTTTCAAGGAAATTCCGCTAAAAGAAATGTAGAAAGGTAAAGTTTTACTGTTAAGTCATGGTTTATCAATGCCATACTCAATATACCATTAATTGTTTTGACATAACTCAGAAAAAATGGAGTTCTAAACGGTCTTTTTTGCTTCATTTGCTTAGGCCAATTTAAAAATGGCCTAAGTTATAACATGGTACAGTTAACTATCAGAAAACTCATCTGTTCGACTTTGATTTTAGTGAACTGAAAAAAAAATTGGAAGAAAACAGGTAGTGACACTTCTCGGCACTCAAGATGGCAGTAAGTACACATTTAGATAGAAACAATTATTTTTCCTTTTTTCAATTTAAATGTTTTAGTGTTGCTTTGTCACATCATTCCAGCGTCTTCACAGGTCAATGTGAAGATTTTTTGATGAACAATGAATAAAAACACCCTCTGGTATTTTTCTGTTGAATATTTTCCCCCTAGTCGACCCTTTTGAGGCATTACCGTTTGATTACCCATTACCCATAATGTCCACAAAATCATCCTCTATATGGTGAACTTTCCTCTGGGCATCGCTGCAGAGGAGCACCAAAAAGAGATACAAGGAATCTCTCAAGAAGCCTCTGTCAACATGTGACATCAACTATCGACAGTGGTCAGCCCTTGCCACCAACCCAGATGCCTGGTGACCCACCGTTCATCAGTCAACCTCCTACTTCGAGAACAATCACAGAGCTGCCCTCACGGAGGAGAGAAGTAGACAGAAAAACCGTTATTTTATCTGCTCTCCTGTAATGGAGGACTTCCAACAACCCCTTCTATCTCTATTATGATTTTAGGATTCAAATACTCCATCGAAAATGGGAGGAAAATTGGACAATCTTCCAAAAGAAGAGCTGATTAAATATATAAGGAAACAAGTAACACAGATAAAAGACCTAAAGAAGAAGAATGAAGGTAAAAGTTAAACATATTTGAAGACCAGTGTCAGAGATCTATTCCCATAACACTATTTACAGATTCAGTATTTTGTGCCTGGGTACCAATTGCCCTGGATTGGCCCTGGATAGTAATTATGAATAATCATCACATGGTGTTTGAAAACACAGCTGTTCGGACCAGCAACGGCACAATCTGATTGGTTCTTTTTAATCACTCTGTAGAAGATGGGCTTTCATGCCACATCGACTGGTGTTAAAGTTAGATATTCTACATCAAAATTTGAAAGTATTCTATTTAATTTTGCAGCACCATATAATAAAGCCTCGCTACGTTTCATCCCTACATCATCCTTTTGTCCAAATATTTTCCAGCATTGACCTTGCAATCATTCAATAACGGCATTAAAAATTTTATGTTGCTCGCTTTGGCATACACAATTTCAAGTTATCCAAATTTGCTTCTTTAGATTTGAATTTGATGCTTGGACATGAGAAAAAAGAAGTTGAAAAATTATCACAAGAACAGAAGGCTTGGCTTTCAAGAGGGGTGACTGCAGAGTTTGAGAAGAAAGAAAAGGTAAAAAAATCAATTACACACTTTACATGTGGGGCGAGAAATTATCTACTAGGCTATAATAGACGATTCCCAAAAAGATGGCACCAGGAAGCATCTGACCAACATTGTTTTTTAACGGAATTTACTATGAGTCTATAGATATTAAATTTAAACACAATGTATCATGGTATAATGGCCCCCACACCATATTTAGAGGAATTGTCTCTTTGGATACAGTTTATCCAGCTGGCAGCAAATAGGTATTAAGATGGAATTCACATCGTGGTAAAACTTTCACACCTTTTATAAATAAAGTTTTTGAAATTGAATAAATAGCTAGGGTTTGGTTGTCCTTTAAAAGTTCATTGGTTTTTAATACCTATCAAATATGTCAGAGTAACCATTGTACTATTATTTTTAGCTTGAGAAGAAAGAACGAGAATTACAAATGGCTGCTCAGCTTGGTCAGCAGATGTTAGTGGAAAATGACGAATGGAGAAGAAAATGTGAAGATTTAGAGAAACAACATTTTGAAGTAGAACAGGTCAGTTCCTTGCTCTTCTGATTGATTGAATATTCTATAAGAACACCATTTATAAGAGAAATGGTAAGTGAGATTTGGGTCATATCTTAATGAAGCATTAGAGACTAATTTGTTACATACAAAAGTAAATTCTGGTGGTGTAAAGTACTGGCCAGGAAATCCACTCTATTCACGGAAGGAAAATCTCGATGTCGAAAAATTTCGCTGGCAAACCGTTAGACAGAATATCTCTGGGTTTAGGGACCTTTTCTGCGTCTTCTTTTTTCGGAAGAACTTTGGAGACTTTGGAGAATTTGGAGACTTTGGAGGCTCGAAACTCTTTTGAGCTTTTCTAACGACTCCAGAGCTGGAAGATTCCTCAGACTTGCCAGAATCGTTACAAAGTCAACTTTTCTAAAGTCCTCCATTTTTTCATGAAAGTGAATTTTTTAGCGTATGGAATCGAACATCTCCGAAGGCAAGGTTGAAGATGCTGTGGCATTGTGGTCTCATCGAGCTAGCCCCTGGTGTCAGGAGCTCAATGAGATGGGGGCTGGAGCCCAAGCCATGGTAGCGTCACAGCCAGGGTCGAGGTCTCCCTAGTCATCTGAATCTTCTTCTGAGATCTTAGCGGCTGGTGCCAAATACACCATTTAACCTTCACATATACCTTCACCTATGTCAGCATCCCGAAAAATGCACTCTCTAACGCTGCAGAACGGATAGAAAAATCATGATAAGTTAAGTTCTCTATAATGGAATCTTTGTTTCAGGAATTGAAGGAAGAAATTCTTCAACTCAGCAAAGAAAAGGAATCGATGGAAAAGACAATTTTGATGATTCAAGATGAATATAAAACAGCAAAACTGGAAGCACAGGTTTAAAAATTGTTGTTGTTTTGATTTTTGATTTCTGAATCAACTTTGTTTGCTAATAACTCAGCCTTCCACTCAGCCGTCAATTTGAGTAAGAAAATCGTTTACTTACTACTGTTTTTTCACTGAATCAGTCAAACTGGCACAAATTTCACCAATCGCGCAGATTTGCTTTCTTAGATTGACCAATGAGGGACGAAGTTTGTGAACTTGATTCAGTTTTTAACTTGATTACACTGGTTAAACTCGCAAGTGTGAATTGGACAACGCGACTCTCGAGGTTTTAATTGGCTATTTTCAGAAGCTTTTTGTGTGTCTCGAATTGATTACTTTATAATGATATTTCAAGTTATCAATTTTTCTCTTTAGAAAATGAAGGAAGCCTTGGAAACCTCTGCTATAGAGCAAGATAAAGAACATGTTGAATGGGAAAAAGAGAGGAAAGAACTAAATAAAAGATTGAAGGTAACTTTATGCATCAAATGCTGTTTTAGTTGTGTGTAGTTTGTTTGCTATCTTTTTAATATTTGAGTTCGTTTTTGGTTTTATTTCAGAAATTCCTTTTCTTAAGACTATGTTTGAATTGGAGAATCGCGTTTAGTAAGGAACTCGTACTAAAATTTTTTGAAAATTTCTTTCTCATAAATAATCGAGTTAAAAGCTTTAAGGGCAACTTCATTGCATAATTTTCTTTTGCTTGGCTTCGATGATGAGTCCCTTAGTCAAAGCGGTATCTGCACCATAAATCGATTATTTATGTTTGAACCTTCTTCCGTAGGATTTGGAGAACGATGTCACAAGTTTGAGGTCAGAAGGAGGAGGAGGAAATCAAAAAGACCTTTCTGCAAAAAACAAGGTTAATTGAGGAATATGTTTTTGCTTAAATGGAGAGGACTGTTTTGATAAACATGCTAGTACTATTCTATTTAATTGTCTAATGTTTTCTGTTCATCATTTCAGGCTCTGCAAAAGAAGTGAATGCATTACAACTGCACATTGATGCATTGAATGAAAAAGAAAAGGAGATCGAAGTTCTAGATTTAATCAAGAAAGAAAATGAGGTATATACCATTAAATGTCTATTAAGCTCTGGCTTACCTCTTCTTCTTCATCTTCTTCTTTAACTTCTTCACCTTTTTCTTCTTGTTCTTATTCCTTTTCTTCTTTGTCTCCTACTTCTTCTGCATCGTTGTCCTCTTCTACTTCTTTTTCTTCCTTGTCTTCTTCTTCTTCTTCTTCTTCTTCTTTAGCTACTTCTTCGTCTTCTTCTTCTTCTTCTTCCTTGTCTTCTTCTTCTTCTTCTTCTTCTTCTTCCTTGTCTTTTTCTTCTTCTTCCTTGTCTTCTTCTTCTTCTTTTTCTTCCTTGTCTTCTTCTTCTTCGTCTTCTTCTTCTTCTTCTTCCTTGTCTTTTCTTCTTCTTCTTTAGCTACTTCTTCGTCTTCTTCTTCGTCTTCTTCTTCTTATCGATACTTATTGTATCCATTGTTTATTAAAACTTCCATGCTTTTTACAATCTTGAATTTATATCAGATTTAACCAATGACTGTTTTAAGCCTTAGAATAAATCTTCGATCTTCCTGATGCTTGATAAGATTTACTGATTAGCATGTAGATTTGTAATGGTAATAGTAGTTATTGACAAGACATTTTTGATGTTATTTTCTGCAGGTTTTTTTCTATATAAATTCTTTCTGTTCTTTTTAAGGAATTAAAGAGAAAAATGGAGGATGATGTTGTGGAACTTAAAGAACTGAATGGCTCAGTGAAATATCTGCAAAAAACCTGTGATACATTGAAGGCAAAGAACGAGGTTAGTAGCCATGTTTTAGGCCCTGACCAAACGATTAATATTTTTTATCAAACATTTGAAATTTGCTTGAACCGTTTGGCTACGTCGCAAAACATTGCTAGTTTGAAGAATTCTTTTCTCGTGACAGGCGAAAAATGGTTTTGCAATTTTTTAAAGTGACCAAGTGACCAAAAGGTCAAACATTGCTTTTTGAGCAAATCTCAAATGTTTGACCAACAATGTTTGATCGTTTGGCCAGGGTTTTAGTAGATACATATTCTAACTTCTTGATGCCATTATGCTTACATCATGCATGAAAAAAATTGTGTATATTAGTATCCTTTAGTATAAGTGACTCCACTAGCAGTCCAATTCCCAAATACCAGAAATTTTTCACTTTGATCAATTACATATGCGTCCAAGAAATCTTCTACTTCCTTCTTGGAAAATTCTAATTTGAAACTTTGATGTTCTAGGAACTGAACAGCTTTGTTGATATGCTAAGTGTCGAGAGAGATGGAAGTAACAATTATGCACAGGTATGTCGTCAATGTATTTTTAATCCTTCATCTTTTTTGTTGAAGGCGCTGTAGCTTGTTGTGTCAAAACTCAGCGAGGCCGGGGTTTGAGCCCCAGCTACGGTAGCGCCACAGCTAAGGTCGAGGTCTTGATTAGTCAATCTACTACTGAGATCTTAGTGACTGGCGCTAAATACACCATTTCGCCTTCATCTTCAATTCAAAATGGGAATTGCAGGATTTGGAGTAGCGGATATAGTTTTAGAGAAAACTTGAGAAATTGTAAGCCTGGTTGCTCTCCTGATAGTAGATTGCAGAACCCAACAGGGAAGGGAAATCCTACGAAACCGTGTTAGGAGAATTCTACCCCGCGAGTTAGTGAATCCTACCCACAAAGTAAGGTGAATTCTACCCATCGGTTGAAGGAATCCTACCCACCGAGTAATGGGAATCCTGTCTCCTTGGCCGGCCTTATTCATAGCGGTGGTCGGCTGTGATTGTTTGCAGACATTGTTAGTCATTTTGGGCGATCATTACGACTAGGACTCTTAATAATCCTGTTGCCAGATGACCCATTTTGTAGAAAATTGGCATGCAAAGTCAAAGAACCCTCGTTCAAGACTTTCTAGTTGTATTTTTCTGTTAAAGCTTCTGAATACATCAACTGATAACTTATTTTCATCAAAGCATTTCTTATCTAGCAACTTTCTCAAGAATTGAGCAAAAGTAAGGAAGATAGAGAAAAGATCTTAAAGTCATTAAAAACTGTTAAAGGAAAACTTGAAAAATCAAGCTCTGCGGAAGAGGTAAGGATGACTTTTTTGATTGATCTTCTTCTTCTTCTTCTTCCTCTTCTTCGTCTTCTTTTTCTTCGTCTTCTTCTTTTTCTTCTGTGCTTTTCCCCATGTTTTCCATCTTATTTAAAGCATTAACCATGCCACTGTTCTTTTAAATTCATTTTTCTCACATTTATTCTCTGTTAGTTCTTTTACCGTTTTGTTTTTAGGAATTGAAGCATCATCTAACTGCAGTCACATCAGAAAAGAATGAATTACAACTGATTGTAAAAAATGTCCAAAGAGAAAAGAAAACACTTATGCAGTCAAATAAAGTAAGATTTATCAATTCAGTTTGATAAATTTTCAATGGTAATATTAGAGAAAATGATTTAATTGTTAAAATGCTGACAAAATTTCTTTCATTTTGTTATAGAAATTGAAAGAGAGGCTGAAAGGAACTGTCAACAGACAGGCATCAGATGAATCCAACAACGAACAGGTATGACGTCATTTTTATTCTTTCATTTCAATCATCTGTCTGTATTATTACGATAAGATGATAATAAAAATATGTATATATATATCGTTAGATATAAGCATAAACAGGTTAAAACAGATTTAAGATATAAAATGAAGGAGAGCAATTTATTATTTCAAAGATTCTTAACAAAAATAACAATGAATAAAATATCTTTTCACTTTAAATTCCAAGTTATATCTCTTAATTATGTAGGCTTTGGAGAATGCTGAGCTAAAGAAAGAATTAAATTCAATAAAAATTAAACTTAGAGATCACGGTGAAAGATTTTCTAATGAAAAACAGGTGAATCTTGAGTTTAAATTATTAAAATTAAAGATTAAACAATTTTAGCTTCAAATTTACTGTTTAACTTTGACAAATCTTGTTATCTTTGAATCTCGAGTTCAACTCGTAACTAATTAAGGCATTTTTATAAAAGGAAATAAATAAACAGTTAGAAGAAACTAAACATAAATTGGAAAATCTGCAACAAGAGCTGAAAGATAAAGAAGATGAATTTGAGAAAACTTTAAAAGAAAGTGAGGTAAATTAGAGAATTTAAAAGTCTTAAAAGCTAAAAAATAAAATTGTTAGCTAAGGATAATGGTTGTTGCATGTCTTATGAGATTGCATGAATGCCAATAATTGTCTAAGTTTTGAGTGATGTGGTTAATTTTACAAAAAACCAAGTAAACGTTTAATTACCTTAACTAGAAAAGAATAAAGTTTAAAATCAAGTAAAAGCCTTCCAGAACGAAGAGGATTGCTTTATGTTGCATCATAACAAGAACTATTTTAACATAAAACTGTCTGACTTTAAAATTTCAGTCGTTTTAGTAAGAACTTTTCTAGAAAACACTATAGGCAACACTTGAGGGGAGTAGTAGATAACGAAGAGTTTCTTTTATACGCTTAGCTTTGTTGCTTGAAAATAATCTGCAGAAAATCGTTTTTCTAGCTGAATGTGGTTGGTAAACTGAATCAATCTGACAAACAATCTCCTTCAGTTTTCTGATTGGTTAGCTTTATCTCTTCTTTTCTTATTGGCTAATTTTATCCCTTCCTCATTCCTGATTTGCTACCATAATCTCCATAGGATGACAAGGCGCAAGTTGCAAAGCTGCAAGCACGTGTCGATGAACTTGTGTCTACTCTGCAATCTTTGAACGAAGAAAAGATGGTACATCACACTATATTCTATTATTGTATATTTTACCTATTCTAATAAAATGAATCTGTCTTTACATCCATATTATATCTATGAGTGGCATACCACAATAGATGGGATTCGAACCTGTACTGCATGATCTGATCATGCAGTCCAGGTTCGAGTCCAATCTATTGTGGCATGCCACCTGTGGAAAAATCTATCATAGCCTTTGCCATCCATGACAAATATGTCCAAATTATATCTATGTATATCGATATCTATGCTGTTATATATTTTGTCTAAAGACCTGCGTTGATTTGTTATATACGTACATATAAATGCTTTAAGCTCTTATGCACCATTTAAGTAAATTAAAAACACGGTTTTAATGATAAAGATTCTTAACTCTCTTTAACATTAGATTATTACATGGTTAACAAATATAATAAAACAAATTTAATAACAGAGCTATATTAGTAATTATTGCAATACGTGTGTGTTGATAGATTATAATAATAACATAATGTTTATTAATGTTTTAGCACCAAGAATCTGAGATTGAAGAATTATTTAAAGCACAGGATGAATTACAAAATAAATATGATAATGAATGCAAAGAGAAAAAAGTAAAAATACATACTGCAATTAGTTTTTATTCATCTCATTTGCTAATCAAGTTTAGAGTAAACCAAAAGTGTCTCAAACCATAAAATAGTCTTTGAGTTGTACAAAACTTCAAAATTGCGATGAATAGCGGAATCATTTTCGGGCATACTTAAAAGCTTTTTTCGTCTGACACTCCTCAGAGTATGAACGTCAGAAACAGACCGAAACAATAGACTAAGGCGGAATTTATACCCAGATGCGGCTCGAAATGCACCAATCAGAAAGAACGAAAAGCTGAATTGGCATTGTGTTTTAAACACCAATCAGCTGGTAGGATACAGCGGGAGGACCAATGAATTATTTGAAGAGTCCAAGTGAGAAAACGAACTCTTTCTGTCTACACAGAACCGGCCTTTTGGTTTTGATGTAGACAGATTCCAAAACCCCTAAGTGAAACAAAGATCTTGCTTTGCCAATTATTCTGAAAAAATCCTCGCTGTAATTTTCCGCACAAATCATAAAAATGATTATTTTGTTTGTTTTTCAGCTGAAAGATGCAGAAGTGATGCAGCTTAAGGATCTTCTAGAACAGAAAGATAAACAGCAAATCGAAAAGGTAATTCCAGATCAATCTGGTTATTGATTACGTCATGGTCACTTGTCCGGTCCATATCTGGTGTTTTTGCTCTAAGGAGAGTCAGATGAAAATGCTTTAATCATGTATCACGACTTTAATCATGTAACAATCACAATTTCGAATCTCTGTACGACTCAGAGATAATAGGGTTTCTAAATTAATCTGTTTCAAAGAGGTCTGGGTCGGCACGATGTTTTTCTGGAAGATGGCGAACATTTTGAGTAAGTTCGATTTGATTCAATTCAATTCAATTTTATTTGTAAAATACAAGTTTACAAATGAAAAGTTAAGTATGAAAATACTTTTATTCTACGCGACCCAAGAGAAGAGAAGCAGAGCTTATCTAAGCTTGGGCCGCTAAATTAAAGTTTTAAAAGTAGCATCAGCATCAATTTATATAAGGTACAATAATTAATTACAATTTTCATAAAAATCAGTTACATAGCAATTAAAGATAACACTTAAGAGTTATTAATTTAGACAAATTATCTTACTCAAGATGTCAACCATCTTCCAGAAAAATGTCATGCCGAACCAGACCTCTTTGAAATGGTCTATTGCTGATATTAGTTTTATTTGGTAAACAAGTTGCGTAACCTATTTGATATGTTTTCAATTTTGTTTATTGATTTTTTGTAGCCTTGTGGAGATTCATCAGTCTTAGGAAATGAGGAGACCAAAGGGAATGAAGATAATTTAGGATCAAACTCTCCTGCTGATAAAAAACAGAAGAAGCCCATCAGAGGAATGATGATTCAGAAAATGAGGAAATTAAACAATTGAGAATTCAATTGAAGAAAATAGAAGAAGAGCTAGATTATGAAAGACAAGAAAAGAAAGTAATTGAGTCAAATTTCAGAGAGAAAGTTTCATCTGTTGATGAATTTGAAGAAAATGAAAGAAAAATAATATTGGAAAATGAGGAAAGTAAATTAGAAATTGATCGTCTAAGGTTGGAGTTAAATGAATTAAGAGATAGATATGAAAGGATGGGAGAAGAAGGTAATGAAAATGGTTCAAAATTGAAAGATTTGGTTGGTGACAATGAAGAACTAAGAGAAAGGTTTCACAGAGCGACAGAAGCACAAAATGAAAGTGATTTGAATCTGAAAGATTTAATTGGTGAAAATGAAGATTTGAAGAATTCCTTGGAAATGAGTAAGGATTAGTCGATAATTTTGAAAGCTGTAAAGAGAGGTTGCAAGGCGAACTAAATGCAAGAAATCAGGTGTTACATGATTGTAAACAGAAGATTGGGTATTTAGAAAGTAAAGTTGAGGAGATGATTGAACAGATTACGACAGTTGAAGAAGAAAAGACAGGACATTTTAATGAGCTGAAAAGGTTGAATATTGAATTCGAAGATAAGGAGAGGCAACATGTTGAATTAGAAAGACAGTTAAATGCCATGAATGACGAGGTATCAAAATTGCGGGAACTAGAAGAAGAAGTTCGGAATTTGCAGCAGGATAAATCTGACTTCGAGACCAAGAAGGAAGCTTTGATTGAGGAAATAAATGAATATAAAAGAAAGTTAGAAGAAAGTGAAGAAAGATGTGTCACAATGGTTCAGTGTAACTCAGAATTGGAAAGAAAATTGAAATTTTATGAGGAAGAGTTGAGTGATATGAGAAGAAAAATGGAATCGCAGAAAGAAAATGATGATGAAGAAGAGAACAGCATGAAAGAAAAAGAAGCAATTATTATGGATTTAAGAATGAAGGTAAATGAGTTAAAAGAAGTGGAAATTGTGAAGAAAAATGATGTTGCTGAAAATGCAACTTTGCAGGAAAAAGTATCGAAACTTAAAGAAGAAATGGAAATGATGAATGATGACAAACAGAAGACAAATTCTGAGTTTGCAAATTTGATAGAAAATCTGCAAAATGACAAGTCAAATCTTGAAGAATCATTGTCAAGTGCTCAAATCAATGTTACCAATTTGGAGAGGAAGAATTCAGAGTTAATGTTCGAGTTAGTGGAGAAGAATAACATTATGAATAAGTTAAAAGAGGAGGAAAGAAAGTCAATTGAATTATGTGACAGAATCGAGATGATTTTCACAGAAAAGGAAAAACTACAAGAAAATTTAAGTGAAGCTATGGTTTTCGTTAAGGAATTACAAACACAGATAAAGGATAATGATGATTTAGGTAATCAGTTAAAAGAAGAGCTAGCAATGAAGACAGTTATTATTAAAGAGAAAACACAGTTAATCATGGAAAAAGAGAATTTTGTTGTTGGCCTAAATGATGAATTACAAGGTTTGAGGGAAAAATTGCTCTCTGCTGATGAAAATATGAAAACAGAGCAACAAGTTGTTGGGGATTATGAAAGGAAGATTAAAGATTTAGAAGGGAGTTGTGAAGAGAAAAGCAAAATTTAAGGCTATTGGAAGAAGATTTGGAACTTGAAAAGCAGAGAAATGTGGAGTTGAGGTCACAGCAGGAAACATTGAGTAGGATTGTTGAAGAGTTGAGTGCAAAATTGAAGTTTGCAGAAGATGGAAGTTTAATGTTAGCAGAAGAAAAGAAAGAACTCTCTGGTTTACTTGATGTAAAGACTTCAGAAAGTAATGAGCAAGTCAGGAAATATTCAGAGTATGAAAAAGAGATTGATATGTTGAAAATGGAGTTGTCTGAAGCGAAGCAAAGTGAATCAGAGTTAAAGGAACTGAAAGAAATATTGGAGGATAAAAGAGCAGAATGTTTGGATAAGGAAAATAAGTTGTTTGAATTTGGAAATGTGATAAAAGAGAAAGATTCTGTTATTGAAAGAATGGAGATTGAGATATCAGAAATCAAAGAAGTATTGAAGAATAATGCTGATGGATCTGAGTGCAACGAGAAGCAATTGATTGTCTTGGGAGAGGAATTGAAAAATGCAACGGAGAAAATCGGTATGTTATCATTCCAAATACATTATTTGCAACCACTGTTTGTTTGTTGTCTCGTGCTGAAGTTATGTCTGGTGCTCTTTTGTGTAAGGATTAAAATATGTTCGAGTGGAAAAAAGTAAAACAGTAGTATTAGAAGGAAACTGATGGCAAAGTTTGTGCATTTTTTAAAAAAGCATTATTGCATTGTTGCATTACAGATTAAACTTCGTATTGAGAAACACGTAGTTTGGGGTCAAAGCTGAAGCTTTATGAAGGACTTGGAGCTTGTGTTAGGATTTCGAGATAGGACAAGTGTTAAGCAAAGGATCAGTGTAAAGTTTGTGTAAGCGTTTGGGTTAGGACAAGGGTTGGCGTTATGGTTAGGGTTGCGATTGAGCAATTTCATAGACAGAAGTTAGGGGTTGTATAAGGGATCCCTGTTCTTTTGTCTTAAATGAAGTGCTTGCACACATTGTTATTTCTGGTTTGTTGATTTATATTTGTAGTCATGTTAAACGCTTCTCTTGACATTACTGCTTTTCAAACCCAACTATGATTATGTTTATGCTTGATTTTTTCCAGAACAACTTCAGGCACAGAGCAAGGCAAAGGACGAAAAAATGAACAAACTAAAATCTGTTGCCATCAAAGCTAAAAAGGAACTGGATGCATTCAAAACAAAGGTAATGAATCTTCATTCAATAAGTAACAGTACCCCCTGAAAATGTACCGTTTTATATTGTTCATCAATGTTTTATATGTAGGGTCCAGGGTTGATCTCATCATTTATTTTAACAGGCACAAACAGAAAAGAGCCAGCTGGAAATTGCATCAGAAACCCTTACGAAGGTGAAGATTTTTTAATGTTCAATATTTAGCAATAAACGATATCTAAAGGATTGTTTTGATTGACATTTGATCAGAATGCATTGCCATTGGTCATTAGGATCTCTGCGAATCCTTCATAAAACGCAATGCATCTTGGTTCTAGGACCCAGGACTCAATGATTTTGTAATATTCTATTAACATTGGTGCAGAAAATATTTTCTATCCAATCTGTTTTTCATCGACTGATGCCTTGTTTTCGTTTTGCCTCTCGCTTAACGAACCATTTTGTTTCTTTAAAGTTCAGTTGTTTGATGATCTTCCAATTATTTCACGAACATTCATGAATAATTAACCTATTTGCCTTCACTTTTCAGTTCAGTTTCACTTTTAAGAAGTCATGTAAACTGTGAATAATAATATGACTAGTGAAGCTATAGTGACTTACAACCTTCAAGAAACCATTCTTTAAGAAACTGAGTCCTAAATTTCTGAGAAAACAATATGAAAAAATGTTAGTAATGAAGGAAGAATAATGGGCTGAGGACGAAAACATGTTTCTTAGATATGATACTTTACTTTGGTTTTACTCTTACCTCACCTCTTCCTGACTTCATCCTGTTCAACTTGATCAACTTATCTTGTGTCTTAATCTTCATTTCTGTTCTGCAACATCTTTTTTTTCAACTATTTTTCTTAATTTTCTTCCAGGAGTTGGAGAGCTGTAAATTGGAATTGGAAAAGCAAAAATCTGAGATTCAGGAATACGCCCATCAACTTCATGTATGTTAATAAAAAATCCTTTCTTACTTGTGCTTACCTCAGGTTACCATATACCTATCCCTGTTTTATCTTGAAGTATTGTCGTAATTACTATATGGTATAACATGCATTAAATGTTTCTCTCTAATCCCACAGGAGCTGCAAGAAGAGTCTGAAGTTCTAAGCAGAGATCTGCAGCAAAAGTCTTCAAAGTAAGTAACTTTGTGTGTATAGCAATTGTTTGAAACTTTGAGTCAATTTAGAGGCAAACACTTTCTTGAGGACACGTTGAATTATTTGTCGTTATTTACGTTGTTTTGTATTATTTGTCGATTATAATTAATTTTTTTCTAGATTAACGGATGCAGAACAGGAAATAATGAGCCTCACAGATACAATCGATGTAAGATAATACTTTACACTATTTTTAAAATAAGTTTTAAATCGTTCTTATTTAACTACGTAGATATATTCAAACAGTGAATAATTCTTCTGATATAAAACTTGTTTTACAGAAACTGCGAATATCTCTGGCCTCTCAAGAAAATCAAGTTGCACAATGTGAAACCATTTTGAACGAGAAGCAGAAAACAATCGACAATTTAATAAAACAAATAACAGAGGTATTTTTATTCATCTTCTTCATCTTCTTCTTCATTTTTTCGTCTTCTGCTTTGTCTTCTTTTTCTTCTTCGTCCTTCTCTTTTTCTTTGACTTCTTCTATTTCTTCATCTCCTTCTTCGTTGTCTTCTTCTTCATCTTTTTGTTTATCTTCCTCTTCGTCTGCCCTTTTCTTCTTCTTCTTCTTCTTCTTCTTCTTCTTCTTCTTCTTCTTTATCTTCCCCTTCTTCTTCTTTAACTCCTGTTTTCTTCTTCTTCCTCGTCTTTTTCTTTGTCTTCTTTTTCTTCACCTTAGTCTTCTTCTTCTTTTTCATCTTCTTCGTCTCCTTCTTTTTCATCTTCTTCTTTGCCATTTTCTCGTTTTTTTCTTCTTCCTCGTCTTTTTCTTCTTCTTCCTTGTCTTTTTCTTCTTCTTTGTGTTCTTTAATATCTTGTTAACTTACTTTTTTGTTTTAGGGAAACAATAAAATCGCTCAACTTGATCAAGATATTTATAATGAAAAGCAGCAAACTGAAGAAGCAAATGTGAAAATACAGAAAATCACAGAAGATTTGGAATCATCGAAAAAGATGTTCAGCAAATGAAAATGATGACGTTAGAAATGCAAGATTGTCATCGAACAGTCGAATCATTGCAGAATAAATTAAATGAAAAAGAGGCTGATGTTGAAACATTTCAACATGAGATTACTGAATTGAAGGATAATTTGGATGCAAAACAAGAGAGCATTGGTAAACAAATCAAATAATTATCTTTTCAGTAAAAGATTAAGTAGTTTTATTGTAGATTTTATTCATAAGAAGTAAGACTTGTTTTCGACAACCTATATTGAGGTCTTTCTACATTGTAATGGTAGCAGATATCACTTAATGGTAGAAGATATCAATTGTAACCTGGAACCTTACAAGAACCTGAAACCTATGTTCTGCATCGCTAACATTATCCCTAACCCCTAAATTTTACCCTCCATCGCAAACTCTAACTCTTCGTTAACCTTACTTAAGCCCTATCGTTTTCAACTCGTTGATATACTGTATATACTGTGAATTTCCATGTTTTGAAGGAATATCCATCTTATATTTTGTTTATATTGTCGAAATTACTGATTGGTTTTATAGTTTTTATTGCAAATATTTTAGCAAAACTTTTGGACTACAATGAATCTTCAAAACTAGAAATCAATCGAATGACGTCATTATCAACTCAACAGAATGAAGAAATTATTAAGCTAAACGAGGAGGTATATATAAGACTATTAATTTTTTATCTATATTTATCATTAGAATTTTGATGTTATTGTTTCTTTGTTTATCTCTTAAGTTCTCATGTCATGTTGCATCTTCCTTTTGTTAAGAAATCAGAGGTTGAAACGAAGCTACTTGAATTGAAAAATAAAATTGAACAGTTGAGTCAGATCTCCGAAGATCGAATGGTAAATTATTATTGTCTCGCGGTAATCGTTTTGTTGCCTTTTTAATATATTTTTTCTAAAGAAATTATATCAAATTGTCAGTTGTCTTTCGAGGTTATCTTTGTCTTTGGACCTCTTATAGTTTAAATTTTCAATTTGGTATTTAACCGTTTGCAAATTTATCATTTTCAGCTTCAAATTTCTCAGCTTGCTGGAGAAAAGGAAAAGTTGTCCCAACAGGTAAATCAGACAAATTTCTTTCCTTGAAATTTCTCGCATTAATATCTCAGCATAAAAGTTTCCCTCTTCTATCGTTTCTGCTAAGGCAAGTTACCTCACCAGGCTGCTAAAAGCAAACTGCTCCACAAGGCTTTCCTCTAGATTCCACCTCTACACTGTTTGAACTGAGACCTTAGAACTCCGGCGATTTCAATAATTTATATAGCTCAGTGGAGACTTTTTGGCTCTCCGATCACACAGTCCAGTTTCGAATCCCATCTATTGTGGTATACAAGAAGAGAAAAGATAGTTATAAGAGCCATAAATGAAGTAAAATATAATACTATGTAATATTAAATCTAATAGTTCTTTTTTATTTTGATTTCAGCTTCGAAATGAAAAAGAGCTACATGAAAGAAACACAAATTGTTTGGAAACGAAATTTTCAAGATTGCAAACTGATAATAGTTTGCTACAAGAAGCGTATGATGACTGTAAACAGGAATTTGAAAGCTACAAAGTAAGTATTGTTTTTAATTTGTTTACTGATTGTTAGTTTCATTCATAGACCAATGTAAGACATAAAGGGACACTGTCATAGCACCAATGCAGTGTAATCAAGGACAGAACCCTTTTCTTTTGCTCCCCCCGTGATGATGGGTCTCTTAAATTCTACACTAGTGTTGGCTCTATAAGTTGCTTAGAATTTTCACAAGCCCATACAGTATAAGATACAGCGTCACAGCAACACTTCAAAGTATTGAGGAAAAACCTCTTTCTAACCCCCCTTATTGACAGGTATTTTGAATTCTGATCTCGTGTTAGCTCTACAAGCTTCTTAATATGTGCAACGATTTTTTCATTTTTCTTCTTAGTCCCAAAGCAGCTTTGATTATTTCGTTCAATCAGAGCTAAATGTAATAAGTATCTTGTCTCTAATGTCTCTCTGTCAATTCTTGATGTTCTGCTATTATTGCTTTTAATGTTTTTTGTGCTGCACAGTTATCTTCTGTTTTTGGAAATGAAACTTGAAATTCATTAACTTTTTTCGACCTAGATAAGAGCACAGAACGTTCTGAAACAACAAAAAATGAAGAAGAACCAACATGAAGATCCTCAATTCAAGGAAGAAAAGTTTGTTTTCATTTTCTAATTATCTAAAAACCTTTATCGTATATCTTAATGAAGCCGGATCTTTTTATTTGTAGTTACTGAGATAGATTCAGATTCAATTGGACTCTATGTTTTCTAATGATTCAATTTTAGGTCAAAACTTGAGCAACATATCAACCAGCTAAAAGAAACATTAAAAGAAAAAGGGTGAGGAACTTTGAAAATTAATTAATTTTATTATTTTTATGCCCTTTAAAATCATTACTTGTTTTCAAGAAGTTTTTTAGTTTAAATTAACTATTCAGTGCTTTTCAACTTTGCAATGCTTTTTTATGATAGCTTGTTTATTCACTGTATATTTTGCTTTAAACATTTTACTATACTTAATACTTCCTTAATTTCTTTGTTCACCATATAATAATAATTTGTTCATATACCGTTTCTTCGTTAGGCTGTTTCTTTGTTCATTTATTTATTCATTTATTCTTTATTTTTTTGTTATTTTATCTACTCACTTATTTATTTAGTTATTCCTGTTTCTATTTTGATCTTTTTTACTTATTTTTTATCTTTTATTATTTGTTTCATTTATCTATAATTTTATATATTAATTTTTCTATGAGTTATCAATAATTGATTGCACAATAGACAACCAAATTCTTGATTTAATTTTTATTGCATTTGCAGAGATTATTTGGTGACAATTTCAGCAGAACATGAAGATCTCGAATCTGAATATGAAAAATTAAATGAAAGATTCAATGAATTAGTAAAAGAAAGTACTGAAAAAGAAATTGAATGGAGAAATAGGTGATAATTAATTCTTTATCTGTGTTTGCTTCTAAAAACTTAATATTCCTTTATTAATTAACTTCATTAAGAACTTTAAAGACTATCATGTTTCATTATCTTCAGTCAAACAGTTGTTTTGATGTTGTGGCTTAAAAGATTTTGAAGCTCTGGCCAAACGATCAAATATTGTTGCTCAAACATCTGAAATTTTCTTTTCAACAAATGCTTAACCATTTGGCCACGTCGCAAAAGCATTGCTTGTCACTCATTATTTGTTCGTTTCAAGCATAAATGTTTTGGAAACTCATCAGAGTTAGTTGTAAGCAAGCTGTGCTTATCAAGCAATGTCTTAAGACGTTGCCAAACCGGCCAAACATTGCTTGCAAAACAAATATCAAATGTTTGACCAGCAATGTTTGATCTTTTGGCAATTGCCTAACGTTGTTCCTTGAAGCACCGTGTATGTAATGTTAGATGAAGGATTTGATGTATAACATTCAACAAGTATCACTTCTGTTGTTTCATACATAAAAGCATATATTTTGAGTAATCTTTATTTTAATTTTCTCAGGTTTGCTGAAATTCAGAAAGAGTCGAAAAACCGTCTTCAAGAAACTGAGGAACGATTGAAAGTTGCAGTTAAAGAAAAAGAGATGATTGAAGAAAAGTTCCAGGTAAAAATTTCGTAAATTTCATTTAAATAAGCCATAAACCTTGTAACAGGGTAAAAGTCTTTTTTTATATATTCTCTTCACTTAAATCTTTAGAAATAGGATACACTAGGAATGAACTACCTCGAAACTAGTCGATAGGGGAGTAAATGACAATTACTATTTCACGGCCATTATTTAATGAAAATGCTCCATCTGTCCTTTTCTGTTGACGCTCTTTGGGGGTCACTCATTCTCAGGCCTGTCTACATCAGAAACAGTTACTTATCAACAGTGATGTTCTGATAGGTTTTAGTGTTGGATTTGTAACTTTTTTATAAAAGAAAACATTTCTGTGAGTTTTTCTTGAAACTTTGAAATTTTAGAATTCAGAGGAATATGAGAACATGAAGGATAAATATGAAGAAATTATCGAAGATTTAAAATTACAACTTGAAAGAAGATCAATGAGAAGACAAAATAGCAAACCTACAAAAAATAATGATGAAAACGATGGTGGTCATTTGAGAGAACAAAGATCGAATGTTCCAGAAAATTTACAATTGTATCGAGAATCGAGTAATGAATTGTCATCGAATATGGTTGAAAGACCAGGAGCAGAGGTATTGTGTGACTTTGTAGGATATTATGATATTTCAAAATACACATAGTTATCATCATCATCATTAGGGCTCGTGTTATGAGGGCCATCATTTTCTAACGCTTTCTATCTCTTGCAAGTTTGAAGATTTGATCATCCAGTGTCCCGTTCTTTCTTCTTCAGCTGCTTGACTCTGGCCAAATATTTCATTCTCTATGTTCTTCTGACTCCCTCTCCCCAAATTTTACCTCAAGGAATGGGAATTCACCCCCTTCTTCTCTCATTACATGACCCAGGAACTCGAGTAGCCATCTGTAATATTAACTATCCACTTTCGTTTCACTCCAGCCCACTAGAGCACCTCCGTATTGGTGACTCTGACCCTGTAGAACATCCTCAGTATTCTTCAGTAAAACCACATCTACGCTGTCCCTAGATTACACACTAACGTCGGCGAAAGGGTGCTGTATACATTGTGAAACATTATTAAACAATTATGAATCTTAAGCTTGCAAAAGTAAAACTCTATGAAGCTTTCCTAAGCCCCCTCTTTTAAAATCTCCTTTCTATTACGTCTCCCCTTCTTAAAGCCCTTCTGACAAGACCCTTTGTAGTGAGCTCAGGTATCTGCTAAATGAAGTCTGGAAGTTAAATTGCATATGATTGCCCTTTCCTTGCATTATCCAAATTAATGACTTTTACCTTCTTCTAGGGTATGGATTCTAGTGAACTTGAAGCTATCGACAGGGTATGTAATGGTGTTCATTTACTATTAATATCATCATTATGGATTCTATTTATTTTTTGCTTGCTGTGTTCTCTTCCACTGTACAAAAAACGTGGTTTGTTTTCTTTAGGTCTATTGCTGCAGCTTCATGTCACTCTTTTTAGAATTAACTTTGATTTTTATTATTTTTTAGCCTTCTCTACCTACAACTCCCGCTTCTGTGGATTCCGCCAGCATTCTGGGAAAGCTTCTGTCGCCAACAGAGCAAAGTTTTTCAGTTCCATGGCCATCTTGTAAGTTAATAATCTGTTAGTGTTCTTTGTAAATGGACCTTTTCTTTACTGACGTAAATATTATACGGGTTCCTGTCGGATTTCAAAGTAGTCAGGAAACTTCGAAACGCTGGACCTAAAAATGATGAGTCTTGAGCAGACTTATGTGACCTGTTTCATTTGATTTTTTCGTCCCTCTGAACTTTGCAAGATTTCCCTCCTTTCAGGGGGAGGTACAAGCCCTAGAAGACTCCTAAGTGGGCTTTTTCTTCTGGGGTGCCAAAAAGAATACGTTTTGGATCTTTGCTAAGTCTTCAAACAAGAAAGAGATGATAACAGTTTTTTATGAAATCACGAGAATTTACCCTGTCTCAGTTTGATACAAGTTTCTTTCCATAATGAATGCTTGAAATACCTATGCCATTACGAACTATTTTTTGCATTTTCCTCTCAAGCGTACGTGGGGGAAAAATGAATAATTTCTTGTATTCAATGTGTTTTGCCTTCACGACGAGATGACTTTCTCTCTGTGTAGCACCTACAGCTTCTCAAGAGGATGGAAAGAAATCACGAACAATCACAGAAAAAAATGTGGAACATTTATCAGAGGTAGATATGGAACATATTTTACGAATTTATTTTATTATAATCATTAAGGATGTATTTTCTTCAGGATTCTTCTGTTAGGAACCCTTTATTTATAGAATGAGTGGATTAAGCTCTTGTTGATTAGGAAATAAAAAATTTCTCAGATTGATTCTACTCATGCTCTAATCTAAAACTGTTCCCCTTCTGCTCTAATCCAAAACTGTACCCCTTTTGCTCTAATCCAAAACTGTACCCCTTTTGCTCTGATCTAAAACTGTACCCCTTTTGTTCTGATCTAAAACTTTACCCCTTCTGCTCCAATCTAAAACTGTACCCTTTGCTCCAATCTAAAACTGTACCCCTTCTGCTCTAATCTAAAACTATAGCTTTTTAGATGTTGGGATTTCTAAGTTTAAATCTTGTTTGTTTATTTTAGTTGCTTGCTGAAAGTGAAGGAAGCAATCTTTTACTAGCAGAGCAAGTGAAGGTTCTCAAAGCTGAAATACGAAGGTAAACACGAACTAGATTTTGATACATTTGTCATTACTTAAATTGATAGTTTCCTATTCAAGTTACATATTTGTTGTACAGTATTTGTCCGTGGTTTAGCTTTGTAACTGTTGATTTCATTGACAGAATGCAGCAGAATCAAGAAAGAGAAGAAGCATTACATAATTTGGAATACTTGAAAAATGTTATCATTAAGGTTTGTGCAATTTTTTTGTATTGTACGATTTCATCCCGATTCATTTTGGATCTTCAATCTGTATGTTTTTCGAGTCACCGTAATGTAATCAAAGTAAATTGAAAGTATTAATCTGTGGTGTAGAGCTGGAAAAATAACTAGGGGGGCTCTACTTCAGTAAATAATTAACACGAATCTTATGATGAAGATGTGCGTCGAAGGCGCACAGTGCACCGAAGGTGCACCCAACAAGGGGGGTCTGGGGGCATGCTCCCCCAGAAAATTTTTCAAAATACCATCTCCAGATTGGCTTAGATTGGCCGTTTTTCACAAGTTACAGCATTTATCCGATTAGCCACCTTCTTGTTTATCCGGACTTCGATTATCCGGTCCGTCAAGGATTTTCAGCCTTGAAATGATTATTCAGCAAATTTTCTATTTTTCTTTGCAAAAACCACTCAATCTTCAAAATGCCTGGCAATTGTAATCACAAAATCACTTTAAAACCTAAACTTCTCTGCTGACAAGTGTGAGCCGTGAGGCATCAAGTAGTAAGCCAGTGAGTGACCCGTTTTTCAAAAGTGTTTAATATAACAGAATGTTTGCCTTGAAAAATCAGAAATATATAATTGCTAATTTTTTACCCATTTTTTAATGGTTAAGCTGCCATTGTATGTTGTTGTTAATCTGAAAATCCCATGTCCTGAGCTCGCCGGATTGAAAATAGTTACTTTATCAAAAACTATAGTATCCAAAATGACTTGAACCTTGAAGCAATTCATGTTTTTGGAGAAAGAAAGACAATAACACTAAGAGATTGAGCAAAAAACTAGGTGCTTTCGCTCAGATAAACAAAATAACTAGGGGGGCTGTAGCCCCCCCCAAAAGCTTGAAAAATAACTAGGGGGGCAGCCCCCCCGAGCCCCCCCAGCTCTACACCCCTGGTATTAATGTAACGTATTTTGCTAAATTTGGTATTGTCCTTTTATTTTTTTAGTTCATAAAATGTGGTCCAACTGAAAAGGAGTGTCTTATCCCTGTGTTATCAACAATGTTGAAATTAGATGCTGATGAAAAAGCATTCATGACTGAATATGCCAAAGGTACAAGTTAACGTCTTTTTCTTTCTATGTTTAAGTTCTCTTTGCAATAGGAAGTATTGCTGTGTCCCTATTTCCAAGCCTTTTTAAGAACGAGAAACCAAACTTCCACATTAGATAGCTGACGTTAGACCAAACTTCCACATTAGAACCTCTTGTCACCTTCTGAAACCTCGTTTTATCTTATTTAACCTTTTAAACCTTATTTAACCTGATTGACCTTTTTAACCTTGTGTACCCTTATGTAACCTGACGTAACATGATGTACATGGCGTAATCGTTAATAACATCGTGTTACCTAGTGTAACCTTATATATTGCCTTGTGTAACATGGAATAACCCTGTGTGACCTTGATTAGTTTTTCACAACCTTGTGTAACATTGAATAAGCTCGTGTAACCTTGTTTAACCTGTTGGAAATCTTGTGTAACCTGATGTAACCTGATGTGAATTGTTGTAGCCTGATATAACCTGATGTAACCTTATGTAACCTGAGGTAACCTAATATAACCTTATATGACCAATAACCCTGTGTAACGTCCGATAACCCTGTGTAAACTTGATCGGTTTCGGGCGACCTTGTGCAACCGTAAGTAAACAACCTTTAGTGGTCTTGTACAGTCAATTTCTGGCGCTCAATATCTGCACCAGTCATCCTTTACCCCCCCCCCAAAGATGACACGAGTTTTGAATTGTTTTAAACTAGAAATTTCTGACGGAATGAATTGGAGCATCGTTCTGTAAGCATTTTTGTGCTTTATTTTTAGGAGGTCCAGATCAAGGAGATGGCGCATCCGCGTGGTCAAGCTATGTTTATAAATGGACATCATTTTCATAATTATTACAATTTTACAAATTTTCCTATTAATTTCCTAGCAGAATTTCATACACTGATCACAGGATGCATGCATTTTATCATAAAGAGGATAGGGTTTTGAAGTAACTTATAGAATTAGATGACATTGGAATTAATAAATTACCCTAAGAAGTTCAGCACAAAATTTGACAACATTTGCACTACGTATTTTGACGCTTTTTGATTTTAGTACCATTTTCGTATAAATTTATTTTATTTTATCCACACAATCTCGAAATTGGGTTGATGGGTACTGAAATAGAATTTCATTTTAGTAAATTAGTTTATAAATGACGTCTCGCAATTATTTATTTTACAAAGAGTGAAAGTAAATTTAGTGCTAAGGATTGAAAATGGAATGATATTTGCTTTTTTCTTTGCTTTATGAAACACTTTGGAGCTTTTAATTCTGACTATTTGCATTATTTTTCTTTGCTTTAGTGTAAATTTATCCGAAATAGTTCTTGAGATATTGGAAAATTTGATCTATATCTCAGCCTAGTGTTTCTTGCAAATTTTGCACTTTGTAAAATGAGCGAAAGTTGCGGTAGAGCGCCAAGCGATACACGGTTACTTCACGGTTACCCGGTTATGCGGTTATTACTCAGCCTCGATATGATTTCTGACACTTCCATACGAGGTTTCAACGTTGTTGTGCAACTTTGCAAAGAGAAACGCAAAACGAAAAGACAACCTTGAACTTGAAAGCAGTTATTTGTTTTGGAAAACGACCATGAAATTAAAGTAGAAAACCAAATGTTGAAATATCAATGTTTAAAGTTATCTTCATGTAAGCTTTTATTCAATTATTAAAGATTTATAGTATTTTATTAGTATTTTTGTGCCTTTAATGGTCGGATTGTTTTGGCAGCAAGTTTTAGGCTAGGCCAGGCAGTCGCGACACCGCCAAACAAAACAGAGACCATGCCAAACAAAACAGAGACCATGCCAGGATGCTTATCTAGAATGTCAGCCAACGCCACACGCCAATCATTATCATTTTCTCATCACGTTTGTAAATTTCGTTCATTCAGACAATATTCCGATTGTCCTTACTTAAACTAACATCGAAATGCAAGGGTTTAATTCCTGATATTTTTTAAAAAATATCTTTTTTGCAGATGAAAATGTACAAAATGATTTCCTCAGTCATTGAATTGTTTTGCTTGTTTTGGGCATCAACATTTATCAGTTGTATGGTGATCAACGCAAGAATTGTTGTGGTATGAATAGCTCTTATTTAGTATGATCTACTTTTGATTTTGAACTTTCTTTGTTGAATTAACCTGCAACATTTTATTTCAGAAATAATAAGTAGGCAATTAATCCTATTGCACTCTTATTTGTGCTTTTTCTTCCGTGAATAGTATTCAAACACAAGTGCATTTCAAATTGATGATAAAGAAGCTGATTTTGGAGCAAGCTTACCTTCGGAGGGTATTCAGGTGTGTTCTTTGTCAGCACAGTTTTATTGATTCACGATTTCAGGATTAAAGTGCATCTTGCAGACCTCTGCCTCTGTAATTAAAAAAAATCTTGAGAATGCAAATAAAATCCTTGAAAAATCTGGAGATTCGATTATGAAAACCTGGAAGTCTGGTCTGCATAAATTATAATAATGAGGGTGGGGAATTTTTCAAATAATTGTACCTCCTTATCAATATTCTCCAAATTTGGTAAAGTTCCACAATTCTCATTGTATAACAACAAGACTTGCAAGGTTCAGAGGGACATTTCACTCCTCAAAAAAAGCATACGAGATTCCTATTGAAACAAAAAGATTCTAAAAAGATGCCAATGAAATTTAAGAGATTCCAGGTGAGGGCTTTCAAAGAATGATGAATGCTTGAAAACAGAAAAAAGGGGTTCTGTTACTCTAGTAACCCTCATTGGCTATACCCCTGCATAGAGAACCTAATTTGTGATGCATGTTGTTTTAACATCTGTTGCATTGCCATTCTGATTGCCATGAAATTAAGTGAAACATTTCTGACTCTATTTTTTTTCTTTAAGGGCCTCCTTGTTATTGCAAAGCCAATAAATGCATGCACCCCAATCATATCACCACCTAAAGTCTTTCCTTATAATTACAAAAATTTCTTTGCTCTGGTGGAAGAGTCAGAATGTGAATTTAGTACACAGGTAAGCTAATATATCATCTGAGGATAATTATCTTTCATTCCAAATACTGATATTGTAAAAAGGAAAATGCTTAATGTCCACTTTTTGTCTCCAGGCTTTAATGGTGCAAAATGCAGGATATAAAGCAGCCATTATTTACAGGAAGACATCAAATTCTCCAATGAGAATGAGTGGAGGAAAAGGTTACTAAATTTCTTTTTTGTTTCTTATATTGTATGATGGTGCAGAAAATCACGATCATCATTATGATCATTATTTCCATTATCATCATCATTGTTGTCATCAGCATCACCATCATCATTATCATCATAATCATCATAATCATCATCATCATCATGATGATCATCATTATTATGATAACCATAATTTTTGTCATAATAGCCATCATTTAGCATTAAATCATGATTACTATAATTATCATCATTTTCATCATGATCATGACCATCATAATCATCATCATCATAGTCATTATCATCATCGTCATCATAATCATTATCATTATCATCATCATCTATTTTGCACTTTGTATTTGTATTGTAAAATGAAGTTGTGGGTGAAATGGAGTTTTGTAATGGGAGAGTAACATGATGTTGCAAAGTAATAAAAGAGGCTTTTCACATGGCAAAACATGAAGCAATGCATTCTTGCTGCCTTTTCAAGATTTACTCTTATTGTGTAATTATCTTTTCAGATGCAGACAGCATTCAGATTGCCTGTGTCAACATTGGAAAGGTAAGTCTAAACATTGACTATGGTCTAAACACAAATATAGCTTGTTCTTACACTTTCATGTTAGGACTGGTTGATGGTCTCAAGAAGTACTTCTCTCCCAAAAACCTAGATTAAACACTCTAAAATTAGTTTTACTTTTAAAACGGGAGACAAAAACAAAGAGTGCCTACTTGATGCCTCTGCTTTTGTTGTAGAATTCAGGCAGAACTATGAAGAAATATGACTATAGAACAAGGTTTGTTTCCATTATACATTGTCCACTATTCCTCAATTTTCGGAGCCCTATATCTGTAAGTTTAATAAATTATATATATCTGATCATTTTGTATTTTTGCGTTTTCAGGACAGAGATAAAGTTGTTACCAAGCATCAAAGTTCCAATTGAATTATATCTAATTCCTTTTCTGGTCGTATTTGGTGTTTGTTTTCTCTTCATGGCAATCTTCTCGGTAATTTGTCTTTCTTATTTCGTTTCTGTAATAAATGACCGAAAAGATCTTCTAAATCCCAAAAATTTCGAAGACTCGAAATTTTCGAAGTTCACTGTTTTATTCCCAAAGAATGGTTCCCTAGAAGAGTCAGGAATCATTTCGGAAGAGCTGCGTCTTCAATCATCCGTCAATGAAAAAAGTGGTTGTTCTCTCATTTATTACGTTGATCGGTTGAAAGCTTAGCCTTTGCTGGATGATGGGAGATGGATCTCTCCTCAAACATTGTCCCAAATAAGTATCAAATGTTTGCTATGATAAGCAGTGACTATCATGTCTAATACTGTGCTAGAACAACTTTGATAAGTACGAATATTTTACTCCAGTCAACAGTTTAATTTCAAGTGTAAATTTTCATATTTCAGATGGCGAGATATTGTAGATATCGAAGAAACGTAGTCAATTCTCGATTAACTAAAGAAAATTTGAAATGTATTCCAACAAGAAAGTTCAAGAAAGGTAGAAATATTTTGCTTTTTTGATCTCCATCCCGAAGTACCAGTCTTGGCTCATTTGTGCACTGTCACGTATATATCGATTGATAGCTAGGTTCTTCCTTTCAATGTGAACATACTTAGTGATTTATGGCGAGTTTGACCTTGCTGGAATCGAACTATCGACCATAAGATTGACCTGACTGTCCCATATCCTTGCTACAAAAGATTGATTGATTTTGGAATATTTCTTTTTTTCAAAAGGTGATGAATATGATATCTGCGCAATTTGTCTGGATGAATTTGAAGTTGGTGATAAATTAAGGCTGTTACCTTGTAGCCACGGTATGTAATCTGTCTTGATTTGATTTGATTTGATTCGATTTGATTTGATTGATTTGCTCTGGTCTTGTCTAAATCTTAGTTAAAAAGTGCTTTTATTTCAATATTAGTTTTGAGTGGTACAAAACTTTAGAATTGCGATAAACAGCGGAAACATTTTCGGGCATCAACACTAATCAGCTAGCCGGATACAGCGGGACGATAAAATTAATTGAATTATTTCAATATTGCAAGAAACAGCGGAGACATTTTTGGACATACTTGAAAGCGTTTTTCGTCTTACACTCGTTAGAGTATATACGTCTGAAACAGATCGAGTAAGGGGGAATTTATACCCATGTGCAGATCAAAATGCACCAATCAGAAAGTAGTGCTGAGTTAGCATTTTGTTTTAAACACCAATTAGCTTGAGGAATACAGCAGGAAGATCGATAGAATGTTGATTGAGTTAATTGGAGGGTCCAAGTAAGAAAACGAGCTCTTTCTGTCTACTCAGAACCGACCTTTTGGTTTTGATGTGGACTGATTCCAAAACTGCCAAGTAAACCAAAGATCTTGCTTTGCGAATGATTTTAAAACACTGTGCTATTATTTTTTTACTAAAATAATCGTTTTCTGTCACAGTATATCACTGCAAATGCGTGGATCCGTGGCTGACAGGGGGCAAGAAATCATGTCCCGTTTGTAATCGACCAGTTTCAGTAAATAAACATTCAAAACAAAGACGAATTAGATCGATGTCGTCATCAAATAGTTCTACAAATAATGAAAGTCAAAATGAAGAAAACAATGAAGCAAATGAACGAACTCCATTAATATCACCAAGGGGTAGTGGTGATCAGCAACCTAATGTTGTTCTTGATGTATGATCACCTGACTTTCACGAAACTTTATCATTTTGAAAACACTTTTTGCTAAATGTATATTATTATTATATAATTATCACTTTAATTAAATCATATGATTGTATACTATAAGCGCGCATCATAGCATCTCGCTAAATGCTTTAGTTTTGTTTTTAAGCACACATATCGTAATACGTTTTGATGGCGCTGTGTTATGCACATGCTGACTTGCTCATTCCCTACTTGAACCCAATTCCCAATTATACTTTCATTTTCAATTAGTTTAGTAATTATTTATTAACGAGTTGTATCACCATGCTGGTTTTAGGGTGAACCCATAGAAGCTCTACCGATTTGGTCTTATGATACAATACAATGCTAAATAATAATGCTGTCTTTAAGAAAATAGGCTGTATTAAACTGAGCTGGCATTGTGCATGTTCTGAACCGTGTTTTCCTTATAATGAGTCATACAGTAGATATATCCACTCTAGATTATAAGCTACGCAAATTTGTATTCATCATAGTAGATAGTTTTCTGTAGTAATAAGATGTTTGATTGTAAATTACATTACATATCACAGATGTTTAGAATAATATAGAAACAGATACGCTTGTTCTCATATTCTTTACTTTTTTCAATAGGTGAAGGTGAAATGGTGTTTTAGCGCCAGTCGCTAGGATCTCAGTAGTAGGTTAACTAATCGAAACCTCGACCCTGGCTGTGACGCTACCGTGGTTGGGCTCGAACCCTGACCACGCTGAGCTTCTGACAACACGAGTCAGCTGGATTACACCACGACGCCACAGCAGCTTCAATAAGCAATAAGCAACTGGACTTTGGTCCAGCCCTCAAGAGTTGCTTAACATATCTAGTATTTCAGCCCTCGCGCAATGACTGATACCCCCTAAAACCTCTTATTTTTGCTCTTTTCTGGCTTTGCAATGTAATTGACAAGTTTGCAATGATGTAGTGTATAAAGAAAGCTATTTCATCAAAAATTTTAACAAGATCTCAACCCTTGTTGCTTATTTACCAGTTGCTTATTGAAAGAAATAAGTGTATATTAAGTTGCTTTTTTCCTTGCGTTTATTCGCATAGTTTTCGCCAAATCACCGTTCAAGTGGTCCAGATGACCCACCCTCTTGGGAGATGCCCATGGGGATTCCACAAGGAACGTCATATTCGATTATGCACGCATGCGTAAGGATAAAACAACGAACGCTTTCTGTTGTCGAAGTTTCAATTTCATCGAGTTGAAAAATTTGGATGCGAAATTTTGTATTCAAGGGAAAGCAATCTACGATTATCTCTGAAATCACGAAACGAAATCGAAAATAAGTGAAATTCTGATAATAAGGAAAGTCTAAACTTTTAGCAGGGTAGCCTTTTTAGTCCCCTGCGCTTCGTGAAACTAACTGAAAGAAGAAGAAAGTCGGGCCTTTTTGAAGCAGGAAAATGGCGACTACAGCAACTGCTCCTTCCTTAGCCACCCAGATGAAGGCAGGGTAAGGAAAAAAGCTTTTGGTTTTGTTATTTAGTTTCTTCAAAATTTAAATCCGTGTGTTTCTGTTTCAATTTGTTGCTAGATATTGTTTAAGACCTGTTTATTTGGTTTAACTTTGCAATGAAAATTTTTGGTGTCCACCGTTCCGTCTCGACCTTGAACAGTTGAACTCGCTCGTTCCTGGGAAAAACGCAACTTGCAATTTCACAGAGAGGTACTCATACCACTCTGGATAACGGCACACAACTGTTGGCGTTAAAACAAAATCTGTTCACTGCCCTCCCTGTTTTTTCTATTTTTCTGGGGTAATTGTATTTTTCTTCCTTATTAATTTGCAGGATTACAAATCACAACATGAAAGGAAAACAAGAAACAATTGATTGGAAAAGTAAATTGGATATGCCAGAAAAAGATAGAAGAATAAAAACTGAGGTGATTTTTATACATATGTAATTGGAATGTGAAAAACCATTAAATAAAAGGGGTCATCATGTTAGAGGCCAGGGTGAGGATCAAGGTCAAAAACTGGGCCAGGGGTGAGTGAATTTGCTTGTGAGCAGAGTCACCCCACCCCCACCTGCCTGAGTGGAAAAAAATGTGTGCACAGAGTAGAAGAAGAGGACAATGCCCCCATTGTTTGGAGAACAATAGCCTTTGGTGTATGGTGTGGCACAAATGCCAAATCTGGCACTCCGCCCTCTAGGGGTTAGAGATTAGGAGATAGGGCCCCAGGTCGTTGAAAGTTCTATGACCACACCCATTTTCATAAAATGAGGGTGGCAGTGAGGAACGTAATCTACTTCTTAATAATAATAGTGGGCACATGAAAGAGGGGTGCACCCACAAGTGGTTAGAGGGGCACACCAATGACAAAATTTCAATTGAGATGCAGCAACATTGGATGTCATAGCCTTTTGGACTTACTACAAATAGTTATTTGTCGCTACAGTAGCCTAGCCAAGGGCCCTTGAAAGTTTTTATTCATGTAGAATACATATGTACAAATTGGCACCACCTGCAAGCATGAAAGAGACAGGCAAAAAATTTGGCACCAAAGTGGGGCATTTACACTGATCCCCTGGTTCCCATACAACTGTTAGCAATCTTTGGAGTCAGAACCCTGTAATAACCCCCCATAAACATCCCTGCCTATGACCTCATGTGAAGAATCATATTTCTTTAAATTTCATATAATTTCTCCTTTCAGGATGTGACAAGTACAAAAGGACATGACTTTGATGATTATTGCCTAAAACGAGAATTATTAATGGGAATATTTGAAAAAGGTTTTGAGAAACCATCACCAATTCAAGAAGAAAGCATTCCTGTTGCACTGGCTGGCAGAGATATAATGGCAAGGGCCAAAAATGGAACAGGAAAAACTGCAGCTTACCTCATTCCATTGTTAGAAAGAATTGATACAGCAAAAGATTGTATTCAAGGTATGTGAGACAGCAATCTGGAACTTGTAACTGTATGGAATGTCTATTGTCTGTCAAGAATGTGGGATTCAGTTTAGAAGTGAGGGCTGATGTTAAACAATAAAAAACAATAGAGTTACAGTACATGCAATACTCTGCTATTCCGTGGAAAACCACTAAACTAATAAACCACAGATATGTGCAGCAAGTTCAAAATCTAAATGGTACTTCTTGGAACTTAATTGTAAATTTTGTCAGGTCCTTTGCTAGCTATCTAAAGCAATGAAGATCCAAAGAATAATTTAGCTGAAGACATTTGTGTTGCAACCATTTTAACAATAACTTTTAAAATTAGCTAAACAGGTACCTAAAGATGGCAAAAAACTCCTCAGTTTTGGTAGAATTTTTTCTGAAGAAACGTACCTGATGCATCTGCTAATTGCACTGTGCTAAATTGTCTTTAGAGTAGCAAAACATCCCCATACCTCCAGCCTCACCCTTGTTGCCAGCCCCAAGACAGCTTTTCAAGTGTATCTTATTATATCAATTTATTATTTTAGCCCTTGTGTTGGTACCAACAAGAGAACTTGCTCTACAAACTTCACAAATATGCAAAGAGCTTAGCAAACATATGAATATAAAAGTTATGGTTACTCTTGGTGGAGTTGGATTGAAAGAGGATATCATGAGACTCTATCAAACTGGTGAGAATCATAAGATAGATGCAATATTGTTAATGCTGGTCAAGGGTTCCTGGTGCAGCTGTAGAACTGATGTGGACCTGTTTGTTGTGCCCCAAGATGGGAACATCTTGAAAAATACCCTAGGTACTTATTTACCATCCTCAAAAGGATACATAGCTGACTTGACTCTAGTTCATGGTGGTGAAACTCAAACCTGGAAACATAGGCAGTCTTTGCAACTTCCTTTTTCTGTGGCATTGGTAAACTAAAAAAGAGGATAACCCCTCTGAAAGTCAAGCAAGTTAGGAAACTGGGAGGTCTACATTCTCCATGTATACTTAATCGTTTTCTCCGGCAATAAAACAGGATAACATTGGCAACTTTTTTACCCTCCGGACAAATTTTGCCCATTGGCCCCCCTCTGCCGGTTACCTTCCTTGGGAGATTTATGGTTCTTGGTTATATTTTTGATATTCTTTCTTCAGTTAGAAGTTTATCTCTTTGGCCATACGTATTATTTGGTTAAAACTGTATTATATTTATATCTAATGCAAAATTATCCTATTTTAGTTCATGTTGTCATTGCTACTCCTGGTAGAATTTTGGATCTGATGAAAAAGGGAGTTGCAAAAGTGGATCGTTGCTCTATTCTCGTCATGGATGAGGTAAGGGCTGTCAGTTAAAAATGTTGCACTCAATTTGCTGAAAGTCTCTGTGTTGTTGCATAAAATGAAAAGTTTTTTCCATGGCCGTAATAGAATAAGTAGAGAACAAACAAGAGCAACATATTTCTTCCCCACAGAGAACGAAACTCAGTGATGTTTTTATGGTTACCATGCCTTAAAATGTAGGAATGAGGCTTCTAGCTTAGCCGCTATCCACTCAAAACCCCTTTTGAAGCATTTATGATTTCTATCTATTGAAGCAAAGAGCCCTTAAACTTGTTCAGTGATTGATGAAGTAATGTTATTAAAAATAGCATTATTTCTTTGTTCTTCAGGCTGATAAACTTCTTTCAATTGATTTCAAAAATGTGCTGGATTCTGCAATTGCAAAGTTACCAAAAGACAGGCAAATTCTTCTGTATTCTGCAACATTTCCGTTGTCTGTCAAAGCTTTCAAAGAACGTTATCTCAACAGACCTTATGAAATTAATCTCATGGAAGAGTTGACATTGAAAGGAATCACACAGGTAAGGATCATTGATTGTTTTCTAAGGATCATTCCAATTTACATTGGTGGGTTCTTTTTTCTCACTCCAATACCTTAGCCAAAAACATAAAGAAGGCTATATTCAAGGCTACTTGATGGGTTTAGGCTAGCAGGATCAATCATATTGATATATCTGTATTCTTGAAATCTAGAAACATAGCTAAGTTCAGGAAAAGAGTTTGAGGACCATGTCCATGGTTTGTTTAGAAAGCCTATTATCTTTGATGTTATTTAACATATTAGCCCGTCAATCAGAATAATTCCTGTCAAACATGCTACAGACTTGTTTCTATCACTCAGTCTTATCTGTTGAATTGTAATATCTATGTTTCTCTTTTTTCTCTAGTTTTATGCATTTGTAGAAGAAAGGCAGAAAGTGCATTGCTTGAACACGCTATTTTCAAAGGTAAATAGATTACCCTCATTATAAATCAAGCCAAAATTTTGTTTTAATGATCTGTAAAATAAGGGCATCTTGTAGTTGAAACCCTTAGCTGTTCAGTTTCTGAAAACGGAGGATAGATTAGGAATGTTCAAAATCATAAATCATTACCATTTTTATTTTTATTTTTCAGCTTCAAATCAACCAGTCAATCATCTTCTGTAACACTGTAAAACGTGTTGAATTACTGGCAACAAAAATTACAGATCTTGGATATTCCTGTTTTTATATTCATTCACGAATGCAACAATCAGAAAGAAATGGCGTCTTCCATGATTTCAGAGAAGGCCAATTTAGAAACCTTGTCTGCACTGGTAAATACTAAATTTGAATTATTTCTTTATTATTTGGTATGATCCTGTTAAAAGTTACTTGAAGGGTTTGTAATAGTTGTTATGTTTGAAGAATAGTATTTATAAAAACGAGAGGGTATTTGTTCTGTGGGTATTTGTTCTGTGCAATTTGAACAGTATTTTTCACCTAAGAGTATGTTATAGGCAAGCAAGCAAGCATTCTATATGTTAACACAGGTTGGAGGGTATGGCAGCTTGTGCCCCCAGACTGATATTCTAGAACAAATACCCTGGGTACTCATTTACTGACCTCGGACGGATGGACAGCTGAGTTGACTGTAGGCTTGTGGAAAGTGGTCCTTATGAGATTCAAACCCATGACCTTACTATCATGGGACCAGAGCCATTACCACTTGCCCACAAGACCTCTCGAGGCAATTGCTTGATAACTAGATTATATTTCTGTTATTTAATTAGGGAAGAGGCTGTCTAAGAGGTTGATTTGCTTTGCTTTAGGGACTATACACAGATTGAAGTGCTCTGCTTTGCCAAGCAAGAAGCTATTAATATAGAGTCAAGAGTTTTATTACAATTCCTGCTGGCAAATTCTACGAGTTTTACTGTAATCATTATCTTTTAGATCTTTTCACACGTGGAATTGACATTCAAGCCGTCAATGTTGTCATAAATTTTGACTTTCCAATGAATTCTGAAACTTATTTGCATCGTATTGGCCGTTCTGGCAGATTTGGTCATTTGGGTAAGCTAATGAATATAGAGATTTATTTGTGTCACCTAATTTTACTTAGGAAAAATGTATTGGCCACCTTGTCTGTGACTTATGGTCTGAATAATTCACAAGGTGTGAGCCCAGCCTGGGTAGCCTCACAGAAAGAGTACAGGTAACAATAGTTTATCTACTTCTGGGATCATAGCAACTGGCAATAAATACACGGTTTCATCTTTGCCTTCCCAATTGTATCAAGTTTACAGAATTCTTAGCAAAATTTGTTTATTTGTATATGAATTTATTTACTTTTATTTATCCGTGTTGACTGTTTTATTTGATTAAAATCAGGAATTGCAATCAATCTTATTACATACGACGACCGTCTGAATTTATTCAAAATTGAACAAGAATTGGGAACAGAAATCAAACCAATCCCACCGACAATAGAAAAGAAATTATATGTTGCTGAATACCAAATGGAACCAGAAGAACAAGACTAAAACATATCGGGTAAGTTTCATGATCATCTCAAACTTTGAAACTTAAAAATTGTTGTCTAAAAATATTAGTTTGTGTTTGATTATGAATTCTGCACTGTAAAATGTTTAACTGTCGATTATACTTACAAATTAATAGACAACAAATATGTTTGTGTATATGTAAGTATAATGTTTACGGCAGAGATGTTTCACAGTGCAGAATTCATAGTATATAGTTGTAAATGTTGAACGTAATGAAAGCAGCAAATTCTTTCTACTATTTATCTGTCATTATGCTTTATTATTCTTCACAATTTTTAGCTTGCTTTCTCTGCTTAGTTAAAACATCTATTGAAGCTTTTTGAGAATTTCATTGACAAACAATCACCATTGTTAATAAACAATCACTGTTGTTTAACAAACAATCACCATTGTTCTTGTTTTGGGACATTTTTCTACTGTCATTGGATCAAATTGCATCCATATGGCATTGACTGCCGTCCGGTAACATAACGGTCTGTAACTTTGTCTTACATCCTTCAAAAACAATGTAGTAGCTATAATGCCTGCCAGAGTTTGTTGGAACACCCAACATATTTCCAGCCCTTTTCCCGTGAAAGAAGTGTTTACAACTCCAAGCACAAATCACAGACTCAATCCGTCCTCCCCCTGAAAACAATGTTGTTTTGTTATGTTGAACGGTGCTACTGCGTGATTTTAATGTTGACATGCACCTGAAAGGTTTTATCCTACAGTAAACCAACATTGTTTTCAGAGGGGGGAGGGGAGTTGTTACGTCGATTAGGAAATTCCATCTAGCGTTCCAAGTATTCTACCAGGCATTGTAGCTACGCTGTGACACACGACTCATCCTCATTTTCACGTACAGTGCTGTTACGATGTATCGCTTCGTGCTCTTTTGAAAGTATAGTTTCCCAAACAACAGTATCCAATCGTATCTGAGAACAGTAATCACATAGCAATTAGTTTGGCAGGAAGTGTGAAACGATTCAACGTCAACTTGGTACAAAGACGTGTGGCTCATTGTGACCCCATTTTCTGTCTTTCTTCTAATCTAGAAACTTAGAGAATACAATTTTTAACAGAAAGAAATCCTTATGTGATCAAATTCACTGCACAATATCATTAAAATCTTCTCCATGATAAAGTGTGATGTTGACAGATATCTTTAGACGTTTTTGCTGCTTTTTGCTGTGTATAGTCTTAATAAGCGATCCAAAATCAATTATTTTAACACTCTTAATGAGTGTCCAATAATGATTGATGAGTCAGTCGCTTATTTATATTAGACTATATTGTAAATATTTGAATATAAATATAGTTTATGATGCAGTTCATCATTTAATTACTTGTGATAATGTACAAAATTAACTCTTCCAAGAAGAGTTGCCATTTCATTGAAACTTGATATCACTAAACAAACAATCAACAAGTCTTTGTACAATTGCTTATTCCTCGAGGGGTAAATAGGGGTAACTTGAATTGTCCCTCAATTTCAGCTAACAGGAGGCAAGGCTTTTCAAATAAAAACAAATGGGTGGAATCGTTTCTCCCTTGTTTTTCTTCTAAAAGTTTAAGTCAAGGGCTATTTCGGATCGAAACCAACCAATTGCATTTTCAAAATAAAATAAAATGCAATTTCAGCCCTTGAAAAAACATGATGATTTATATTTTTCTAAGTAGATTAGGATTAATAGTGATGAGTTTCAAATGAATAGTTTTTGTGTTGATATGCTTACTGGAAAGACTGTTTAAATGATGATGGATGATTGCAGATTAACTGTACTGAGTGGGATGTAAGCATTTTGTTAGATTTCATATTTGTTTTAAATGATATTGCTAGACACAGCTTGAGCAAAAGACCAAGTTCCGTAGGGGTGAATTCAGATAACCGATTAAAAGCCCGTTGCCCCATGTATTAGAAGACAACTTGATTTCATGAGTGGCGATTTAGCGCACTGGAAATTTTAAGTTGCTAACTATAAAGTTTTGTTTCATTCACGTACGATTTTATTGGATGTAGAAATCTAGATATTTGACCATCGAGAATTCTGTAAGCTTATGCTTATTTCCACTGGACAATTAGGGACTATTTAGGGAGATAGTCATGCTGAGGCAACATTTAAAGCTTGCAGGCTGTGTCTAGCATATCTAAAATGCCCTTACACGTGAAATCGTTCCGTAATAAGGGCATGTCAAGGACATATTCCTTGTGTTTCATAAATGATCAACTCTACTACAAACGATGGCTTCAAATTTTGCTGTTTCAGAAATGAACTTTGCGTTCTTACTTCTGCATAGAAAGCTGTTTCTTCAAGTAGTAGAGTTATTAAATCAAATAAATGGCGTCAAACATTCTTTGGTCATTGACCAGATAGGATATTTGTTTGCCATTTAATCTGGAGCGAAAAAAGCGTAACATCGTTGAGCTCCAAAGTATTACAGTACTTATATGGCAAAGGGCAAAGTATAGCAAATTCGCTATATGAGATTGCCTTTGCCGTTCCGTATTGTTTGGTGGTTTTGTAAACCACCCAACTAAACATGCGGATCTATTTGTGCGAAGTGTCTTAACTTGCAAGAATAAAGTAATATATTGTAAGTGAGTAGATATTCAATCGGACAAACTTCGCATTGGTCGCTGAATTTTATCGAATTGTCGTCGTTTCTATTTTGCATTGATCTTTCCAAAACTTAGACATCATAATTCCAATTCTACACTATTTTGATGTTACTTATAGCTACCTCTGTCACTCTCTCATAATTAAACCAGTTTAATCAAAACCAAATGCTGCCCTCTGATTGGCCAGTCTTGTAAATCGAACTGATTTGATTGGTCCAAATTCAACTTTGTTGAAATGAAGCTGACTAGCTTGGAAAGATCTCTGCAAAATAGATTAAAACCTGTTACAACCGGATGAGTCGTTCTTAATTTAGTTTACGTTCGTTTTGCGTTCAAATGAAAACTTCATTTTAACTTAAAATCAAATCAAGTTAAGTAAATGGCAGCATAAAACGATTCTTCAATCATCTTAGAGGAGATCTCGCTACTATACTGTTGCTATTGGCAACTGTGTCATACGTAAAGAATGATTAATTAAATTCTGCTGAGTGATTTCGCATGTCCCTTAGTAAGCTCTACCTCTAACGCATTACCAATATTTAAGGTCTTCTTTGCACGTGCGTGATCAAGCCTTCCTTCCCAACTGAATATCCCTTGCCCAACGTCCACTGCATTCAGCAGCATTGGGGTTCTCTCAGTTGCTATCGGTTGAATGAGCTTATTCAAGGACATGCCGAATCACTGCTTGACTTGGGTGCGTTCTTGTGGACCAGCAAAGAGTTTCTGTGTAACATCCCTTTTCACCAGAAAGCATAAACAGTATTTGAAATGAAAACTTTTGACGAACCTGAATGCTGAAATATTACGACCCAAACGACAAAATTTATAATAATGGTCTTATTTGAAGCGTACAGAATCAATTTCCCAAAAATAACCTAGCTTAAAGCGACAAACACCCCCACGAACAATGAAAACTTTGCTATTTTCTTAGAAGGAGCGCACCCTACATTTGCTGCCCGTATTCCTTCTTTCTACTCTGTATTATCAATATTAATAATATTTTATAAATCAAAATATTCAATAAAATTATTAAATAATGAAAATACAAGAAAGAATGAGAAGGAATCGAAATATGATGTATTCATTTTCTTTTTGCATTCTTTCCAACTTCTTAACAGGGAGTGAACTAAAAGTCCCCCTAATCGATCGATTTTGCGAGCAAAAGACAGGCTTACTGAAGCAAAATGGCAAAAAATTGGCCAAAATCAACGGTTTCCAAATCGACCATAATTCGTCCTAATTATCCCCCTGGGAGGAGGATAACCCATTTCAATTACTTTTCCGGGCTATAATAAATGTATTAGGATCATAAAATCGACAAAATAAAAACCCTAAAAATAGCCCATTTTTGGCAAAAAGGCAAGGCTATACTAAGGCAAAATGGCCAAAAATCGGCAAAAATCGAGGGTTTCCAAATTAACCTAAATCCTCAAAAATAGGTTACTAAGAGCAGGAATACCCATTCCAATGCCTTTACCTGGCTATTATAAAGGTATTTAGCCCATAAAATCGATAAAATAAAAACCCTAATAATCGCCCATTTTTTGGCAAAAAGGCAAGGCTATACTAAGGCAAAATGGCCAAAAATCGGCAAAAATCGAGGGTTTCCAAATTGACCTAAATCCTCAAAAATAGGTTACTAAGAGCAGGAATACCCATTCCAATGCCTTTACCTGGCTATTATAAAAGTATTTAGCCAATAAAATCGATAAAATAAAAACCCTAAACATCGCCCATTTTTTGGCAAAAAGGCAAGGCTATACTAAGGCAAAATGGCGAAAATCGGCGAAAAACGAGGGTTTCCAAATTGACCTAAATCCTCAAAAATAGGTTACTAAGAGCAGGAATACCCATTCCAATGCCTTTACCTGGCTATTATAAAGGTATTTAGCCCATAAAATCGATAAAATGAAAGCCCTAAAAATCGCCCATTTTCGGGCAAAAAGGCAAGGCTATACTAAGGCAAAATGGCCAAAAATCGAGGGTTTCCAAATTGAGCTAAATCCTCATAAATAGGTTACTAGGAGCAGGAATACCCATTCCAATGCCTTTATCTGGCTATTAAAAAGGTATTTAGCCCATAAAATCGAAAAAATAAAACCCTAAAAATCGCCCTTTTTGGGCAAAAGGCAAGGCTATACTAAGGCAAAATGGCCAAAAATCGGCAAAAATCGAGGGTTTCCAAATTGACCTAAATCCTCAAAAATAGGTTACTAAGAGCAGGAATACCCATTCCAATGCCTTTACCTGGCTATTATAAAGGTATTTAGCCCATAAAATCGATAAAATGAAAACCCTAAAAATCGCCCATTTTCGGGCAAAAAGGCAAGGCTATACTAAGGCAAAATGGCCAAAAATCGGCAAAAATCGAGGGTTTCCAAATTGAGCTAAATCCTCATAAATAGGTTACTAGGAGCAGGAATACCCATTCCAATACCTTTATCTGGCTATTAAAAAGGTATTTAGCCCATAAAATCGAAAAAATAAAAACCCTAAAAATCGCCCTTTTCTGGGCAAAAAGGCAAGGCTATACTAAGGCAAAATGGCCAAAAATCGGCAAAAATCGAGGGTTTCCAAATTGACCTAAATCCTCAAAAATAAGTTACTAAGAGCAGGAATACCCATTCCAATGCCTTTACCTGGCTATTTAGGTATTTAGCCAATAAAATCGATAAAATAAAAACCCTAAAAATAGCCCATTTTTGGCAAAAAGACAAGGCTATACTAAGGCAAAATGGCCAAAAATCGGCAAAAATCGAGGGTTTCTAAATTGACCTAAATCCTCATAAATAGGTTACTAAGAGCAGCAATACCCATTCCAATGCCTTTACCTGGCTATTATAAAGGTATTTAGCCAATAAAATCGATAAAATAAAAACCCTAAAAATAGCCCATTTTTGACAAAAAGGCAAGGCTATATTAAGGCAAAATGGGCAAAAATCGAGGGTTTCCAAACTGACCTAAATCCTCAAAAATAGCTTACTAAGAGCAGGAATACCCATTCCAATGCCTTTACCTGGCTATTATAAAGGTATTTAGCCAATAAAATCGATAAAATAAAAACCCTAAAAATCGCCCATTTTTTGGCAAAATGGCAAGGCTATACAAAGGCAAAATGGCGAAAATCGGCAAAAATCGAGGGTTTCCAAATTGACCTAAATCCTCAAAAATAGGTTACTAAGAGCAGGAATACCCATTCCAATGCCTTTACCTGGCTATTATAAAGGTATTTAGCCCATAAAATCGATAAAATGAAAACCCTAAAAATCGCCCATTTTCGGGCAAAAAGGCAAGGCTATACTAAGGCAAAATGGCCAAAAATCGGCAAAAATCGAGGGTTTCCAAATTGACCTAAATCCTCATAAATAGGTTACTAGGAGCAGGAATACCCATTCCAATGCCTTTACCTGGCTATTATAAAGGTATTTAGCCCATAAAATCGATAAAATAAAAACCTAAAAATCGCCCATTTTGGGCAAAAGGTAAGGCTATACTAAGGCAAAATGGCCAAAAATCGGCAAAAATCGAGGGTTTCAAATTGACCTAAATCCTCAAAAATAGGTTACTAAGAGCAGGAATACCCATTCCAATGCCTTTACCTGGCTATTATAAAGGTATTTAGCCCAGAAAATTGATAAAATAAAAACCCTAAAAATCGCCCATTTTTGGGCAAAAAGGTAAGGCTATACTAAGGCAAAATGGCCAAAAATCGGCAAAAATCGAAGGTTTCCAAATTGACCTAAATACTCAAAAATAGGTTACTAAGAGCAGGAATACCCATTCCAATGCCTTTACCTGGCTATTATAAAGGTATTTAGCCCATAAAATCGATAAAATAAAAGCCAAAAATCGCCCATTTTTGGGCAAAAAGGCAAGGCTATACTAAGGCAAAATGGCCAAAAATCAAAAATCGAAGGTTTCCAAATTGACCTAAATCCTCAAAAATAGGTTACTAAGAGCAGGAATACCCATTATAATGCCTTTACCTGGCTATTATAAAGGTATTTAGCCCATAAAATCGATAAAATAAAAACCCTAAAAATCGCCCATTTTTGGGCAAAAAGGTAAGGCTATACTAAGGCAAAATGGCCAAAAATCGAGGGTTTCCAAATTGACCTTAATCCTCATAAATAGGTTACTAGGAGCAGGAATACCCATTCCAATGCCTTTACCTGGCTATTATAAAGGTATTTAGCCCATAAAATCGATAAAATAAAAACCCTAAAAATCGCCCATTTTTGGGCAAAAAGGTAAGGCTATACTAAGGCAAAATGGCCAAAAATCGGCAAAAATCGAAGGTTTCCAAATTGACCTAAATCCTCAAAAATAGGTTACTAAGAGCAGGAATACCCATTCCAATGCCTTTACCTGGCTATTATAAAGGTATTTAGCCCATAAAATCGATAAAATAAAAACCCTAAAAATCGCCCATTTTTGGGCAAAAAGGTAAGGCTATACTAAGGCAAAATGGCCAAAAATCGAGGGTTTCCAAATTGACCTTAATCCTGATAAATAAGTTACTAAGAGCAGGAATACCCATTCCAATGCCTTTACCTGGCTATTATAAAGGTATTTAGCCCAGAAAATTGATAAAATAAAAACCCTAAAAATCGCCCATTTTTGGGCAAAAAAGGTAAGGCTATACTAAGGCAAAATGGCCAAAAATCGGCAAAAATCGAAGGTTTCCAAATTGACCTAAATACTCAAAAATAGGTTACTAAGAGCAGGAATACCCATTCCAATGCCTTTACCTGGCTATTATAAAGGTATTTAGCCCATAAAATCGATAAAATAAAACCCTAAAATCGCCAAAAAAATACTAAGGCAAAATGGCCAAAAATCCGCAAAAATCGAAGGTTTCCAAATTGACCTAAATCCTCAAAAATAGGTTACTAAGAGCAGGAATACCCATTCCAATGCCTTTACCTGGCTATTATAAAGGTATTTAGCCCATAAAATCGATAAAATAAAAACCCTAAAATCGCCCATTTTTGGGCAAAAAGGCAAGGCTATATAAGGCAAAAGGCAAAATGGGCAAAAATCGAGGGTTTCAAATTGACCTAAATCCTCAAAAATAGGTTACTAAGAGCAGGAATACCCATTCCAATGCCTTTACCTGGCTATTATAAAGGTATTTAGCCCATAAAATCGATAAAATAAAAACCCTAAAAATCGCCCATTTTTGGGCAAAAAGGCAAGGCTATACTAAGGCAAAATGGCCAAAAATCGGCAAAAATCGAAGGTTTCCAAATTGACCTAAATCCTCAAAAATAGGTTACTAAGAGCAGGAATACCCATTCCAATGCCTTTACCTGGCTATTATAAAGGTATTTAGCCCATAAAATCGATAAAATAAAAACCCTAAAAATCGCCCATTTTTGGGCAAAAAGGCAAGGCTATACTAAGGTAAAATGACAAAAATCGGCAAAAATGGAAGGTTTCCAAATTGACCTAAATCCTCAAAAACAGGTTACTAAGAGCAGGAATACCCATTCCAATGCCTTTACCTGGCTATTATAAAGGTATTTAGCCCATAAAATCGATAAAATAAAAACCCTAAAAATCGCCCATTTTTCTGCAAAAAGGCAAGGCTATACTAAGGCAAAATGACAAAAATCGGCAAAAATGGAAGGTTTCAAAATTGACCTAAATCCTCAAAAATAGGTTACTAAGAGCAGGAATACCCATTCCAATGCCTTTACCTGGCTATTATAAAGGTATTTAGCCCATAAAATCAATAAAATAAAAACCCTAAAAATCGCCCATTTTTGGGCAAAAAGGCAAGGCTATACTAAGGCCAAATGACCAAAAATCGGCAAAAATGGAAGGTTTCCAAATTGACCTAAATCCTCAAAAATAGGTTACTAAGAGCAGGAATACCCATTCCAATGCCTTTACCTGGCCATTATAAAGGTGTTTAGCCCATAAAATCGATAAAATAAAAACCCTAAAAATCGACCATTTTTGGGCAAAAAGGCAAGGCTATACAAAGGCCAAATGACCAAAAATCGGCAAAAATGGAAGGTTTCCAAATTGACCTAAATCCTCAAAAACAGGTTACTAAGAGCAGGAATACCCATTCCAATGCCTTTACCTGGCTATTATAAAGGTATTTAGCCCATAAAATTGATAAAATAAAAACCCTAAAAATCGCCCATTTTTGGGCAAAAAGGTAAGGCTATACGAAGGCAAAATGGCCAAAAATCTGCAAAAATCGAGGGTTTCCAAATTTACCTAAATCCTCAAAAATAGGTTACTAAGAGCAGGAATACCCATTCCAATGCCTTTACCTGGCTATTATAAAGGTATTTAGCCCATAAAATTGATAAAATAAAAACCCTAAAAATCGCCCATTTTTGGGCAAAAAGGCAAGGCTATACTAAGGCAAAATGACCAAAAATCAGCAAAAATCGAGGGTTTCCAAATTTACCTAAATCCTCAAAAATAGGTTACTAAGAGCAGGAATACCCATTCCAATGCCTTTACCTGGCTATTATAAAGGTATTTAGCCCATAAAATCGATAAAATAAAACCCTAAAATCGCCCATTTTTGGGCAAAAAGGCAAGGCTATACTAAGGCAAAATGACCAAAAATCGGCAAAATGGAAGGTTTCAAATTGACCTAAATCCTCAAAAATAGGTTACTAAGAGCAGGAATACCCATTCCAATGCCTTTACCTGGCTATTATAAAGGTATTTAGCCCATAAAATCGATAAAATAAAAACCCTAAAAATCGCCCATTTTTGGGCAAAAAGGCAAGGCTATACTAAGGCAAAATGACCAAAAATCGGCAAAAATGGAAGGTTTCCAAATTGACCTAAATCCTCAAAAATAGGTTACTAAGAGCAGGAATACCCATTCCAATGCCTTTACCTGGCCATTATAAAGGTGTTTAGCCCATAAAATCGATAAAATAAAAACCCTAAAAATCGCCCATTTTTGGGCAAAAAGGCAAGGCTATACAAAGGCCAAATGACCAAAAATCGGCAAAAATGGAAGGTTTCCAAATTTACCTAAATCCTCAAAAACAGGTTACTAAGAGCAGGAATACCCATTCCAATGCCTTTACCTGGCTATTATAAAGGTATTTAGCCCATAAAATTGATAAAATAAAACCCTAAAATCGCCCATTTTTGGGCAAAAAGGTAAGGCTATACTGAAGGCAAAATGGCCAAAAATCTGCAAAAATCGAGGGTTTCCAAATTTACCTAAATCCTCAAAAATAGGTTACTAAGAGCAGGAATACCCATTCCAATGCCTTTACCTGGCTATTATAAAGGTATTTAGCCCATAAAATTGATAAAATAAAAACCCTAAAAATCGCCCATTTTTGGGCAAAAAGGCAAGGCTATACTAAGGCAAAATGGCCAAAAATCAGCAAAAATCGAGGGTTTCCAAATTTACCTAAATCCTCAAAAATAGGTTACTAAGAGCAGGAATACCCATTCCAATGCCTTTACCTGGCTATTATAAAGGTATTTAGCCCATAAAATCGATAAAATAAAAACCCTAAAAATCGCCCATTTTTGGGCAAAAAGGCAAGGCTATACTAAGGCAAAATGACCAAAAATCGGCAAAAATGGAAGGTTTCCAAATTGACCTAAATCCTCAAAAATAGGTTACTAAGAGCAGGAATACCCATTCCAATGCCTTTACCTGGCCATTATAAAGGTGTTTAGCCCATAAAATCGATAAAATAAAAACCCTAAAAATCGACCATTTTTGGGCAAAAAGGCAAGGCTATACAAAGGCCAAATGACCAAAAATCGGCAAAAATGGAAGGTTTCCAAATTTACCTAAATCCTCAAAAACAGGTTACTAAGAGCAGGAATACCCATTCCAATGCCTTTACCTGGCTATTATAAAGGTATTTAGCCCATAAAATTGATAAAATAAAAACCCTAAAAATCGCCCATTTTTGGGCAAAAAGGTAAGGCTATACGAAGGCAAAATGGCCAAAAATCTGCAAAAATCGAGGGTTTCCAAATTTACCTAAATCCTCAAAAATAGGTTACTAAGAGCAGGAATACCCATTCCAATGCCTTTACCTGGCTATTATAAAGGTATTTAGCCCATAAAATTGATAAAATAAAAACCCTAAAAATCGCCCATTTTTGGGCAAAAAGGCAAGGCTATACTAAGGCAAAATGGCCAAAAATCAGCAAAAATCGAGGGTTTCCAAATTTACCTAAATCCTCAAAAATAGGTTACTAAGAGCAGGAATACCCATTCCAATGCCTTTACCTGGCTATTATAAAGGTATTTAGCCCATAAAATCGATAAAATAAAAACCCTAAAAATCGCCCATTTTTGGGCAAAAAGGCAAGGCTATACTAAGGCAAAATGACCAAAAATCGGCAAAAATGGAACGTTTCCAAATTGACCTAAATCCTCAAAAATAGGTTACTAAGAGCAGGAATACCCATTCCAATGCCTTTACCTGGCCATTATAAAGGTGTTTAGCCCATAAAATCGATAAAATAAAAACCCTAAAAATCGACCATTTTTGGGCAAAAAGGCAAGGCTATACAAAGGCCAAATGACCAAAAATCGGCAAAAATGGAAGGTTTCCAAATTGACCTAAATCCTCAAAAACAGGTTACTAAGAGCAGGAATACCCATTCCAATGCCTTTACCTGGCTATTATAAAGGTATTTAGCCCATAAAATTGATAAAATAAAACCCTAAAAATCGCCCATTTTGGGCAAAAAGGTAAGGCTATCTGAAGGCAAAATGGCCAAAAATCTGCAAAAATCGAGGGTTTCCAAATTTACCTAAATCCTCAAAAATAGGTTACTAAGAGCAGGAATACCCATTCCAATGCCTTTACCTGGCTATTATAAAGGTATTTAGCCCATAAAATTGATAAAATAAAAGCCCTAAAAATCGCCCATTTTTGGGCAAAAAGGCAAGGCTATACTAAGGCAAAATGGCCAAAAATCAGCAAAAATCGAGGGTTTCCAAATTTACCTAAATCCTCAAAAATAGGTTACTAAGAGCAGGAATACCCATTCCAATGCCTTTACCTGGCTATTATAAAGGTATTTAGCCCATAAAATCGATAAAATAAAAACCCTAAAAATCGCCCATTTTTGGGCAAAAAGGCAAGGCTATACTAAGGCAAAATGACCAAAAATCGGCAAAAATGGATGGTTTCCAAATTGACCTAAATCCTCAAAAATAGGTTACTAAGAGCAGGAATACCCATTCCAATGCCTTTACCTGGCCATTATAAAGGTGTTTAGCCCATAAAATCGATAAAATAAAAACCCTAAAAATCGACCATTTTTGGGCAAAAAGGCAAGGCTATACAAAGGCCAAATGACCAAAAATCGGCAAAAATGGAAGGTTTCCAAATTGACCTAAATCCTCAAAAACAGGTTACTAAGAGCAGGAATACCCATTCCAATGCCTTTACCTGGCTATTATAAAGGTATTTAGCCCATAAAATTGATAAAATAAAAACCCTAAAAATCGCCCATTTTTGGGCAAAAAGGCAAGGCTATACTAAGGCAAAATGGCCAAAAATCGGCAAAAATCGAAGGTTTCCAAATTGACCTAAATCCTCAAAAACAGGTTACTAAGAGCAGGAATACCCATTCCAATGCCTTTACCTGGCTATTATAAAGGTATTTAGCCCATAAAATCGATAAAATAAAACCCTAAAATCGCCCATTTTTGGGCAAAAAGGCAAGGCTATACTAAGGCAAAATGGCCAAAAATCGGCAAAATCGAAGGTTTCCAAATTGACCTAAATCCTCAAAAATAGGTTACTAAGAGCAGGAATACCCATTCCAATGCCTTTACCTGGCTATTATAAAGGTATTTAGCCCATAAAATCAATAAAATAAAAACCCTAAAAATCGCCCATTTTTGGGCAAAAAGGCAAGGCTATACTAAGGCAAAATGACCAAAAATCGGCAAAAATGGAAGGTTTCCAAATTGACCTAAATCCTCAAAAATAGGTTACTAAGAGCAGGAATACCCATTCCAATGCCTTTACCTGGCCATTATAAAGGTGTTTAGCCCATAAAATCGATAAAATAAAAACCCTAAAAATCGACCATTTTTGGGCAAAAAGGCAAGGCTATACAAAGGCCAAATGACCAAAAATCGGCAAAAATGGAAGGTTTCCAAATTGACCTAAATCCTCAAAAACAGGTTACTAAGAGCAGGAATACCCATTCCAATGCCTTTACCTGGCTACTATAAAGGTATTTAGCCCATAAAATTGATAAAATAAAAACCCTAAAAATCGCCCATTTTTGGGCAAAAAGGTAAGGCTATACGAAGGCAAAATGGCCAAAAATCTGCAAAAATCGAGGGTTTCCAAATTTACCTAAATCCTCAAAAATAGGTTACTAAGAGCAGGAATACCCATTCCAATGCCTTTACCTGGCTATTATAAAGGTATTTAGCCCATAAAATCGATAAAATAAAAACCCTAAAAATCGCCCATTTTTGGGCAAAAAGGCAAGGCTATACTAAGGCAAAATGGCCAAAAATCGGCAAAAATCGAAGGTTTCCAAATTGACCTAAATCCTCAAAAACAGGTTACTAAGAGCAGGAATACCCATTCCAATGCCTTTACCTGGCTATTATAAAGGTATTTAGCCCATAAAATTGATAAAATAAAAACCCTAAAAATCGCCCATTTTTGGGCAAAAAGGCAAGGCTATACTAAGGCAAAATGGCCAAAAATCGGCAAAAATCGAAGGTTTCCAAATTGACCTAAATCCTCAAAAACAGGTTACTAAGAGCAGGAATACCCATTCCAATGCCTTTACCT
>JACTAT010000022.1:1706548-1732742 GCA_014526335.1 Chrysaora quinquecirrha
TAGTGCGTTAAGTTACTAATTTTGTAGAGTGTTGACGAACATGGACTTTGAAAATCGACAAAATAAAACTAGCATGACCTAGTTAATTCTTCTTCAAGTGAGATTCACGTCCACCATTCGATTCTAAAATATAGTGCGTTAAGTTACTAATTTTGTAGAGTGTTGACGAACATTGACTTTGAAAATCGACAAAATAAGACTAGCATGACCTAATTAATTAAGTCTTCTTCAAGTGAGATTCACGTCTACCATTCGATTCTAAAATATAGTGCGTCAAGTTACTAATTTTGTAGAGTGTTGACGAACATTGACTTTGAAAATCGACAAAATAAGACTAGCATGACCTAATTAATTAAGTCTTCTTCAAGTGAGATTCACGTCTACCATTCGATTCTAAAATATAGTGCGTCAAGTTACTAATTTTGTAGAGTGTTGACGAACATTGACTTTGAAAATCGACAAAATAAGACTAGCATGACCTAATTAATTAAGTCTTCTTCAAGTGAGATTCACGTCTACCATTCGATTCTAAAATATAGTGCGTCAAGTTACTAATTTTGTAGAGTGTTGACGAACATTGACTTTGAAAATCGACAAAATAAAACTAGCATGACCTAATTAAGTCTTCTTCAAGTGAGATTCACGTCTACCATTCGATTCTAAAATATAGTGCGTCAAGTTACTAATTTTGTAGAGTGTTGACGAACATTGACTTTGAAAATCGACAAAATAAGACTAGCATGACCTAATTAAGTCTTCTTCAAGTGAGATTCACGTCTACCATTCGATTCTAAAATATAGTGCGTCAAGTTACTAATTTTGTAGAGTGTTGACGAACATTGACTTTGAAAATCGACAAAATAAGACTAGCATGATCTAATTAAGTCTTCTTCAAGTGAGATTCACGTCTACCATTCGATTCTAAAATATAGTGCGTCAAGTTACTAATTTTGTAGAGTGTTGACGAACATTGACTTTGAAAATCGACAAAATAAGACTAGCATGACCTAATTAAGTCTTCTTCAAGTGAGATTCACGTCTACCATTCGATTCTAAAATATAGTGCGTCAAGTTACTAATTTTGTAGAGTGATGACGAACATTGACATTAAAAATCGACAAAATAAAACTAGCATCACCTAATTAAGTCTTCTTCAAGTGAGATTCACGTCTACCATTCGATTCTAAAATATAGTGCGTCAAGTTACTAATTTTGTAGAGTGATGACGAACATTTACATTAAAAATCGACAAAATAAAACTAGCATCACCTAATTAAGTCTTCTTCAAGTGAGATTCACGTCTACCATTCGATTCTAAAATATAGTGCGTCAAGTTACTAATTTTGTAGAGTGATGACGAACATTGACATTAAAAATCGACAAAATAAAACTAGCATGACCTAATTAAGTCTTCTTTTAGTGAGATTCACGTCTACCATTCGATTCTAAAATATAGTGCGTCAAGTTTTGTAGAGTGATGACGAACATTGACATTAAAAATCGACAAAATAAAACTAGCATCACCTAATTAAGTCTTCTTCAAGTGAGATTCACGTCTACCATTCGATTCTAAAATATAGTGCGTCAAGTTACTAATTTTGTAGAGTGATGACGAACATTGACATTAAAAATCGACAAAATAAAACTAGCATGACCTAATTAAGTCTTCTTTTAGTGAGATTCACGTCTACCATTCGATTCTAAAATATAGTGCGTCAAGTTTTGTAGAGTGATGACGAACATTGACATTAAAAATCGACAAAATAAAACTAGCATCACCTAATTAAGTCTTCTTCAAGTGAGATTCACGTCTACCATTCGATTCTAAAATATAGTGCGTCAAGTTACTAATTTTGTAGAGTGTTGACGAACATTGACTTTGAAAATCGACAAAATAAGACTAGCATGAATCGACAAAATAAAACTAGCATCACCTAATTAAGTCTTCTTCAAGTGAGATTCACGTCTACCATTCGATTCTAAAATATAGTGCGTCAAGTTACTAATTTTGTAGAGTGATGACGAACATTGACATTAAAAATCGACAAAATAAAACTAGCATGACCTAATTAAGTCTTCTTTTAGTGAGATTCACGTCTACCATTCGATTCTAAAATATAGTGCGTATTGAAATTGAAAGTCTGGTACCCAGGGTAGTAAAATTATAACTATAATTATCATTGTCATCATCACTAACATCTGCACCAATGATATCATCATCACCATCACTGCCACCATCATAATCATCATAATCATCATGAACTCCATTGTTTTCGCCATCATCATCATTATTATCAATCAATCAAGCAATCACTGTCATCACCAGAATCATGATCATCAGAACCATGATCATGATGATCAGTATCATCAACATCATCATAATCATCATCAGTTTTCTGTGTTGTGGCATCACTACCTGCTGTACAGATAATTTGACTGTTAGCTGTTTTTCGGCTAAATTTTTTTTAAGTGTTAACTGTTATCTAAGGAAATTTTTTGAAGTTAACTGTTTTGTTGACCCCCATCTGGACCCTCAAAATAGGTCTTCTACAAGTAAGATACAAGTCTACCATTCGATTCTAAAATATAGTCCGTCAAGTAATTAAGTTTGTTGAGTATTGAAGAATACTGACAATCAAAAATGTAAAAATAAGACCAGAAAGGTCAACATAAGTCAATTGGAAGTAAGATACAAGTCTACAATTCGTTTCCGAAATATAGTCCGTCAAGTAATTAAGTTTGTTGAGTATTAAAGAACATGCGCGCGCGCAAGGTAATAAAACGAGGAAATACGGAGGAACCCCTGTTAAAGGAATTGACACTTAAATCAATTGACAAAATAAGCGAAATGAAATTTGAAATCAAAGTCAAGTCTATCACTTCTAAGTTTATTCATGGTTTATTACTTGCCTACTTAATTTCCCAGATATGTTAGATAGCCCCCCTGTTTTATCCATTTACATCCTCCCTGCCAGATGTGAAGAAAGTGCATTATGGGAACGCAAACGCAAACCCATCTGACTGAGGAAGAAAGGAAAAGAGTTTTGCTGTTTTGCGAAAAACAAAATTATTTTTGCGCATAAAACGAAGTGAAATGTAAATTGTGATTATTAGAACACTAATGTTCGTGAAATTGTGGAAAATAGTTGCATAAAAAGCTAAAAAGTCTTCTAGTCAGTCGCCACGTCATTCATTTCTGTGTTTTTGAGAAAGGACAGCTGATTCAACAAGCTGCGTGCAGTTTTAGGCCGAAAGGAAGATTCAAGAATAAAGTGAAGTTTTTATGCTGTGAAATGGATTGGATATTTCTTGTCAAAGTTTTGATGCTGCAGATTTTGTGTGCTGCAGGTAATGATGGCTTCTTTGATATCCTTTTTGTACAGGTAGACTAGATCACTACCTGAAAAAAATTAGTAAAAACATTTTTGGAATGATGACACCAGCCATGTTGGCAGGTATAATGAGCTATCTAGGTTTTATAAACACAAGGTGCAAAATGTATCTCCTTCTCTTCCATTTACACGCTTTTTTTTATAAGGAACCTACCTCAAGGCCTATTTCTTAAAGTTCCTTATTTTTGGACCTCTTTTTAGGCATTTAGTACAAAAAGTTCCTTAATAGTTCCTTAAGTTTAACTGCGCATGCAGTGGTCTCAACAATAAAAGAGAGACACTTGCATGTGAGCAAAGCTTGAGACTACTCAAGGAAACATTTGATACATGCTTAACGTATAATTTATGTTGTTTTCGACTGCAAATGAATGGAACCAGCTTTCTAATTCTTGATTATTTTCAGTGGTAAAAGCATTCAACATTTAAAAGTTCCTTTATGATTTTCTCTTTAGTAGTATAAGTTCTTTAAATTTTGGGGCCTTCTACATGTAGGTTCCTTATAAAGTGGTTCTTTATAATAAAAGCGTGTAATCAGGTAAGGAGAAAGTCTTCTATTGATTAATGGCTGACAGCATTGAAATTTTTGGAAATGACAAACAAGATATATCAAGTTTTCAATACAATAATCATATAAACAAGTGGGGTAAAAAGTTTCGACAACTTCATTTTTTGTGGTCCATTCCTTTTTTTGAATCTGGAAATTTGAATGCTCAAAAAAATTTTCACAAAAGTGTTAGGACTGTGAAACTTAAAATCTAGACTAAGTTTTGGATGCTATATATGATTTCACATAAGAAACTTGATATCTTATGTGTCACAGCCAGTGTTGAGGTGTTGATTAGTTAATCTACTATTGAGGTCGCAGTAACTGGCCCTAAATACATCATATCACTTTCACCTTGAATTATTTTAAATAGAAATAGTGTCTTATATTCCTTATCTTATCATTCTTTATATGATATTTTAGGAAGCAAACAGATGGTACTTCATGGTAAAATAAGGCTTGACAGAATGCCTGCTTCCTTGCCGCATCAGTCATGCTTAACTGTCAAACTTGAAGATACCAGCCTTGCTGATGCCCCATCTGAGTTAATTGCAAAACGTCTATTCAGGGGTTCCGATTTGAAGTTGACTAAGGGTGGAATTCCGTACAATATGACATTCAACAAGCCCAAAGTGAACGAGAGGAATGATTACACCATTTCAGCTACTCTTAATGTTGGATGGTGTGCCAGTGGTGGTAGCAAATGGATCCGTAATGGGGATTACCTGACTACCACAAGCTTCCCCGTGAAAATAACCGGTGATAAAGCTGTTTATGAGGAAAATTTTGTGATGGAGCACTACGGACGTATGTTATTTTTTTATATATCTTGTGTTTATGTTTTGTTTATGTTGTCTATGTTGCTTCCTGCATGTACTGACAGAAACAAAGGAAACTGCAGGCTAAAAGTGTTTTAATACCGGTGTCATTGCTTATCTTTATACATGGAGCAAGAAATGCATATTTGAAGCAATCAAGCAAACAATCGTTATTTTTTTAATGCAGGTCAGGGTTCTGGCAGCTATACAGCTGATGTGGACCTGCAGCTTGTGCCCCTAGACTGATGTTCAAGAACGAACACCCTGGGTACTGCATTTACTGACCTGAGAAGGTTGGACAACTGAGCTGACTGTAGGCTTGTGGAAAATGGTCCCAAGGACATTCAAACCCACAACCTCAGGACCCTGAGACAAGTGCATTGACCACTTCACCACAGCAAAGCTTTCTTCACTTTTTTAATGCAGGTTCGAATTTCTAGCACCCATGTAGCTGAAGCAGGTCTCCTGCTTGTTCCCCTTGGCCCCTAGACTAACAAAAAATCTTGGAGCTCATTAACCCACCTTAAAGGATGGACAGTTGACCATAGGCTCATGAAAAGTGACCCTGATAAAATTTGACACACACCTACTGATCATGTTCTGAACACTTTAGCCATATGACTATGCCTACAATAGACAGATTTCTCAACTTGTAAGGCATTGTAAAGTAATCTATAAGGCTTATAAAACTATCCTATACTACATTGAAAATGAAAAAGATTACTTCAAGCTCTTTAATTTGGTTTCTTACTAGGAGATGAAATTTGATTTGGTCATGGTGCTTTACTCATTTATTTGGAAATTCAAAGATTTGATGTTCAAAGATGCAATTTAATAATCTAAAATTTAAATTATTTGGCGTTCAGTTATGACAAGGATGTATCTTTAAATGGAACTACTATAAATGTTACTAAAAGCTTAGTGGCTGCTGTGCATATAAAGTTCATTGCTTAATAGAAAAATTAGACTTAAGATTCATTGATGGAAAACAGTGACAAAATTTGTCTTGCTTTGCTCTTTTTATAACCTCCTACAAATCTGAACCAATTGAGCCTAAACTTTAACTTTGTTTTGACATTACTAGCTCATAATAATCTGAAAGAACTGTATAGGTGCTTTTTTAAACTAGTTAGTAGAAAGATTTATATCAAAGGTTAAGGAATTAAAATAATAACTATAGGCCTTACTAACGGCTATAAATAAAACAGCAAATAACAGTGAGGTGTGATAGCGAAATCTTTAGTATCAGATATCTGTGTCCACATCTTTGGGGCTTAATAGGCAGAGGTCCTTAGCATTATTCAAATACTAAGTGCAAAAACGCGTATAGTAAAATCTGGTGAAATGTGATTTGTGTCGAATTACTTCATAAATTTCTAGTTTTTATTTGTTCAGCTGTCGTAATTAAATGTTGTTGTGATGTTGCAGGATTGTTAAGACATAAAACTTAAGAGAAAAAGGTCCTGGGCTCCAATGTCGTGGATACCAATCAGAATTAGCTCGCCGTCAGTTCAGCTGTCCATCCTTTTGAGGTTAGAAAATGAGTACTCAGGGTGCATATGCTAGGACATGCTCTGAGGAGTGTCAGAGGAAAAAAGCGTTTAAGCATGTCCAAAAGTGTTACCACTGTTTCTTGCGATTTTGAAATTTTATACTGGTCAAATGCTATTCTATATTAAAATATATATGCAATCGTAGATTTTTAACAGACGTATCCAGTATAAGTCTGATAATTAACAATTGACTCTCTTTTCCCTTGCAGACTTCCAACCGAAAGTGCATCATCACAAGAAAGACGACCCTTGCATCAATGCACCTTGCATGAACAGCATTTGCAGGAGTTTTGCTAATGGATCATACCAATGCATTGAAGTTGCAGGAATGCCTTGTGCCATGCCACAATGTATGACAGTCGATGGACCTGAGCCTATCTGTGCAAGCAATGGCAAGACGTATGATAATGAATGCTTAATGTTTGCTGATTCTTGCAAAGATGGTGTTCAGATCTCACTGACAAAAATTCACGATGGAGAATGTTATTCAAGTAAGGAAAGCGTATATCTACATACTCTTTATCTACATACTACCTACTTACTCTGAAGGTGCTGTGGTGTCGTGGTGTAATCAAGCTGACTCGTGGTGTCAGATGTGGTCGTGGTGTCAGATGTCTCAATGTGGTCAGGGTTCGAGCCCAGCCACGGTAGCGTCACGGCAAGGGTCGAGGTCTCGATTAGTTAACCTACTTCTGAGATCCTAGCGACTGGTGTAAAACACCATTTCACCTTCACCATCACCTTCTTTGCCTCGCTAATCTGCTAGACTTGCCGCATGTCACTGTAGCTATCACAAATGAATTAAATTAAACCCTAGTCCTTGAGAAGGAAGGCTAATTCGATTGAAGCACTCTTTGAAGCAGTGCGCTCTCTTAGGCCAGGGCAAAACGACCAAACATTGTTTGTCAATCGTTGAATTCGCTTATGAAGCCATGTTTGAACGTTTGGTTACTTCATAAATCAATTCTCTACAAGCAGAAGTAAATAGAATTCGTTTCACTTTATTTTTGAAAAGTTCAAAAACACTTTTTGCTTCACGCAAGCGAAGAATGTTAGACAATTAATGTTTTGCAGCGTGGCCAAATAGCATTGCAAGACAAACAGATTTCAAATGCTTGACAAACAATGTTTGATCGTTTGGCTAGGGCATTGAATTTCGAAAACGGTTTGACACAGAAGAAAGACACTAATTCAATGGGCCCTGTTTTGAGGAAGATGTGGGGGTGGCTCATTCGATTAAGTTATATAGTACTTAAAAGTTGTTCATTTAAGCAGCAACAATTCATTTATTTACGACGAGATGAAAGAAGCCCAAGCAGAATAGTTACACTTTTTTTTAATAAGCAACTGCTCAATAAGCAACTAGGGCTGAACTGACCTTAACATTAAGCAACTTGAGGGCTCAATTGAATTAATGTAAGCAACTAAGAAGTCAAACAACCAAGCTTATTCTCTTTCTTGTGTTAGGAATTTGTTCTTCGTTCTTATGTTTTGCATGTTGAAGTTCGTTAGCTAACGTTTTTCCACTTACTGTCTCCCAAAAGTCATGTTGTAGGCCTAACAGATGACGATTTTGACCCGCGAAGGCAGGGGTGGCTAGTAGGTACAAAAAATGTTAAGCAACGTTTAAGCAACTTTGAGGGCTGAAATGTCTAAAATTTTAAGCAACTTTGAGGGCTGAACGAAAGTCAAGTTGCTTATTAAAAAAAAGTGTATACGAAGTGGAAGAAGTTTAATGAAACAAGTCTTCATGTATTAGAACAAGCGATCAAATCATGTTTGAAAACATGTTTGTATGCTGATGAAACAATGTTTGAACGTTTGACTACTTTGTGAAACATTTTAACAAACGTTTTAGCTTAATGAAATTTGAAATCGTCTTACGAACGGAATAGTGTTCCATGATGTGGCCCAAGGGTAGGTAAAACTTTTTGCTTGCCGTACAAATTTGAAATGTTTGACAAACAATGTTTGATTGTTTGGCATGGGCCTTAATGTTCCGAATCTGACTTTTCTTAACTATGAAGCTGAAGTTTTTGTGATTTTTCTCTACTGTAGAGCATACAATGCTTGGGGGCATCTTGTTCTCCACATGCATCGTTCTGCTGACCGTTCTTGGTTTCATTTCAATCTTTTGGATTTGGAGGCGTAATCGCAAGATGAAGATTGAGCAACAGGTAGATCTTAGCCTATCGTATTTCATTTTGCTAATGCTACACATATAGAGATATTACAAGAACTGTCCCTTTGGTATTGAAGTAGATAGATAGGAATCTTTTCCCATTTGGTCTCTTTTATCTTAGCCTATCGTATCTCATTTGTTAGTGGTACACATAGGGATGGTACTCTTTCTGTCCACACAGAACCAGCCTTTTGGTCTGACATGTAGACAGATGGGAATAATTTACTACTTCGACTCTTCAATAAATTTTTTTGGTCTTCCTGCTTTATGTGATTGGGTCTACCTTTATCCCGTGAGCTGATTGGTGTTCAAAACACAATGCCAATCCATTTTCACTTTTCTGATTGGTGCATTTCGATCCGCATCTGGGTTTATATTCCGCTTCAATTGTTTCAGTTTGTTTCTGACGTTTATACTTTGAGGAGTGTGAAACGAAAAACGTTTTAAGTATGTCCAAAGATGTTTCGGCTCTGTAGCCCTAAAAACTTGTGTCCGTCGTCCTGTATTAAGAAATTATGGGTGCTTGTTTGCCTGTGATTTAATTTAGCTTATTCCTTTTTCTACTTCATTTTATTTCGTGAATTTTCAATAATTTAACTTTAAGGATGATTTTATTGATTTTTTATTGAATTCTTTTTTTTTGTTCCGTTTAGTTTGGCGATGGCACTATGAAGAAAGTTGCACCATTGGGGATATAAGAACGTCGTTCTCTGCTGAAAAAGACAGCCATGTATAATAGTATCCTTTGACATTCATTTGTGTGTAATGTAAGCAATTCAAATGCAGTTTAATTATAGGCCGAAGAAGCTGTAATTAAAATTATGCTGTATCTAAGTGGCTTTGTTTTTGCACAATAGGTTATTACACTCATGCAGAAATCCCACTTTTCGCAAACAGCATCGGCAGCCTTAACCCTAGATTACTACATTAGTCCATTCAATGCATTAGTCCCACTACTTCGCTCGATGTTGTTGTTGTTGTTTTCTACAATCACTCAAAATAAGGGGAGCGTAAACTAGAGACTCGGGTCGTGAGTCTACCTTAACCCTTTGTTTACCGACGGTACTTCTAAGTGCCAACGTCAAAACAAAGGCATAGCAAAAGCAACATCCATCTATATCAGATTGTCCTAAGGGACCTAAGGAGCGAAAACTACAACTCGTCGAACAACTCTGCCAAATATAAACCGAAAGGGTACCCGAAACAAAAAAAATGCTACCCGTATACCGAATGTATGTATACCGAAATCGGCAAAAAAGATGCCCGAAAAGATACTCGAAAAATCGGCAAAAACCCTACCCGAATGAGCGGCACATATGTACCCACCCCAAGTATGGAAGAACCCCCCCCCCGGGAAGCATAGCCCTTAGGTAGCCATCTTCTCGGATACCGTAGCATGATACTTGTGGTCTGACCTGACATAAAGGAGCTTTGAATGGAACAACAATCAAGGATCACGATGTAACGAAACCCTCCTAAAGGGATGTTTCTTCCACCCATAAAATTATCAAATAATGATGGTGATGATCAACCATTGGGAATACGAAACACGAAAATCGCGAACATCATTTTAAATAATCGCAAAATTTTCGATAATTTCAAGTCGTATTTTCAAACACGGTTATCAAAAGAGCTTTTGCGTTTTTGATCCACTTTCCCCCCGTCGTTTTTTCGTCTATAAATTGATTTTTAGTCTTATTAATTCCTTTGTAATGCTTTTAATTCATTTAATCAGCGGAAGGTGTAATCCATGCAAAATTGAAGGATCAATGCCCCTTGCCCAACTGGCCAATAGGGCAAACACACAGTGACTCCCTACGATTGGCAAACAGGCCAATGTCACTTGCACCCCCCCGGTTCTTTGTAAAAAATAAATACAAGCTTCAGGGTCTGTGTAATGATTTTCAGATTATTTTATTTTATTTCATTTATTTATTTATTTGCGTCAGTATATTATTGTTAAATCCACAGTGTATGATTGCATATATGATTGCATATATCTACTGTTGTTTTTATTTATTTTCCACTGTGGTTCCTTTTTATTTACCATCTTGTCAATCATTTTACCTTCCATAAGCGCAAAAAATAGGTACTCCGATTAGAAATTTTGTCCCATTTTCTCGTAAAAATCTCAAAAATTTTCTACAAACTAAAAATGTTTCTTATTATAATTCATCTTTCTTTTCTTCCTCAGTTGTTTGTTCTTTCTCTGTATTTGTTTTCATCGGTTCAAGTTTCAGTTTCCCATTTAACAAATCATTTGTCCATTTTTTCAAGTCTTCCAGCTTCAGGTTTCCGTTCTCTGGTTGTGATAGCCAGGTTGACGATTGCTGAAGAAAAAACCCATTTGGAATAAGCTAACTCGAATGGTCACTATGTTACATAGTCTAAAAAGTGGATCTTTTCGAAAGACAGCAGTGCGTGATGAAAAGCACAAGCTTTGGTCTGTAAAATTTGAAAAAATTAGCGGTAAAGGTTAAGACTTAGGCCCTGGTTGAATTATCAAACCCTATTCGTCAAACACTTGAAATTTGCATTTGACTACGTCACAAAACATTCAGCAAAACTAAGCAAAATTTGTTTCGCAATGTTTTTGAAAAAATTAATATTTTTGAAAAACATTTTCTATTTGACGAAGAGCAATGTTTCGCGACATTGCCAAACAGTGAAACACTTCAAATGTTTGACAATGTTTTAATCGCTGGTCGGAGCCTTAGGCTCTGGCCAAACAATCAAACATAGTTGATTAAACATTTGAAATTTACTTTACCACAAATGTTTGACTGTTTGGCCACGTCCAAAAACATTGCTGCTAGGAGAATGGTCACTATCGCTGTCCAACATTCGCTATCTCGAACATTTGTGACTTTATCTCGACGTTTCTCTTTCCGAAAAATTTTAAACAACGAATCTAAAATAGCTTTGGTATGTAAATTAAGATACAGTGAGCGGTGAAAATTATTGAAGACTTAGGCCCTGCTTAAATTATCAAACATTGTTCGTCAAACATTTAGAATGTGCTTATCAAGCAATGTTAAACGTTTGGCCACGTCACAAAACATAGTATGACAAGCAAAAAAGCAAAATTTTTTTCGCAATGTTTTCGAAAAATTTAATGTTTTGACGAAGAGCAATGTTTTGCGACATCGCCAAACAGTGGAACATTTCAAATGTTTGACTATGTTTTAATAGTTTGCTCGGAGCCTTAGAAGCTACTTATAACGTGTAATTACCGCGGTCAAATCCACTGCTCCCATAGTCGGCTTTGTTGGATCAATGTTGAATGTAACTTTCCAATATTCTTTCATCTAAAAAATAAAAACAGGTTTAAAGGAAATTCACTGGCTTAATCTAAGGAAAGTTAACGAATGTCACATATGCCCATCGTTTGCCTGCGAAATGCGACAACAAATTTTTGGGCGGCATGTGGTCAGACGTCAGAGTCGATCAGAGTTTTAAGCAGGCGCGAACCGTGCCAACACTGTTGGCCAACATGTTGGCTGAAAATTGGCTAACATTTTGGTACAGTTTGCCATACCGTCAAAACATCTGAGATGTTTTGCAGATGTCTTGGTTTGCTGACGTCACCCACAAATGACCTTTTGCAAACATGACAGAAAAGGAAGCAAGTGTTTGTTCATTGCTCGCTTTTTTGGTTGACAACGAAGAAGAAAAAACCCGTGTTCCAACTCAAACCGTCACCTTTCATTTCAAGGTCTCAGAAAAATATTGACCGAAATTATAAATGGCGCGCCAACATGCTGGCGATACATAGCAAACCGTACCAACATATATTTTGCTCAAATCGATGAAAATGTTGGCCAAAATTTCAAAGCATGTTTAAAAACAGTAATTGGTAAATTATAAAATGACTTACCGCAGGGAACGGGTCTGGATCGATCCACACAAAATTCAGTTGTTCGTTTTTAGCCATGCTTCTTGCTAAGGACTTGATCAACGAGAAAAACCGGTTTCCATCTGCAAAAAAAGAATATGAATTGAAGAAATCAAGTTTCGCAAAGCGTAAAGAGCTAATGGGTAAAGCGAACAGCCGTTCGAAGTCGCCGGTAAACGCTTTCTTTACAAGAGCACTTAGTGCTTCGTACTTATAGTTTCAATGTTCATTTTAAGGACGTATTTTAGATAATTCTATCACCCCTTACATTTAAATCCTCGTGTACATCAGCGTTGCAAACATTGCTGTACCTTTAAGGTCTTTAAGCAATGCTTGAGAATCAAATAAATTTGACCCACATCTTAACATCGTTTTTCGAATAAAATAAAGTGTGAAAAGAAAAGTCCACGTCTTGTTGACGTTGTTATCATAGTATCCCAAAGAAGTCCACTGAATGGCTTACCTGGTGTATCTACTTTTGCGAATACTGCTATCATAAAGCCTTTCGTGTCCGGAGACTATATGACAAATAAAGAATGAGAATAATGAGAAAAATATTGCTTTACAGTACATTGAATGTCTTGAAAGGTAAGTTTTGTATATCAAGAGCAAATAACTGGAAAGAACCATGCAGAATACGGGAAATGATATGTGATTATAGCGACTATAGCGAAAACTCCTGCGGAAAATAGCGGAGAGATATTTTTAACATGTACTTAAAGCTTTCATCGATTTGAAACTCGTAAGGCCAATGAAACATTCTTTGTCAAACTAATTTCGACTGTTCTATACATACATACATACTTTTTTTTTGATAATGCAGGACAGTAAAAGGCAGCATCTGCTGATGTGGGCCTGCTTAACTACATAACTTACTTAAATCTAGATAAAAATGAGTATAAAAAATTTTGTATCCTATCATCCCGTACACTCACTCTAGCGTCGCAAAATTTTTGTACTTTTAATTCATAGCTGTTCAAATGCTTATGTTGGTCAAAGATTTGAAATTTACTGTACAAGAAACGTTTTAACGTTGTTGGCAACGTTTCAAAACATTGCTTTAAACCAGTTCCAAAACCTCCTAAAAACGACATAACGAAAAATTATCCATCACATACCCAGATTTCATGAAGATTCTCTAACATCATCTTTCGAATAATAGGCCTAAAAATGCAAGCATATTCTAGTTAACTTCAAGTTTACGCAGTTTTAAACTTAAAATGCCTGAATTTGTACAAAAAAGAATACAATTACCGTTTATTTTCTTGGATGAATTCCGTTAGCTGTTTTTCTCGCCAAGATACCTAAAGACGTTTAAAAACAAAGGCTGAAAAATGATTTTCAGTAACTAGAGTTACTTATACTGCAAGATTTGATTCTGACGTTTACGACGTGGCCAAACGGTCAAACATTGTTTGTAAAGCGAATCTCGAATGTTCGACCAACAATGTTTGATATTTTGGTAACGGTCTTAGGCCCTGGCCGAACGAACAAACATTAGTGGTCAAAAATTTGAAATTGCTTTACAACAAATGTTTGACCGTTAGGCCACGTCCAAAAACGTTGCTTGACAAGCAAAAGTAACAGAATTTGTGGCGTGAAGTTGAAAACGTTTAGAAACATTTTTTTCTTGACGCAGAAGTTGAGAAAGTTTAGAAACATTTGTTGCTTGACGCAAACAAAAAATGTTGGAAGAGCAATGTTTTTGGGCGTGGCCAAACGGTCAACCATTTTGCTTGACAAGCGAGTCGCAAATGTTTGACCAACAATGTTTTGTCGTTTGGCCAGGGCTTAAAGAGAACAGGCTAATATCAGCTGGCAATGAAGTTTCCAACGAATATGGTATGAAATGAAAATTTTTCTACACACTAAAAAGGATCTAATGAATATAAGACCAAATGGTTTACCTTACTGGGTAATTTCAGCGTTTTTTCGAAAGGTTTGATGAAAAATAAACTGTTCGATTTCTTCATCTGTAACGTCTTCGCAATCTAAGAAATGGAGAAAAAACAATCATTCGAAACACGTGCATACATAGGTAAATGTTGTTCTTCTAAAGATTCTCAACCTCGTTCCCAGGGCTATTTTGAAATAAGTATTCATGGCTCGCCTGAATAGCCCTGGGAACGAGGTTGAAAGATTCTAACATTAACAACACTGCCATGACTATCGCAGGTTCATAAGACTCTGGAAAAACGATCAAACAATGTTCGAAAACAGTTTTTTGTTTGATAAAAGCAAAAAATGTTTGATGAACAATGTTTTGCAACAGAGCCAAACCGTAAACATTTTGCTATATAAGCAAATTTTAAATGTTTGACAAACAGTATTTGATCATTTGGCCACTGCCTTAATAAAGTTCAAAAGCATTTTTGCTTGATGCGTTAAGCTATGGGTAAACTAAGAGACTTGTCGCGCGCGACATTGTTTTCGGCGTGTCTCCCAGGGTGGCTAAACATGTGAGTGACAAGCGAGAAACATGTCCCCCGAGTCATTTGCATGTCGCGAAAACAAGAAATGTCCCTGTTGTCTCCCAGAAACTTTTGCATGTCTCTTGCTACAAATTTTGTCGCGCGCTATAAAGTTTCGAGATAGTTAAACTGGGAGACGCCGAGGGGACATCAATTTTGCGCGCGACATGTCTCCTAGTTTAGCCAGACATTTATGCTCTTTTGTCAAGCAACGATAAGACAGCTCGTTCGTTTGATTTTGGTTTAATAACTAGCATGACATTCAGTTGACAATTAGTTCGATGCTAGTTTGGGATTTCTTACTTTCGCATCAAATACAGCATGAAATTGAATCATTGGCTGAAATGTTCTTGCAACTTTCTGTAACTCGGAGTATTCTACAAAAGTAAAACAAGAAGTCAACTCAAAGCAAATCAAACCTTACACATCAAGATACAGCATTCTTGAGCCAGGGCTTATCTCGACATGTTGCACAGTCAGAACAAGTTGCCGACTGGCCAATCGGCGGTTTTTTCGAATTTATTGAAACTGACCTGTCGACATAAGCGCTTTGGGAACTAGTTGGCAAGTTGGCAACTAGTTCCTCTTTGACCGCAACTAGTAGGCGTACGGTTCCAGAAAGTTGGGCATGTTCTACTTCTGCGACTAGCTGACAACTGATTCTTGTTAGTCGGAGTCCACGCGAGCGCTCTTGCGACCACGATCACATATATCTTATAAGTTCTGACTAAGTGCTCACATGTCAACATAAGTTAGCAGTTACAGCTTGTTGGGGTTAGTTATATAGTATCGTATGTCGAAATAGCGTCGCCTAATAAGACGAGACTTTACATTATTACCTTGACTATCTTTCTTCAAATAAGCAACAACTTTTGCTATCTGCAATGAATCAAAAGCCTTCTTTCCAGTCTTAGAGACAATATCCAAAACAGGGGGTTCAAATAACTAGAAAGCAAAAGAATTCTGCGTAAATAATATACAATAATACATTTTAGAGTAGTAGATTTTCATAATCGCGAGAAAGAGCCTAAAAACCATTTGGGTATTTATTCTTAAAACCATGCTATATTTTTCCTTGACCACTTTCAAATGTCACAGCACTTTCAAATCAATAAGAAGTGACACATACTCCAAAACGGCACTTTCTTCATAGTGATGGCCAAATCAAATCAAGCTTATCTGTAAGAGAAGGGTGGTGATACTGACTGCCTCGGGCAGAATGAGGAACTCTCTGAGGAACACAGGAACAAAACTCAAGAATTACAATGATACATGCATGAAGAAAATATGAATTTTCAATCTTCTAACCTTTGAAATATAAGAAACCATAACATCAGGAGACCTAAGTTTGAAAAGAAAATCCAATTCTTTGAAAACAGTTTGCTCAAATAATAAAACTAATTTTACCTTGAATTCTAAATGATTCAGGTACTATACAAAGAATTTTCGGGGTGTCTACCTTTGTCCATAGTATGTTGTTGGCTTTCCATGGTTGAAGATCTTTACTGTTCCAGCGTAATAGACACCTGTGATGCAAACACAATACCAAGTGAAAACAAGGATACCCTTCTAGGTTATTTCAATCCGCATCTGGGTATAAATACTGCCTTACATATTTGTTTCAACCTGTTTCTGTTGTTTATACTCTGAGGAGTGTCAGATGAAAAAAGTATGTCCAAAAATGTTTCCACTTTCTCTCACAATATTGTTAAATTGTTTCATTTTTTGCATTTTTGATTATTGGTGACTATCTTGAATGCAGTATAGCGTTGGGGGATATCTCTGTGATAAGACTTCAAGGTAGTCAACAGTCATCATAGTTACCTGCTTCTTTTGCCATGTCAGGGTTTTTTACCAAATCACATGTTGCACATACCACTCCTTTCTTGTCAAACAACTTTGCAACTACCTGGATAAGGAAATAAAAAAACTTAAGTCTTCTAAATACCAGGAAATCCTCTTAAGAGATCCATGCCAATATGCCAAAAATGTTGAAACTTCGTGCCAAAATCACAGGTGTAGGCAATATGGAATCCAGACTGCAATTTGTGCACACCAAAGGCTATTGTTCTAAAAACAATAGGGGCATTTATTGCTATTATTTTGAATAAAGTTTTTGGTGTGCACAGCAAAGTTTCCCCACAGCATGAATGAACATTGGCCCTTATCCTCCAATGTGGCATGGAATGCACCCTTTGGGGCAAAGTGCATTGCTCTAAGCCAGTGAGTCCTGCAATCCATTCTGTGTAGTATGGCACATACAAGCACGAGATGAACAATAGAACAATAGATGAGAACAATGGGAATGCACTACTGCAAGGACAAGATCCTGTCAATCAGAGAGCTGCCGTAAGGGTTTGCCTTGACTAGATATCTTACTTCAAAAGGTTGAATTTCTTGTGCTAGCATTGTTGCATTTGCTTGTGCATGGAAAAACACAACAACAACATCATATTTTTTCAAGAGAGATTTGAAATTCTTCCCAGTCATCGTGACAACTCTGTTTATTCCATCAGGTTGCATCATTTTAGCAAGCTTTTCAGCTCTATCGTTTACTTGCTCTTCATCGTACTGGCCTGTCACGAACGCTGAGACAGCAATCAGAGTAAGCCAAGCTTTATAATTTAAGTACATCACAGAATGGAAATTATCAAGTGCCTTCTTTCTTCTTGAGACTTTGTGAAAAGGAAGGCCTCTTGGAAATGCCTCAATTCCACCTTCTTTTTGAATATGAAAACGAGGTTATAAGGAAGCACGGCCTAAAAAAAATTTTCAGAAACAATTGTAATGGCGGTGCGGGCGGGCGTGTTCTTGGTGTGTTGGGCTGGAATTCAGCTTTTGGCAGGTATCCAGATTGAAAAATAATTGTTTATTAATGTTAAAAAACGCTGCAACTATCATAAGAGAGATAAAGATTACTTGAACAATCGGTAAGTGTAGAAATAAATGTGTAAACGCAACGCCAACGAACAGCCGAACGGGCCTTCAAAAAGCGGCTTTTGCTTTTTCGTTTTGGGTAATCACAGCTTGACAGCCAGCTGACAACATTCGAATGCATTGGCATTGGCATGGCATGCTGTCGTTATCAATAACTTCTTAATGATGAATTAAATTGAGTTATTCGAATAAGCAACAATTTACTGATATACCCTAGTCATATTCTATTTGTGCTTGTGTGTTGTGTTGGTGGTCGTCATAAAACTAGAGCTTGGTTCTACTAGATTCCATTTTGATTTCTGTCTTATATATTATTGCTATCCACTCCAGGCGGATCACACAGTTCTTTTGCTCAATGATACACTTGATGTCATGTGGCAAGCATTCAAAATTGATACGGAAAATTAAAGTAAGTGTTGCTTTACAATTACATCATTGTGAGAATTTAGGTCTACTTTCAGGTAGCATTTTAGTTTCAGGTATCCAATAGTGCCATATATTGATAGCTGTATAAGTTAGAGTTGATTTTCTATTTTGAATATGACTCTCAACAGCCTTGAGCAATCCCCTGGTATTCTGTATAAAAGATCCTGTCAAAGATCAAAATAATGACATCAGTCCAGGGCCGTCAAGAGGCAGAGTGGGCCCTGGGGTAATGTAATCGTACTGGGCTTTTAGGAGGTTTAATTGGGGGAAGTATGGTAGCATTCATATAATTTCAATTTTTGCGAGCCCCTTCACACCTTGGGCCCCAAACCTCTGACCTTGCTGGACCCCCCTTCTCGACAGGACTGCATCAGTCTATATGATGACTGCTATTTTAGTCCAAGTATCTTTCTGGGTTTATATTTCATGAAATTTTGTATCCATTTGGGTATCTGTTTCCAATCTGTTGGTATGGTATCCATTCAGGTGTACTATCCGATTACACGGGGCTCAGCTCACCTGTACCAAGGCGATTCACTCCTCGCAAATCTCGTACACCTTTGCTGGGATCCTATTGTTTTGATGGAAATCCTTTTGTTTTAACGAAAATCTTGTACACTTTGACGAAGAATGAAATGCCCCTCAACCTGTACCATATTTTGCCAGAAGAATCCCCCTTGGCCTCCCCTCCATCTGATATTTCTGCCAATGGGCTTGCAGATGGATAAAAAGCTAGATTGTTACATAATCCAGCTGGGACTATGTGAACTTGCCTTCATTAACCTCCATTCATGCTTTTTGTTTTGTAAGAAACCCCTTATATCGGGAACTTTCCTGTCAGATGATAAGAGAACTAAGTTAGCCTTGACAACTCCATCAATCATGCTGTGGAACTAGAAAGGTGAGGTGATGGTGAAATGGTGTATTTAGCACCAGTCCCTAGGATCTCAGTAGTAGGTTAACTAATTGAAACGTCGACCCTGGCCGTGACACCACCATAGTGAGTCAGGACTCGAACCCTGACCTCGCTGAGCTTCTGACACCACTAACCAGCTTTTTCAAGCAACAGCTCCACAACATTGGACATTAATCGGCATCAATGAGCCATGATGTAAAATTGGTGCCTGACCATGCCACACTCTTTTTGAAAAGGGTATGGTATATGTTTGCCCTTTACTGACCATGGGGAGGGTTGCATGTTGTGCAGGGGTTTGCATGTTATGCTGTCTTTTGTAATCAATTGGTAATTGATTGGCGTCAGTGAGCCTAGTTGGGTAATGGTATCTATGGCATTTCATTGCCTTTGAAGATATGGCATTTGTTGCTTTTGAAGATGCATGGTGTTCTTTATTTTGTCATCTACGGGTCACCGTTTTGCATCAATATGCCTCAGAGTTTGTAAATAGAGTCTTCATCCAGCCAGCCCTTTTTGTAGCTATGGCAGTTCGTGAAGATTGGTGAAGTTCAGTTTTGGTCATCTACGGTGAACCGTTCAACATTAATGAGCGTAGTTGGCAAACAGTTACCTTACCCCAGCCACGCAAAATAAATGGGCAATACCATAATTCATTCTTCACACTTTTTCAGGCATTTAGCGTTGGCCTTGCATTTGGCAGAAAACAGCTAATCCAATACTTTGATTTGCATGCTTAGATTCTGGACTCTGTAGGGAATTAAATGAATGTAGCTTATTTCCCATTCAAGAAGAAACTTCCTAGATTTCAATCTCACTAATCTGTTGCTCTTCCCATGCGAGATATGATTTTAATTATTTCTTCACAACCCTGTTGTTTTTTCACATGTTCTTATCAAAAAGAGCTTCCTTGTCCTAGGGATATTATTTAGTTTTCAAATATTGATTATTTTCTCAAGCTGGATAACCTTGGAAAGTCAGCGTGAAGGAGAAGTGAGTTCCTATCCGGGTCACGACTGTACTGAGACCACAATACGTGCTACTAAACTACGTGAGGAAGTATCTACTTTTTATTCTGAATATTTACCGTTTTCTGGCGTTTTTGAGGACTAAAGATAGTCCAGAATGGTTACATTGTCATAGTTCTCTCAGAATTTAGCGTCAAATCGTACGAATCAAACAAAATGAGGGTGTTTCTGAAAGGTAAGGCACATTTCTGTCTTTGTCAGTTAATTTTCTTGCTTTGCAAAGTGAAAATATCATGTTGTGCGAACCGTACTTCAAGATTGGGTCCATCTTCTATTATCTTTCTTTAATTGCTAGTTTCTCGTGACTTCATTCTCTTTCATTACACACGAAAATGGTAACAAAAAGATTTCATGATTACTCGAAAAACAGTTGCTTTGTGTCGCTTTTGAAGGTGTACTTTCGATGGACTTTCGACGCCCTTCGGACAAAGGGCCCTGCTACAAGCCCCTACTTGCCTCTGCCGAGATGTAAAGATGTAACGGCAAATGCTACACAAGAAAGGAGTGCTAGAGGAGTTCTTCCAATCCATTAACCATTAATCATGTGTGCACTAGTTACATGTGCCATGATTCATGATTACTTCCATTAACTTTGTTATTGTTCAGTATTTCAGTCATTATCAAGGCTTCGATTCGCTGGCTAGCAAAGCGTCTCTCGGAAAGAGATATCTTCCGAAGAAAGCGCTGCGACATTTAAGTGTCGCCAAAACTTAAGTGAAGCCGAAGATGAGGATATTGTGAAGCCGAAGATGAGGAAGGTGGTTATGACCATGATGCTGATGAAGCTGATAAAGCCGACAATGCTTCTGGTTCTGCTGCTACTGCTCCTCATGCTGATCTTGATGACGGTGATGATGATGACGATGGTGGTGATAATGTTGATACTGACGATGATGGCGATGATGATGATCATCATCGTTATCGTCATCAGCATCATCAACAATTAATTATTAAACATGATGATTACAATGATGACGATGATGATGATCGATGATGAAGATGATGATGATAATGATGATGATAATGATAATGATGATGATGATAACGATATTGTTGATGATGATGATGATGATGATGATGATGATGATGATGATGATGATGATGATGATGATGATAAAGAGGAGGATGAAAATGATTATGATAATGATGATTAATGTTTGATGCTCTATCTCGATGGCAATGATTGCGTTGATTAAAATGATTGCAATATTGATAATTTCCGTGATGGCTGCACCAGCGATAAAAATCATTATCTTATCACTTATGATTAATCAAATAGATCCCGCTGATTTGTGATTGTTGTTGATTTGTCATGCAATTCGTACAATAATTATATGAAATGTCACTCGCATTATAACAAACACCATACATTGTTCTTATCTTGAGCCTGTCAGCAAATTGTCAAACACTCAGTTGGACAATATAAAGCGTACAGTGTTTTGTTTATTGAAAAAACGCCAATGATTCTTGCATGGAAGGAACAGTTTCTCCTCTGTCAGTTTTACATTCATTTCTGAGTGAGTCTCTACAGAATTTTGGTCAGAAGATCTCGAAGTTCGTTGTGTCTGGGTGAAATTTTTTGCTTCGCATGCCATGTTAAACTAATAAACCCTGGCTGTGAATCATATGTTTGGTTTTAGTCAACCAGATTTACAGACACGTTGTTTAAGTTCTGTTTCTGTTGATGTTCTTCGATTCGAATTGATTTTCCTAACAAAACTTTTTCATTTTTAGTTGCAGTGTTTTCAATGGACGTTGGGGAACAGCAGAATACAGGAAATGAAGTCCAGTATGACCCCTCCAGTCAAATGTAAGTTTATAGAGTTTCAATTCTCCCGTTTGTTACAAACTCCAGCTTTTCAAAGTGAAATTAGCTACACCCTTTTTGCGAGGTTTTGTTGTTTTGAATGGGTGTCTTCCTTGTCTTGGGGAGGGGGTGGGCAGATTATTGTACTCCAAAACCTCGTATGTGCACATGTTTCGTTCACTGTCCGTAAAGTAAGTCCCGTTATGACTGCCAAGATTCATCATCATCATCATCATCATCCTCTTCGATCATCATCCTAATCATCATAATCATAATTATAAAGGAAAAATCATTGTCATGACTAACTAGGTACCATTCAAATTCAAAGCAATTGAATAGGCTATTTTTAAAATTCAAGGCCTTAGCTCCGTTGATTTACTTTAACTGTACTCTGGTAGACTTAGCTTTTACACTAGTCGAAACTATCATCATTGAGTTGAATTGCTTGAAGCTCAAACCAATGTGGCTGTGTAAGAATGTTGTTGTTGTTTTTGTTGTTGTTGCTGTTGCTGCTTGTAGAGAGCGGTACTCATAGTAGACTTATTACACGACTGCCAGTTATCGCAGCTACCACCTTAAGTTGTTGTTGTTGTCAGCAGGAACTGAGGCTCTTGTAATACGTCTATAGTCATAGCCCAATGGTATCTCAGTTGGCGAATAACGACAAATTCATGTTGTTTATCGCACGTATTTCCTGAATCACTGATGAATCGGGAATGTACAATGACAGATTGATTAAACTAAGTTTTATAACAACAAACAACAGGTGTTTATTTAAAGTTATTCGAGTTTCATCCAGCGAGCATGCTTTTTCCATTAATTATTAAACTGAACTGCGCCATTGTTCTTTTGGCTACTATTCAGTCACGTGACTTTTCCTGAATGAATTTGCATGTGGCTCGTTCGAATTCGGAGCCAATCAGAATCAGTCATTTGGTCAGCAAATCGTTGGAAGTTTTTAAATTTGATAAATCTGAATCTATAGTTCATTTATTAACAAATATATACGAAAATGATGTTATATGTTCATCGTGAATACTGCTGATGAAATTTGGAGAGAAGTTATAAACATTGTGACATTTTTCTGTCATCTGGATAGTGGCTTCGCCAAATCCAAATTTGAAAGACTTTATCAGCCTCAGGTCAACATTTTGAGAACTTCTGTTGAAGAAAAACAAGGTTATAGGTACTGCACCCAGTATGAAGTTAACATTCCTTTTAAACTGGAAAATTTGGCAGATTTATGCTTTTGAGAAATCAGAATTTATTCCTTCCTAAAGACAGATTGACAAGAAACTTTGAGTTAATCTTCGAAAGTATTGTTTGGGAATTTCATCCACGTGGAAATCTACCCTACTCATTTGATGAATAGTTAACTGGGAATCAAAACCCCAAATCTTGCTGTCAATAGCGAAAATCTTCGACAAGTTGGTCTTAAATTGGGTCATTACTTGTGTTGTACAGACGGATAAAGAATTGTGATTGGGGACCTGTAGCTTGGCTCCTTCAGTTCTGACATTTGTTTAGCGCAGGTTGCTACAAAAAGAACTTCAAAACAAAATGGTGTTCTATTGTCTCTGCAGTCTACCAAGGTATATATACTATCAGTTACACTGTTTCAGTGCAGTTTTTCTGATTGGATTTTCGGCAAAACTTAAGTCGTGCGAGAGTCGTGCTGATTTCTTAAGACACCCTTGTTGATTAACGATGGTTCATTGATAATATCATATTTCACCCCAACCGTACTGAATATTCCCCCCCCCCCGTACTCCAATATATCCCCCACCCAACCGAACTAACTATCCGCAACGGCAATCATGATGTGACGTCACAGTACTGCACCTGTGCCACCGTACTCAGTCAGAGATGCCTTCCGACGACATGCCCCCAAACGTACTGAATATCCCCGAACGTACTCCAAGATACCCCCAGGTTCTGATTATCCGCCTCGGAATGCGGGATCATGATGTGACCCTGCACTGTACTGCATATCCACCACAGTACTCAGAGATACCTCCCCAAGTCATCTCTATCCCTCAATACCCCGAAACGTACTTAATATCCGCCACCGTACTGTACCTACCCCCAGCCGTACTGTACTGCACTGTACTGTGTTGTACCCCCACCCCAAACCGTACTCCAAATACATTCAATTTGGTGATACTTCAGTCATTTGATCACTTTTATTCTATCCCAATCCTAGTTGCTTATAAACCAGTTACTTAGGAAGAAAAAAGTTTTTCTCGGCAGCTGGAAATTTTGATTATAAAACAGCCTAAGCTTACAAATCCTAATGATAACCCCTAAAATGACGCTGTTCCTTTGTTTTTCCCACCTATGCGACGTTTTTATCTGCTCTTAGGCTTTAGGCTTATTGTCATGTACTGTAGCGTCAGAGGGAAGACTATATCCTATCAATGATCCTGGCGTACCCAGAAGCGTGTTTTTGTTTTTCATGCAGATATCTTATCAGTTCATGTGGTTTTCCATGTGGTTTTCTATAAAATCATGAAATGTCTTCAAAATATGTTTCTTGAGAGGCGCTTATATAGCGCATTTGTGCTTTGTGCTGACCTGTAGAATCGTGCATTCCCTTCGATTACAAATCATGAACTACACCCTTTTTTATAAGAACAATTTTATAAGAACACGAGCCTGGATTTTCCCCAGATTTTAAGAACAAAATAAGAACAAGCTGAGGCTGGGCGTTTTCATAGGTCCTTAGAATATCAGCTAAATATGAAAATACGACAGTCAGACAACGTAAAAAGCAAGCAAACAATGAAATGGACAAGCATGCTTCATTTTTACACAACCCTATTACCACGAAAGACATTCACTGACAAAATCTAGATGTCTCAGTAACCGAGGAATTAAGAACAGATTAAGAACATTTCAGGCTCAAAAAAGGCAAAACTTAAGAACAGTCAGCCTCAATCGAAAATTTCCTGGTTCTTTGCCAGAGCGCTTATGTCGACCAGTGACGAAAAATTAGTCGATTAGCAGTCGGCGACTTTGCGCAGTGTCGACGTAAGCCTTGCCTTAGAGATTCTGTTAAATAAAGTATTATGCCATACCTTGCGACCGTGTTTTGGGGCTCGTTGCGCTTCGGATATAGCTAGCAATATCTAGGTGTTTCGCTGTGGGGTCAAGAAATAATTAGTTTTAGCTACGCTTCCGACTCCAGCGCTGAGTTGCGCTCCACAACTGCACACGCCCTTAATTCGTAAATGTAGACAATGAAATAATAAAATAGCTGCTAATTATAATAAATATTAATATTAAACAAAAAATAAGATAATAAACGCTTTTTAATTTGAATGAAGTTGAGCATCAAAGTCGAGGGGGCAACTAACTTCCCCTAAACCCTAGACCCCCGCTTCGGAATCAAACCGTGACTCCGCTCGCTCCATAGATATTTTGTCACTGTTAAAAAACTTTCCGTCTGTGCAAAGGCACGCCGGATTTAAAAGTGTAATTTTTATGATTATCATGGAGACAATCACTTGCATATAGCACATTGATCCGATTAGCCACACTCTGGCGAATTTCTCGATTTCCCTGACCTAAAAACGTGAAAGAATCAAACACGTTTCTTATGAAGACATCTGGCGCATTCCGTGATTTTGTAGTTTCAAGAAAATTCGTTTCTGTTCTGTTTGATTGCATTGTTTTAGCTTAGGAAACGGAAGGAATGCTTTCAATGAAATTAGAGATAGCAAAAAGGAATTGAGTTTTCCAGTAGAGTCGGCGGACGTGATAAATTTAGAAACACAACTCGTTCTATCTACTATCGGTCTTACTTTGACTTGTCAGCTAAATCTGTAAGGCATTTAACTGTATCCATAGAACCACAGGCTTTGAAGGAACGGAGTGGTGGTTGCTTTGCGTTGTTCATGAAACAGTGTTTTTTCCTTTCATCCCCTTGACCATGTCAGGGGTGAAAGAAATGCGCAAGGCACGGAGATGCTAGTCTTATTATTAGTCATAGTTTTCCCACAGACTTATTACCTGAGTCGTTAGGTTCTATCACCCCGACATCAAGCTACAACTTAGACTCACTACACAATTCCCACTACTTCGCGCGATGTTGTTGTTGTTGTTTTCTAGAATCGCTCAGTACAGAGTGACAAAAACAGGGAAGCTTAAACTAGACTACCTGTTCGAGCGATCTCAGTTTGGTGCTAGTCTCGGTTTCATGAGCGGAAACTGGGACTATGGTATGACT
>JACTAT010000022.1:1733242-1778479 GCA_014526335.1 Chrysaora quinquecirrha
AGTTTTATGCACACTGTTGTTTTAGCCTTGGGGCAAAGGAGTTATCATGCACTAGAACTAATAATGACCAGTCTTGATCACTGACAATTTATTACACGATTAGAAAGTAAATTTCCCATAAAATTTTGTTCATTCAATTTTTCTCTTATTTTAGTATCAATAAAAAGTTGATGCGACTCTCCGTCGATGATAGAGTCAACGCCAAACGGAGCAGCATATTATTCGATGATTCAGCACCTGTTCCTAGCAAGGTAATCACTTTTGATTAAACGATCAGGCGATCAGTTTGATATTTTGATTAAGTTGCTTAATCAATTTGATCGGTCATCCAGTATACCAAATCAGGCAAGGTTTGAGGGACGTTTATAGACAGACTAGGGCTGCTTGACTCAATAAGCAATCGCCAGGCGATCAAATGATTTGTTGATTAGGTTTCTTGTGATTATTGACTGCTTGATCCATTGAATGCTTGGTAAATCACCAGAGTGATCACCAATCCCCGTGCTACCGATCCCTATGGGTCTATAGATACCTGCCCGGAATTTCGATGAGATTGATCTATCCCTAGTTATTACCGATCGCTATGGATTATTGTTTTGGATTGCTAAGATTGAAAAATTCAAGAACTTGGAGATTGCAGATCTTCATGAGTCGCTCTGTAGATTTCTGCTGCGTATCGCTTACGATTGCCATTGATCGCTACGGATTCTTTTGGATCACTCTGGGTTGTTTGCGTTGGTAGCAGATTGTTGGTTACATATTGTTATGGTCACTATGGATTACAATGGATGGCTTTTGAATACTCTGGACTACTCTAGATTGCTATGGATTGCTCTGTAGATTACTATGGATAACCATGGATTGCTGAAGATTAATATAGATTACTATTAATATTGATTGAATCTGATATAAATGAGTGGCTTTGTATTGCGATGGGTATCTGCATTGGTATGGATTAGCCTTGGATCGTAACGGATTGTTATGGATTGCCATAGAGTTTTATGGCCTCTGGCCTCTGATAGACTATTAATCTTTTTGGATTGATGTGGATCACTATGGATCGTTTTATGCAACTAAAAGTTTACTTTCGATTATTCCTGATTTTCTTCTTATAGACTGAGATAATTTTCAAAGAATCGCAAGATGAGACGACAGTTGGAAGCATCAAAGTCAAAAAGTTTGTGTTCCTATTCTTGTTGCCTTTTCTTTAAAAAATTCGTTCTTTTTGCATCTTAAGTCTCTTTTGGAACATTAAACTGCAGAATTCATGGGCAATTCACTCCTTGGAATCTCTTACACCCTCAGCTCGAATCTCTATTGTTTTTGTAGGAATCTTGTAAGAATCTTTTTGTTTTAATAGGAATCTCGCACGTCTTTTCGAGGAGTGAAATGCTCTTGGCAGAATTTTTGCATTCGTTTTATTCTTCCAATGTTTTTATTCCTGTGAACCATTTGTCTTCTCTAGGCTTCTCAACAGCGAAACAAGATTCCCGCGGATCGAAGAAATGTCACATTTTCACTACAATGCCATCGAATTTCCAGGAAAACTAGAGGTTAGATATAGCTACTTTTCTATGTAAGACATATTTCCTTAATTAAGCAACAGAATGCCCGTTATTCTGGGCTTAGCCCCTCTGACTTTTTTCACCAATATTATTACGTGTTTGAGAGATTTTTTATTTGCTAAACGACCTTAATAAAAGGCAATCTGACACTGGAGAAACTGCAGAAAAATTTTTCGGGCCGTCTAGGGTTCCATTTAAAGCCCAAGGTCCCACTGGGTCTCACGTTCCAGGTTCCACGTTCCAGTGGTCTGTATGCCCTGAAAGCCTATGTATGTTCTTTACATAGCTTGTCTGTGTCGTTGAGGTTAAGACTAAGTGATTCAAAAAATCGCATTAATTTTCAAATTTTTCTCATGGGTGTGGGAATTTACTTCAGCTAAAGCACTTTCTATTAAAGTGACAATCTAATTGTGGTCAGTATGTCTCATAACTTTCCCTAGTATGACCCGGCCCTTGCAAATAAAATTCTATTTTCAAAACTAAGGCGTGATTCTTAAACCTAATTAAAGAAATATTACTGTCTCGGTTTGTTGCAGTATAGAGCTAATTCAACACATTAGGGCCCAATTACATGTCTGTAACTGCGAGGGACTTCGTTCTCACTCATAAATAGGCATACAAGTTAGCAAAACGATGTCAAAAATATTTTTTCGTTTTCGTTATTCGTTTGATGGCCTTTATCCTTGTTTTCTTGATAAGAACAAACCAATTTCCTTTTTTTGAAAGCCCCTTGGACGCATTTATTTTCACCCCAATCTTCGCAAACTGCAGCAACAATTTTCAAGAACCAAAACAGCACAATTACTTTTTGCCCCTTCTCGAAAACAAGACATTACATTGACTCCTAAAGCCTCAAGGTAGGGCGTAGTGTTTTGTTTTGCTTTGTCTGTTCTAAGTGTTTTTTCTTGTGTGCTAAGAGCATTTGAATGCTTGTAAAAAGCTCACTGGGTATTCAAAAACTGGTACAGCAATCTTTCAAATGCTTCATCACTCAAACTAGTTTTGCTTACTTCCCGAACGCTACAGTCTGGTGGCTTCAGCTTGTGGCCGAGACAATTTCATTTTAATAACAAAATCTTTTGTTCGTCCTAATTGGTGATCTGAATCTAACTCCAACCGATCCTAGCCTTAAAACTATTTGTTCTACTCTTGGGCTCACAAATCTCATCAAAGAGCCAACTTGTTACAAACCAAATTGTAATCCGTCATCAATTGACGTAATCCTTACCAACCGGAAACATAATTTTAAAAATACTAAAACTATTGAAACCTCTTTAAGTGACTTCCATAAGCTAATTCTTACTACTTGCAAATCTTCAATTCCCAAACACCATCCTAATATAATTCGCTACAGAGATTTAAAAAACTTTAATGAGGATGCCTTCTGCAAAGATCTTTCAGAAACACCATTTTATCTTTGCCAATACATTCATGATGGCAATCAGGCATTCGAATACTTTCAAGATTTGTTCGATAGCATAGTTAATTATCACGCACCATTAAAATCCAAAATAGTTAGGGCAAATAATAAACCCTCAGTAAGGTACATAGAAAAGCAATAATGCTAAGAACTAAATTTAAAATGCCTATAACAAATCAAAACTACTGTTAATTATGAAAGATTTAAAAGCAAAGAAACCACTGTGCAAATCTTCGTCAACATCTGAAATCTGATTACTTTACCAAGATTTGTCAAAACGGCACACTTGACTCCAAAACATTTTGGAAGAAGTTGAAACCCTACTTCTTCGGCAAAGGCCACACTGATTCTGAAATTACAATATCTGAAAACGATAGTCTTGTCAGTAACCCTCAATCTGTTGCAGAAATTATGAATAAACATTTTGTCAGCATTAGCCAAACCAGCACTACAGCTAATAAGAACGCTGGGAGCTACCCGACAATTGATGAAATCATCAAGGGCTTCGAGAACCATCCTAGTATTGGGAGAATAAAACTTAATTTACAAGACGAATCAATTTTCAATTTCCTATCAGTTCCAGCACCAGTGCTTAAGCAAATTATTCTTGATCTTAATCATAAAAAAGCGATGGGTCATGATATGATAAATGCCAAATTTCTAAAAATCTCTGTAGATATTATCCTTAAACCTTTACTTGATATAATTAACAAATGTATTTCGCAAGGTACATTCCCTAATTCTTTAAAAAAGGCAATAGTCACACCAGTGTACAAGAAAAAGGATCCATTTAACAAAGAAAATTACAGGCCAATCAGTCTACTTACTACATTCTCTAAAGTTTTTGAAAAAGTTATAGAACTTCAGCTTTCCCCTTTTCTCCAAGGTAAATTTTCTCCATATTTATGTGCGTACAGAAAGCATTTTTCATCCGAACATGCACTTTTCAGATTAATAGAAAACTGGAGAAAAGGACTAGAGCAAAATGCACATATAGGGGCGATTCTAATGGATCTATCAAAAGCTTTTGATTGTCTCCCAAAGAATCTTCTACTTGCAAAACTACATGCCTATGGGATAAAAGAAAATTCACTCTTATTCATCCAGAATTATTTGTCAGATAGAAAGCAAAGAGTAAAAGTAAAAGGACAATATAGCTCTTGGGATGAATTAGGACAAGGTGTCCCACAAGGTTCAATACTAGGACCTCTTCTCTTCAACTCCTTTATAAATGATATCTTTTATAACCTCAGTGATGGGTCTCTCTGTAATTTTGCCGATGACAACTCACTGACAGTGACCACCTCAAGCACTGAAGAATTAATAAATTTGATAAAAATAAACACCAATAAATGTCTTGAATGGTTTAAGTCAAACGAAATGACTGCTAATGGTTCTAAATTCCAAGCCATTACTATTGGAAATAAAACAAGAACATAGAACATTTTGAAATTAATGAGAATCTAAAAATAAAAGTCGAAACTAATGTAACTCTGCTAGGTATAGAAATAGATGAAAGTTTAAAATTTGATGATCACTATGGATCGTTTTATGCAACTAAAAGTTTACTTTCGATTATTCCTGATTTTCTTCTTATAGACTGAGATAATTTTCAAAGAATCGCAAGATGAGACGACAGTTGGAAGCATCAAAGTCAAAAAGTTTGTGTTCCTATTCTTGTTGCCTTTTCTTTAAAAAATTCGTTCTTTTTGCATCTTAAGTCTCTTTTGGAACATTAAACTGCAGAATTCATGGGCAATTCACTCCTTGGAATCTCTTACACCCTCAGCTCGAATCTCTATTGTTTTTGTAGGAATCTTGTAAGAATCTTTTTGTTTTAATAGGAATCTCGCACGTCTTTTCGAGGAGTGAAATGCTCTTGGCAGAATTTTTGCATTCGTTTTATTCTTCCAATGTTTTTATTCCTGTGAACCATTTGTCTTCTCTAGGCTTCTCAACAGCGAAACAAGATTCCCGCGGATCGAAGAAATGTCACATTTTCACTACAATGCCATCGAATTTCCAGGAAAACTAGAGGTTAGATATAGCTACTTTTCTATGTAAGACATATTTCCTTAATTAAGCAACAGAATGCCCGTTATTCTGGGCTTAGCCCCTCTGACTTTTTTCACCAATATTATTACGTGTTTGAGAGATTTTTTATTTGCTAAACGACCTTAATAAAAGGCAATCTGACACTGGAGAAACTGCAGAAAAATTTTTCGGGCCGTCTAGGGTTCCATTTAAAGCCCAAGGTCCCACTGGGTCTCACGTTCCAGGTTCCACGTTCCAGTGGTCTGTATGCCCTGAAAGCCTATGTATGTTCTTTACATAGCTTGTCTGTGTCGTTGAGGTTAAGACTAAGTGATTCAAAAAATCGCATTAATTTTCAAATTTTTCTCATGGGTGTGGGAATTTACTTCAGCTAAAGCACTTTCTATTAAAGTGACAATCTAATTGTGGTCAGTATGTCTCATAACTTTCCTAGTATGACCCGGCCCTTGCAAATAAAATTCTATTTTCAAAACTAAGGCGTGATTCTTAAACCTAATTAAAGAAATATTACTGTCTCGGTTTGTTGCAGTATAGAGCTAATTCAACACATTAGGGCCCAATTACATGTCTGTAACTGCGAGGGACTTCGTTCTCACTCATAAATAGGCATACAAGTTAGCAAAACGATGTCAAAAATATTTTTTCGTTTTCGTTATTCGTTTGATGGCCTTTATCCTTGTTTTCTTGATAAGAACAAACCAATTTCCTTTTTTTGAAAGCCCCTTGGACGCATTTATTTTCACCCCAATCTTCGCAAACTGCAGCAACAATTTTCAAGAACCAAAACAGCACAATTACTTTTTGCCCCTTCTCGAAAACAAGACATTACATTGACTCCTAAAGCCTCAAGGTAGGGCGTAGTGTTTTGTTTTGCTTTGTCTGTTCTAAGTGTTTTTTCTTGTGTGCTAAGAGCATTTGAATGCTTGTAAAAAGCTCACTGGGTATTCAAAACTGGTACAGCAATCTTTCAAATGCTTCATCACTCAAACTAGTTTTGCTTACTTCCCGAACGCTACAGTCTGGTGGCTTCAGCTTGTGGCCGAGACAATTTCATTTTAATAACAAAATCTTTTGTTCGTCCTAATTGGTGATCTGAATCTAACTCCAACCGATCCTAGCCTTAAAACTATTTGTTCTACTCTTGGGCTCACAAATCTCATCAAAGAGCCAACTTGTTACAAACCAAATTGTAATCCGTCATCAATTGACGTAATCCTTACCAACCGGAAACATAATTTTAAAAATACTAAAACTATTGAAACCTCTTTAAGTGACTTCCATAAGCTAATTCTTACTACTTGCAAATCTTCAATTCCCAAACACCATCCTAATATAATTCGCTACAGAGATTTAAAAAACTTTAATGAGGATGCCTTCTGCAAAGATCTTTCAGAAACACCATTTTATCTTTGCCAATACATTCATGATGGCAATCAGGCATTCGAATACTTTCAAGATTTGTTCGATAGCATAGTTAATTATCACGCACCATTAAAATCCAAAATAGTTAGGGCAAATAATAAACCCCTCAGTAAGGTACATAGAAAAGCAATAATGCTAAGAACTAAATTTAAAATGCCTATAACAAATCAAAACTACTGTTAATTATGAAAGATTTAAAAGCAAAGAAACCACTGTGCAAATCTTCGTCAACATCTGAAATCTGATTACTTTACCAAGATTTGTCAAAACGGCACACTTGACTCCAAAACATTTTGGAAGAAGTTGAAACCCTACTTCTTCGGCAAAGGCCACACTGATTCTGAAATTACAATATCTGAAAACGATAGTCTTGTCAGTAACCCTCAATCTGTTGCAGAAATTATGAATAAACATTTTGTCAGCATTAGCCAAACCAGCACTACAGCTAATAAGAACGCTGGGAGCTACCCGACAATTGATGAAATCATCAAGGGCTTCGAGAACCATCCTAGTATTGGGAGAATAAAACTTAATTTACAAGACGAATCAATTTTCAATTTCCTATCAGTTCCAGCACCAGTGCTTAAGCAAATTATTCTTGATCTTAATCATAAAAAAGCGATGGGTCATGATATGATAAATGCCAAATTTCTAAAATCTCTGTAGATATTATCCTTAAACCTTTACTTGATATAATTAACAAATGTATTTCGCAAGGTACATTCCCTAATTCTTTAAAAAAGGCAATAGTCACACCAGTGTACAAGAAAAAGGATCCATTTAACAAAGAAAATTACAGGCCAATCAGTCTACTTACTACATTCTCTAAAGTTTTTGAAAAGTTATAGAACTTCAGCTTTCCCTTTTCTCCAAGGTAAATTTTCTCCATATTTATGTGCGTACAGAAAGCATTTTCATCCGAACATGCACTTTTCAGATTAATAGAAAACTGGAGAAAAGGACTAGAGCAAAATGCACATATAGGGGCGATTCTAATGGATCTATCAAAAGCTTTTGATTGTCTCCCAAAGAATCTTCTACTTGCAAAACTACATGCCTATGGGATAAAAGAAAATTCACTCTTATTCATCCAGAATTATTTGTCAGATAGAAAGCAAAGAGTAAAAGTAAAAGGACAATATAGCTCTTGGGATGAATTAGGACAAGGTGTCCCACAAGGTTCAATACTAGGACCTCTTCTCTTCAACTCCTTTATAAATGATATCTTTTATAACCTCAGTGATGGGTCTCTCTGTAATTTTGCCGATGACAACTCACTGACAGTGACCACCTCAAGCACTGAAGAATTAATAAATTTGATAAAAATAAACACCAATAAATGTCTTGAATGGTTTAAGTCAAACGAAATGACTGCTAATGGTTCTAAATTCCAAGCCATTACTATTGGAAATAAAAACAAGAACATAGAACATTTTGAAATTAATGAGAATCTAAAAATAAAAGTCGAAACTAATGTAACTCTGCTAGGTATAGAAATAGATGAAAGTTTAAAATTTGATGCCCATATTGATAAAATTTGTAAAAAAGCAGCAAAACAACTTAATTCTCTAAAACGCTTAGCTAGGTTCATGGGGGAAAAAGAGAGAAAAATTATAATTAACTCGTTTATCTTATGCCACTTTAATTACTGTCCACTTATTTGGATGTTATGCACCAAAGGGAGCCAAGACAAACTAGAAAAGATAAATGAGAGAGCACTACGACTTGCATATTCTGACTATACTTCTACGTATGAAAACTACTATCTGATTCAATGGAGACCACCATTCATATACAGTCGATAAGGCTCCTTGCTTTAGAGGTATTCAAAACTTTGAATAACCTAAATCCTGTTTTTATGAAGGACTATTTTTTACCTAAAAAACTAGACCACAATCTACGGAGCACAAATCTTCTTGAAATACCAAAAGTTAGAACCACAGGCTTTGGCATTAAGTCCTTATGTTATCAAGGGCCAAAAATATGGAATTCCCTTCCTAATGAAATCAAAACGGCGAGTAACACTAAACAGTTTAAAAATTTGATCAAAACTTGGTTCCTCGCTAAAAAATGCGAGTGCTCCTTTTGCACTAAATGAGTTGATCAATGCAATTCCTATGGTTGCTTAATGTTAGTATGAATTAGTGTATATCACTATTTGTTGTAACTAACATAAAAGAAATATATATCATCATATCATCCTTACGTCTTTATCAGGCGGTACTGAATGCTGTACGTTCATTGGTTAAGTCTGGTGGCTTTGACTTGCTTTGGCGGAACAAAATTTCATTTACCAATGAAGCGACGAGGTTTTTATCACGTGGCACTGAATACTGTACTTTCATTGGTTGGGTCTGGTTCCGTTGGCTTGCTTTGGGCTTCGGGGGAACAAAATTTCTTTTTTGATTTGATTCACGAATTCATTTGTTCACCCTTTGATGTCTGTCAATGCTCCAGCGAGATGGGATATATCACGTGGTCGTGAATACTGCACGTTGATTGGCTACAGATAATAGCCAATTCGCTTGTAATGCTTGTAGCCTTCATTTTAACATTTCAAAAACATTTGATTTTGTATCAAATTCCGGATATTTATTCGCCTACTCTCCAAGCCAATAAACCCATCCTTTCCTTTTGATTCTTTGCTGGTTGTGTGATGCAGTGACGAGCGTTTATTGTTAAGAGATGTTCTCAGGTCAATACAATTGTTCTTAAAATTGCATTGTATATTGTGGGTTATTCACAGGCCATTTCTTTGATCGCATATTCAACCACCGCATCATTCTGGTTTGTGGGTAGCTGAGAAGAGGACGATTTATGTTACTGCTTGAAAGATTGGTTTATTTTCTAGATATCTGTGTCTGAAGATCAAGGAACGGATGGAAGCGCAGAAGGATCAGACTCCACATTGGTATGTTTGAGTTTTTAATACTTTTCTCAAATCTATATTGTTTTTCTACCCTGGAAATTCTCTTTACTTTTCTGAAAGCCTTTAAATTGCTGAAATGCTTGACAACTGCTTAACGAAATGCTTTTTTATTTATATTTTCTGCATATTGAACGAGGTCAGGTTGAGGTTCTGCAGCGGAATACTTTTAGGGAATTTTATGTTTCAATGTGTAACATCATCATATCTATAATCATAATCATAGTCATCATCATCATCGTTTCTACGGATCACCAGTATCATCATTATCGTCACCATCATGATCAGTAATCAATGATCGTAATCATCTTCAGTCATCATCATAATCAACTTAATCATAATCATGGTAATCATCATAATCATCGTCATCGTCATCCTCATCAACATCAACGTCGTCGTCGTCGTCATCATCATACCATCTTCATCATCAGTCTTCGATCATGATCATCATCATTATCGTTACCATCATATCGTTGTTATCATTATAATCACAATGTCGTCAGCCTTCATTATCATGATCGTAATAATTCTTAGCATGATCTTCATTGTGGTCATTATCTTCGTTATGATTATTATTATTATAATCATAGTTAACTTTGTCTTTACAATTATCACCATTACTATCAATCGTTATGATCACTATTGTATTCATAGTTAACTTCTCCATAACAATCATCACAATTACAGCCAATCATTGTGATCACGATCGTAACAATCATTATCATGATGATCATCGTCGTCATTAGTTTTGTTAATTTTGGGTTATTTTTAGTTAGTTCCACTGCAAGATACATTACTATTGAAAGATAAATAAAAGGCAGAATATTTTGTAATATTTATCTTATGATTTATTTGCTTTTCATTGTGATTATAATTCATATTATTGTTCAAGAATATAAGGGGTAAGGTGATTAAAAATGAGAACGCTTTAATACCTTAACAGGGATTTGACTTATGATGCCCTTTACTGCATCTTTGCAATATTTTGAATTTTTTTCTCTTTGTGCAAAATTAAAAAGGAACTCCGATCCATGCTGTTGAAGCAGTTTACAACTGTGTTTGCTTGAAAATGCTAATAATTAGCTTTCTAAGGTAATCTGGACTTCTGAGGAGCTAGTGTCTAAATTTGCTTGAAGAAAGATCATTTATAAACCTTAACACTCGACTTTGTTACATTGGCTAAAGGTGAAATTTTAGATCATCGATTCAAAGAGAGTTTTTACGGAAACAAGAGTGATTGCAACCTTTATTGCATTCATACGGTATTTTGTTTGCTAAACATTTCGTCGCTTTCCATGCTTTCGTTAGGCCCTTGCCGAGCGATCAAACATTGTTCATCAAACATTTGAAGTTTGCATGTCAAGAGAAACGTTTTAACGTTTGACCACATCCTTAAACTTTGCTCGTCAAAATCTTTGAATGTTTCTAAAAACATTGCCCACCAAATTCTGCTTGTAAAGCAATATTTAATGACGTGGCTACATGTTCAAAAATTGCTGATAAGCAAATTCCTGATATTTGACAGTCTTGACCAGAGCCTTGGCTGGGTTAGGCTCTGGCTGGGTTATGAATTGTATGTAACTCTGCATGATCATAATGTCGATTATTTTCCTTTTTCACAGATAAGTGTTAAATGCAATGACAAGAGCTGGGTTATCAGAAGAACATACCAGGATTTGATTGGTTTAGACAGACAATTGCACAGGTAAACCAAACTTATATTGGCACGCCGGAGTTGCTAGGGTTAATTTGTTCTATCGTATAGTAGGTCGACATAAGCCAGCCTTGCTTAAGAGACAAAGATCTTGACATTTTTTCAAGTCTCCCTGCCCTTGGTACACATACATACAAGACTTAGACATGTGTAAAGCCCTATCCAGACATAGTCAACATTTCAACCAACATGGGTCCAACATGAGTTCCTCAAGGAGTTTGGAATATTGGCAGAAATATTGGCAGTTTTTGGCCATCTTGTCTGATGGGTTGATGTTTGCTGACGTTTTAATCAAGCTAAAAAATTCACCGACCTCGACCGAACCTTTCAGAATGTTGGTTTCGTTTTGGCAACTGTACCAAAAATTGCTGTTACTGTTGCTGAAGAATGAAGCGTTTTACTCTTAAAGTACGAGATTTCTATTTAAACAAAAGGATTTGCAAGGGATTTCCATGAAGACAATAGGATTTCTAGGAAATGTGTACAAGATTTCCAAAGAGTGAGTTGCCCTTCGAGTTTAGAAGCCTTCAAGTAAATCTTCAAGCATGTTGCCATGAGAGTTTCAGCAACTTTTGAGCTCTGCTGCTCGAACATACTTTCTATTCTGTTGTCCTAAGCAACAGATCAGAAATTCAATCAAAGTATTCCACAACGCTTTACTCAATCAATTCTCTTCCTGCTTGGAGTCCCTTCTTTGATTTAGGTGGATTTGTGTTTGGGATTAAAAATAATCGGATATAAAAAGATTAAATCGTCGATTCCTTTCCAGGATGCTGTTTTATAATTGACTTCTTAAAATCCTTTTTGTGGAAGCGATGATGATACTAACAAAAGCAATTTTCCATATTTTAATCTTGCTACAATGGGCGAATCTTAATTTGGTTGCATCTTGATTTTAATCTTCTTTTAGAGAAACGTAGCAAGGTTATTATTCATTCTGAAAGCATGTTTTCCATAAATCTGTGGCGTTAAGTGAGGGGGGAATTCACTCTTCAAAACGGTGTATGAGATTTTAATGAGAACGAAAGGATTTCCAAGGGATTTCTGTGAAAACAATAGGTTTTCTAGGTGTAGGAGATTTTCAAGGGTCGAACCGCCCCTCGTGTAAGAGGTTCGTCAGAGAGATCGGAAGGGGATCTTTTGGTAATGGTAGAGGGTTAGTAAGAAGGATTTCCTTGGAATCTACAAAGGGGTCGTAAGTTGATTTTATGGTTGTATGGAAATCGTAGAGGAAATGTTAGTGGATCGTATCGAAGTCGTAGAAGGATCGTAAGCTGATCGTGTGGGAATCGTAGAAAGATCGTTAGTGGATCTTGTAGAAATCGTAGATGAATCGTTAGTGGATCATATTGAAGTCGTAGAGGAATCGTTTGTGGATCGTATGGAAATCTTAGAGGAGTCGTACGTGGACCGTATGGAAATCGTAGAGAGATCGTAGGTGTATTGTGTGGATATCATACATGAATCTTTAGTGGATCATATCGAGTCGTAGATGAATCGTTAGTGGATCATATCGAGTCGTTGAGGGATCGTTAGTGGATCGTACATTGGGTTACTTTGAAATCTTAGATGAATCGTAAATACACTGTGTGGGAATCGTAGAGGAATCGTAAGTGGATTGTATGGAAATATCAGAGGGATGATAACAAGTCTGTGACATTCAGGTTCTTTCGCACACGATAAAACCCACGGCACTTCATTGTCCAAAATAGAAATGAGCGTAAGTAATTAGCGTAAACTAATTCTATGAGGGTCCTTCTTGTGCTACGAAGGAACCTTTCTTGTTGCCCCCCTCTGTGCTCATTGCTTGCATCACTGGGTCTCAATTAACAATGATCTGTTTCTTGGACAGGTGCATTTACGATCGCTCCTACAGTAAACTAGAACTGCTTAAAGACGGCAAAAAAGCAGAAAAACAGAACTCAGACGAGGTAAGGCTATCAATTTTGTGATCATTTTTGCGTGACATTTTGGTTTTCGAGTAATTTTTGCAGAGAATAATCGAATATTCGTACGCGTAATAGAAACGCGTTGCGCAGTACTCTTGGTGTAGTTAGAGCGAGGAAAAATTCAGGTTAAAAATAGTCGTGAATTTTGACATTAGTTGTGAATTTTGCCTTCTAGCCCCATTGTAGAGCAAGGAATTTATACATCCGCAAGGAATTGAATTTTCCGTAGAGCAAGGAAGTTGTTTTTTTCACATCTGCGAGTCAAAAAATAATGCATGCGCAAAAATGTTTTCCCACAATGCCGGAATTACTTGGAGAAATTCTATGAGTATTAGAAGGCTATTTTACATTGTTGATTCAGTGTGTGAGTCGGAGGCTGGCGGGATATCCAAGCGTAAGCACATGGTCTGGGGGCCGGATAGTCCCCCCCCCCCTTGGCTGGCCGAAGATTCACGGGAGAATAGCGATTTTCGAATAGAATATGCGACGCCTCAGCCACATTGTCTCGGCATTGTGGATGCAAGTGGGGAGCATTCATCTCCAGCACTGAGCAATGTTTTTGCTTTTCAAATTACAGTAGTTATTCGATTTAAAACATGGAGCAGATTTTTTTTTAACTTAACATCCTGTATGCGAGGGCAAACACACGAGGCAAAGCGTGAAGCGGCACATCTGAGTGAGATAATTTATAATAATCATGTACATGTTCTGTCGATTATTGCTCTATTTTTACATTTAATTATCTTATTATCATTTATCTATTTACATAACATCATATAATATCATAAGATAGAGTAAGTTCTCTCTTGGCATATATGTTAGTCCTTCTGCATTAGCGTGTATTTTTCCCAATAATATATCTTCACTCTCGTTTATAAGAACAATTTTATAAGAACACCAGCCTGGATTTTGCCCAGATTTTAAGAACAAAATAAGAACAAGCTGAGGCTGGGATTTTTAATAAGCCCTAAAAATGTCAGCTAAATATGAAAGTTAGTAATACAGTCAGACTGAATGTAAAAAGCAAGCGAACAAAGAAATAGACAAGCATGCTGCATTTTTACACCTAGTACCACTCAAGACATTCACTGGAAAATATTAATGTCTAAGTAACCGAGGAATTAAGAATAGATTAAGAACATTTCAGGTTCAAGAAAGGCAAAAACTTAAAGAACAGCCAGCCTCGAAAAAAATTTCCTTTTCCTAGTGTCAGCCAATATACATAATTTTAAATTTCACCATAATTAAGTCAATAAATAGTAATGATTAATCAGTGGTTTTAATGAATCTTTTAAACTAAGTTTAAAGATATAATGTTCTCATTCTTGGTCTTTATAATTTGAAGCCACTGCTTGATAGATGGGCACGTACACTAACTATCGTCGAAACTTTTCATTGCTAGCTTACTAAGAACCTGTGAACCCGTGAGAAATTTTATTCATAATATTTTATTTCTTTACTTATCATAATTTAATTTTATTTCTAATTTATTTGTTTGTTTGTTTGTTTGTTAGGTTGTTCATAAAGGTATTTATCTATAAATTTAGGCCCTGGCCAAAAGATCAAACATTGTTTTTCAAACATTTGCAGAACGTTTGACCGTTTGGCAATGTCGCAAAACGGCCATCGCCAAACGATCAAACATTGCTTATAGAGTATAAATATCCAATGTTTGACCAACAATGTTTGATCGTTTGGCCAGGGCCTTCAACTCTCAGCATACTTTAAATTTTGTATATTTATGTTCGTTTCGCTTTTGTTTGTTTGTTTTTGTTTGTTCGTTTGTTCGTTTGCTCGTTATTTCGTTTATTTGATCCTCAATTGTTTTTATTCCTTAATTTTCTTTTTCGTCTATTATGTATATTACTCTTTGTTATTTGTTTACAGGAAATGAAGGAACAGATCACAGCATATCTTGAAAGACTAAATGACATCGCTGGGAACAACTTGAATTGTGGTCCAATTTTAAATTGGCTAGAGGTTGGTTTCCATTAATTATTTTTGGATTTTCTGGTTCGTTGGGACCTGTCGGTACCAGGTCTACTGTCAACTCCAGGTCTACAGTCCCCAGGTCTACAGGTCCCCAGGTCTACAGTTAACTCAGCTGTCTATCCTCCAATGTCGGCAAATGAGTACCAAGAGTATTCGTTCTATCATATCACTCCTTGCATATCAGGTCCACATCGACACTTAATGTTGCCAATAACCCGAACCTGCATTACCAAATCAATTTGCTTGCTTTCTCTAACCACAGAGGTTTAGCTATGTGTTCATCAGTCTTCTTCTTCTTCTAACAGATCGACAACCATGGAAACCACCTTGTTGTCATGGAAGCAGATGATTCTGCTATCAATGTTCCCGCCATTGCTGCTGCTCACGTCATCAAGAGATACATCGCCCAGGCTCCTGACGAAATAACACTAGAGGTAAAGTAATTTTAGACTTTGAGTTGTACAAAACTTCAAAATTGCGATGAACAGCGGAATCATTTTCGGGCATACTTAAAAGTTTTTTTCGTCTGACTTTCGTTCTTTCTGATTGGTGCATTTCGAGCCGCATCTGGGTATAATTCCGCCTTAGTCTATTGTTTCGGTCTGTTTCTGACTTTCATACTCTGAGGAGTTTCAGACGAAAAAAGCTTTTAAGTACGCCCGAAAATGATTCCGCTGTTCATCGCAATTTTGAAATTTTAGATTTACTAGTTGTACTAGTCCAAATGTACAAGTCCAAATTAAAAAAAGTTGTTTGCTAAGGATAAACTTTTTTATTGTTGCTGTTATTGTTATTTTTCATGTCTTTCAGTGGAATGATTTTATTTTGTAGGTTGGGGAGTTTGTCTCTGTTATTGATATGCCCCCCATTGAAGAGACGATTTGGTGGAGAGGTAAAAAGGGGTTTGAAGTAAGTTATGTTTTTTACGATATAAATTAAATGTCGTACTTCAAAAGTCATCGTTTTGGATTGAAGTTTTGGTTTTGGTCTGTAATCCTACATTAACAACAGCTAGTACACACTTTTTTATTTATAAGGAACCTACCTCAAGGCCTAGTTCTTAAAGTTCCTTATTTTTGGACCTCTTTTGAGACAATTGTAGTTCCAAAAGTTCCTTAATATTTCCTTGATTTTAACTGCACATTCAGTGGCATAACAATAATAGAGAGTCAATTGCATGTAAGCAAAGCTCGAGACTGTTCAAGGAAACTTTTGATAAATGCGTAACGTACAATTCATGTGATTTTCGACTGCAAATGGATGGAACCGGCTTTCTAATTCTTGATTGTTTGCAGTCATAAAAGTATTCAACATCGAAAAGTTCCTTAATGATTTTCTCTTTAGTAGTATAAGTTCTTTAAATTTTCGGGCCTTCTACATATAGGTTCCTCATAAAGTGGTTCTGTATAAAAAAAAGCTAGTGCCTTGGAGTCATAGTCGGAGGCACTTTCAGCGTGCGTTCTTTTGAGATTTATTTCTTCAGAAGCTTCCTATTCCAGAGGCCAAAAAACGCACTTTCGTTAAAAAACGCAAGACTTTGGAGAATTTGATTTGGAAAAATTTCTCTGTGAAGTCTGCGAAATCTTCCATCTCTGGAATCAGGAGACTTTCGAACCTCGGAAGTCTCCAAAAAAAGGAAGATGCAGAAGAAAGGTCCTAAAAGTGACGCACCTTCATCGCTCGATGTCCTAGACTTACCGGATGTCAACAATCATTCCGGCCGTGCAACTGCGATTGGGAAAAAGATACAATGGAACGTCGATTAACGGACATTTCTATACAATAGACATCTCCGGATTCGTTTCAAAATTCATTTTTTTTGTAAAACCAAACCTCCATGCAGCGGACACCAACCACTCTACGACGGACTATACCATTGGTCCCACAGGTGTCCGATATAAGGAGGTTCCACTATACTCGTATTTCATCATCATCATCATCAGCCTGTCATGCTGGCAGATAGCTTCAGCAACCTCTTCCACTCAATCCGGTCACACGCTAGCCTCATCCAGGTCTTTCCAGCCTTTTCTTCGATCTCGTCCTCCATCTTCTCTTCGGCTTTCCTCTTCCTCTTTTGTATCCTCTCGGGTACCATTCGGTTGTTTTCTTGGCCCATCTGTTGTTCCTAATTCGTATTTATCAACTACAAATACCTGCACATGCATTAAATTCGACACTGCAGTGCAGGTTGCATACACATTTGCTACATTGATTTACCTGTCTGTTGATACTTTATCTTGATAACGGCAAGCCTTAAAACAGTTCCGGTAATGAGATTATGATCAATAACTTGGCTTCTCAAAAACCAGCACAGATATCTCTCAGCTTGCCTTGATTTCCGAGCAGCTGCTTCTTGAGGGCAGTCCTCTCAACCCTAATGGACTATTTTTTAAAGTGGCACGGCCAAGCAACTAGATTTTTCTATCGACTTTTGAATGTACAAAAATCTAATGAGAAATCTAAGTTTTTGGCTACCTTGTATAGCGCTGTATAGTAGATTTTTCCGAGGTATAGTCTTTCACTATCCATAGATACAATTTCCCATTTTAGATGCACTATATATGGAATATCAATTGGAAATCTTAGTTAAACCTTTCGCTCATATTTTAAATAACCCAAATAGAATCTAGAGGTGTTGAACTGAGCTGTTATTTTTAGGCATGTTTACCTGGTTTTAGGTTGCCGTGACGCACATTTACATTCCAAGAATCTGCATTTATATCTCAGTGATGACACTAAGCCCTAATATGGACTCAAATCTTGTATCAGCCAAAATTTTGTCTCTCTTGCAGGTTGGGTTTTTCCATCAAGTTGTGTGGATGTTTTGATCGATAAAGAACTCGATTCGAAGCTTATTCAACATGGAATGAACCAAAGACCAGGTAAGATAAGCTTATTTTGATAATTTTCAAATTATCTAGCATTTGATTCTTCAGGACCCCAGTTTTTCCGAGTTTTTCAAGGCTGATTTCTCCAATTGGTTGGTTTGCAAGGGAGTTGTTCGTTTGATTGTAAGAATCATAGTTAGAAAAAACATGTGACTGACAAAAATCGTAACTTTTCATAAATCTCGTAATTGACTACTTATCTTTAAGAAGGTTTTATGTACTGTATGTTATCTTATCGTCATTATGATAATAAAGATAACAAGGATAATAATTATAATAATAATAATGGTAATAGCAAGATAAAATAAGGTAATAGCAATTTATCTTGGTAATAGCAATCATCATAATCATCATTGTCTATCATCATCATCGTCAATTACCATCATCATCATTATCATCATCATTATTATTATCATATTGATAAAATCATTATCATCATCGTTGTCATCATCAGTATCTTCATCAGTACCAGCATTATCATCATAATCATCATCATCATCATCAACATCAACATCATCATTATCCTCATCATTTTCATCCTCATCATCATCATCATCATCATCATCATCATCATCATCATCATCATCATCATCATCATCATTCTCACCACCGTCATCATCATCATCATCATAATCTTAATCATTGTTATCATCAACATCATCTCTGGAGTGGTTCAAATACCCATCCTTTCTGTCTCGAGCTTTTCTTGAGGAATGCGGAATTTCGAAAAGAAGTTTCTTTCACTGGCATGCGCCACGGAAAAGATTCCTATACTTGTTTCCACTGAGGTCTTATCCACGACAAGCCTCAGAGTAAATTAATTTCATCTTAATATTATACAATTTTAATTAAAACCCAGCATCAAATGCGTTTAGAACAATAAATTGTAATCACGACTGTGCAACCACGAGGTGACCTCGGATCAAAGAACTGTCGATGTTCAAGCGGGATACCACTGAAACTTATCCGCAGGGAATGATCTGGATTCGGGGACTTCGCTTTGTTTGTTTCAAAAAGAGAGTAAAAGGCCTCCAGCTCAGGCTAGCACAGTGAATAGAAAACTGATTCGACAACGCAGCTATTAACTGATTTTCATAGCAGTGGGCTTTTTGTGTTGAAATGAATTCCTTCTGTGAAATGGAAATTTATGCTGAAAACATTATGAATTTTTTAACATGAAAACACACCTGTGTTCTGCAGCCTTTCGTAGCTGATTTCGTAGCTGATTTGTCACTGACTGTATTTCTATTCTACGTCCACGTATGCTCATGTTTCAACATGGATGAATCATTGTTGGTATCATATGACTTTGCAGAATAATTTGTTCAATGCTGCAGTCATTCAGGTCCTAAAGATTGGGTTGTTTTGCCAGTAAGTGTTTAAAACTTGTACTATCCAATATCTATGCCTAATTCATTCTGTGTTGCTTGATACTGCAGCAGTATTACTGCTCTTATGAAATGCGGATAATCTTTGTCCATAAGTGAAAGCCTTGCCTAGGTGATCGTGTATGGTTCTCTTGAGAGTACTCTACGCTCGTTTGCTTGGTTTATGGATTGCCTTGTTTGGGTTGTAAAGCTAAAGGAATTTTTTGCTGCCTTGGTAAATGTTGTACTTTTATTTAACAACGTTCCCTGTCTTGTTTTGTGTGATTTCACAACATGTCTAATTTCTTGAGTAATTCACTCTCTTTATGTAACACGCTAGCGAATCTATAATCACTACTGTGGTGGATAATCACTACTTGTGGTGGTTTACTATGCTTGCGGTGGTGGCAGTTTTGGCGTACTGTGGTGGATAATCACTACTTGTGGTGGTTTACTATGCTTGCGGTGGTGGCAGTTTTGGCGTACTGTGGTGGATTTTGTGGTTTTTTCTTGCTTGATCTATAGAGTTTTGCTATGATTTCGTATTCACCACATATAGCATTATAACCCACCACAAGTAGTGATTATCCACCACAGTACGCAAAACCTACCACCACAGTACGCAAATAGTACCACCACAGTAGTGATTATCCACCACCACCGCAAGCATAGTAAACCACCACAAGTAATGATTATCCACCACAGTACGCCAAAACTGTCACCACCGCAAGCATAGTAAACCACCACAAGTAATGATTATCCACCACAGTACGCCAAAACTGCCACCACCGCAAGCATAGTAAACCACCACAAGTAGTGATTATCCACCACAGTACGCCAAAACTGCCACCACCGCAAGCATAGTAAACCACCACAAGTAGTGATTATCCACCACAGTACGCCAAAACTGCCACCACAGTAATGATTATCCACCACAGTAGTGATTATAGATTCGCTAGCGTGTGTAATAGCTCTGTAGTCGTTGGGAGCTGAGTTTTTTATGCAATGGTCTGTTGTAAACCACAACATTGCCTTGCATATTCTTGCTGTTTAATTCTCTGTGTTACCATTGATACATATTCACGGAACTGATGCTGATGATGATGATGATGGTAATGACGATGATTATGATGATGATGATGATGATGATGATGATGATGACGACGACGACAACGATGCTGGTGATCATGATGATGGTGATCATAGTTGAGAATGATGAAGGTGATAATTATTTATTATGTAGGATGATGATGACGACGATGATGATTATAAAAGTGTTGATGATTGATGATGATGATGATTCAGTGTTAAACCTCCTCCTCCTGATTATTATTATTTTTGCAATGATAACGATTACGATGATCATGATGAAGATGATGATGATGATGGTTTAGATGATTGTGATGATGATGATTCAGTGTTAACCCCCCCTGTCACCTATGGCTCTCCGTTAGTACCTCAATGATTAGCAAAGCCCTGTCAGGTGTGTTCGTGTCGTTCCAATTGATTTGAAGGCTTTTAGTTTTTATTTAGTATTTAAAACTTCGAGTTAACGTGAGTCTCTGTCTAAATGTTTGCAAATACCTTGCCAAATTGGCGTCTTTTAGTAAATATCTGCAGGTGACCTCTGCAAAAGTCAGCACTCCTATAAAATATTCTGAATACTTTTAACATTTTGGCATATAATGCATATATTTTCACGGTGAATTTGAATTATTAATTGTGAAAGCCCAACAAAATTTAAAGTGTCTAGTAAGAGGACTATAATAACCGGACTGTGGAATTGTGGATTAAATGTAGAAAGTTGAAAATTTTGAAATGGCTACTTAGCAATCCAACGATTTCAGTAGAATAATTTTAGTACTCGAACTCTCTTCTTACACTAGCCCTTAGCCCGAAGTGCGCTACGGTGCGGGTTTTGGGCATCGCGGATCACTTCGGACCTCCGCCTTTGCAACGATTGCTTGAACTGCTACATACTTTCGCAGATTTACTGCTGGATTGCCTTTAATTTTTAAGGAGCCGAAAACCATTCGTATATTTGAGGATAGCCCAGCTACGGTAGCGTCACAGCCAGGGTCGAGGTCTCCATTAGTTAACCTATTACTGAGATCCTAGTGCCCTCCTAATGACTGGCGTTAAATACACCATTTCACCATAACCTTCACCTGTTCCGTTACATTCCGCAAGTATTTCCATATTCAGATGTTACCAGACATGGCGATTAAGTCCAGCTTTGTTGTCATAGTAGCAGCCACAGTAATATCATTGGGTCCCTGTTCTCAACCTGCTGTATAATATTTTCTTTTTTCAGTCAACAAACGTCGAGGAAAATTCATCTCCTTTTTGAGATATTTCTTCAGATCAAGGCCAAGCAAAGACGAGCTGATGCAGACCGGAATATTAAGGTTTGTATATTTTTGTTTTCCTCTTTTTGTTTTAAGGCTTTTCCCGTTGTTATAAGACATGAAAAGTGCTTTAGGCAAAAACCGAAACTCGAGATGTTCGGCTATTGACGAGGAAGGTTTTAGAGTTATATGCAGCTCCGCAGATATGCTTTCATATAAGAAACCTTTTTTGACACATGCACACTTTTATAAGAACATAAATTGCAAGAATAGTCAGGCTGAGAACTGTTAAATTTAAGAATAAATTAATAATAATAGCCAGGCTAAAACTTCACAAAAGTATGATTTTTATTCAATACACGTTTTTTTATAAGGAACCTTTGGTAAGAGTTGAGGCTGGAGTTCCCTTTTTTTTTCAACAAAATGAGGCTTAAGTTCCTTTAAATATTAATGGAGTCGTTTGTGGCAGAAGGATGGGAAATATATTGTTATTCTGCTATTTTTCTTGAAAAAATATTCTCAGTTTTTCATCTGAGCTTCGACAGTTCCTTAAAGTTCCTTAATTTTTTTGGGAATTTTCATCCTTGTGTTCCTTATAATGGTGTTCCATATATATAGAAAAAAGTGTATGACTTTTCTTGCAATTTTTAACTTTCATTTAAAACCAGCTGGCTTTCGTTCAGGTATAATTTGTAGCATTGCTTTGTGTGAGTTCTGAGCAAAGTTTCATTGAGATTAACCGACTCATTTAATAATCAATTTAAGACATGTAGGCTCCTAATGGAAAATTTTATTAAAATCGAGGCCCATCAAAAGTTGAGGTGTTCGTATAAAAGTATGCAGCCCTGTAATCCTTCTTTTATTTTGGTTTCTAACTGTCCAAAAAACATAAGAGTCGAGAATGCTATTTGTTGATAATCAGCAGAGAACAGGTTATTTCGTACCTTAACTTCAATCTCTGAAAAATTTTTGCAACATTTCCAATGCAAAGTACAGGTGAAAGGCTGATAAATATCAGTACCTGTTAGCTTAATGTTGGGTTTTTATGAAAATAGAATGACGGACTATCATTTGTTGAGCGTGACACGAGTTAAAAACAGTCTAAAATCCCTTTAAAAGATTTGTTTAGATCTTCTGGTTGGCAGGTGATTTCAGAATATTGCAATAGTTTCTGCAGAAAATTTCCATTGTGTAAGGCTCTGGCCAAACGATCAAACATTGTTTGTCAAACATTTGCTTTACAAACAATGTTTGACCGTTTGGCCACGTTGTAAAAAATTGCTAGACAAACTTGCATAGCAATGTTTCTGAAAGCTTCAAAAACATTTTCTGCTTTCTTTCTGCAAGCAAAAAGTGTTTGATAAGCGATGTTTTGTGATGTGGCCAAACAATCAAACATTTTGCTGGACTAGCAGATTTCAGATTTTTGACCAGCAATGTTTGATCGTTTGGTTGTGAACCTTAAACTCATCAGCGTTGAAAATAAGTTGTTGACATAATTTGGTCTAAAATTTTAACACCGAAACTTGTTCTATGTACGCTGTTTACAAATGATTTCAAACTTTTGAATATTTTCATCCTTATCAATGGTTTTATTGTTCCCTTATAGAGAGAGAACGTTTGGGTGTGACTTGGGGGAACATCTTGCAAGCACAGGAAGAGAAAGTAAGTTGATCAAAGTACACTCTTTTATAAGAACAATTTTTAAGAACACTAGCCTTGATTTTGCCAGAATTTTAAGAAAAACATCAGAACAAGCTAAGGTTGGTCTTTCACTTGCCCTTAGATTATCAGCTTAAAATGAAAGTTCGATAGTCAGACTGGATGTAAAAAACAAGCGATAGAAATAGACAAGCATGCTGCATTTTCCACAAACCTAGTACCACTCAAGACATTCACTGAAAAATATTACTGTCTAAAAGTAACCGAGGAATTAAGAACAGATTAAAACGTTTCAGGCTCAAAAGAGGCCAAACCTTAAAAAGCAAGTCTCAATCAAAATTTCCTTGTTCTTATAAAACAAGAATGTAGTCTATTAAGTAGTCTAGTATTTCTTTGGATTTCAAGGATTATTCTTGAGATTCACAAAGTTCCTGAACTCGTGTTGCTTCCTTGATGCCCTTCATCTTGGTCCTATTTCCATGATATTTCAAGAATTTTGTATTGGTTTTTCTTGGCGAAGTTTTGAGCCTACACAGCTGTGTTTCGAATTTGCGGGATTTCTTTTCCAAAGAGAACAGAGAAACCCAATGATAAGCAACTCGATGTAACCGCGAGTTAAGACGATTATAAAGATAGAACAAGACAGTTTTGTATTTAATGAACTTTGCAAATATTTTAATCAACGTTAAAAGAAACCTTTCAGCTTTGGGCCCTGGCAAGACGATCATACACATTTGGTCCAACATTTGAGATTTGCTTGTCAAGCAAAATGTTTGACCGTTTGGCCACGTCCAAAAACATTGATCGTCCAACATTTTTTGCTTGCGTCAAGCAAAAAATGTTTTTGAACTTTTTCAAAAACATCACGCCACAAGTTTTGTTACTTTTGCTTGTGAAGCAATGTTTTTGGACGTGGCCAAACGGTCAAACATTTGTCGTAAAGCGAATTTGAAATGTTGGACCAACAATGTTTGATCGTTTGGCCAGAGCCTAGCAATGTTTGATTGTCTGGCCAGGGCCTTAGAATTTTATACTCCTAGCTTTAGTCTCGTTACTTAGTTATCTTTATAATGCTGTTTTGCCAACAGAACATCGCAAACAAAGAAGTTGCGATCAGCAAAAGGACTGGGCACTAGTTATTTTCCTGCGTCTTGTAATCGAAGTTCTTGCAACTCCGTCATCTTAGCTATTTGAAGTTCTTTTTGCAAGGCCTAAAGGCTTGTGTCGAGATGGCGTACAGTCAGAACTGTAGCTAGATTCCGTCCGCTGATCGGCGGTTTTTTGGAACTAATTTATCGCAACTAAGCTGTCGACATAGGCGCTCTGGCAACTATTTCCTTTTTGACGGGAACTAATTGGCGCACAGTTTCAAAATAGTTAAGCATGATAGCACTTCTGCGACAAGTTGACAACTGATTCCCGTCAGTCGTAGTCGACTTGAGCGCTCTTGCGGTCACGACCAACTGTTTCCTAAATCCTATTTATGCTGACTACTGGTTGATATGCTGTAAAACAAGTACGGCGACCAAAAACATTGTGAGATAGAAAAATAAAAGACAAATTCTTCAACGACAGAGCAGCATATTCAAAAACAGGTTCTTATATCAAGGCGACAAATCCAAGTTTTATATGAAATTAAATAAATGGCTAGGCCATAAATTAGCTGGTTGATATGCCGACATTAGTTGGCAGTTAGAACTAGTTGGTGTTAGTTCTAACGTACCGTAAGTCGACATAAGCCTGGCTTAAGTTTTGAAATTGATGTGCGATGGTAAAACCACCTACCAAAACCATAGAATGTTCCGAATTTTCCTTCTATGGATTGTTTGTTGATCCCATTTCTACTCTAACTTTTTATCTGAGCGAGTTTTCTTATTATTGAAACTTTTAATTATTAGCCTAATATTTTCAGATTTATTTGTTTTTTATTTTAGTCCCACTCGTGCTTGAGATGTGCAGTGCTGTAATTGAAGAACATGGCATCGTTGATGGTGTATACCGATTATCAGGCATCACTTCGAATATGCAGAGGCTCAGGTACCTAAAAGATCAAGTTTGTGACCAATGAAAAATAATAGCTCGTTTATTCTCTATGGATTATTCTAGGAAATGCATTTGTAACTTTTTGAATGTCCTTGCTTGAACGTCGAAATAAACATGAACAGAATTCTTTTAATTTTCGATGTGTGCAAGTTGTGTAGGCGTGTGCAGGATGATAGAGGGATGTGTATAGGTTATAGAGAATAGCAATGAAAGTGCGCACAGAAGAACCTAAGTTTCTGTTAAAATTACCAAACATTGTTGTGAAACATTTGATATTTACCTTTCAAGCACAATGTTTGACCGTTTCACCATAGCACAAAACATTGCTGGTCAAACATTTTATGTTAAAATTCAAGCAGAAAATGTTTTGAATTTCTAGAACAAAAAATGTTTTTCAATTTTTTCAAAAACTTTGCTAAGGAAATTATTCTTGTCAAGCAATGTTTTGCAAGGTGGCTAAACGGTCAAACATTTGTTGCAAAGCAAATCAAAGTGCTCAACCAACAATGTTTGATCGTTTGACTAGGGCCTAAGGCTTTTAAATCAGTCTGTTAAAATCAAAAATATGTTGTAAAGGGTATAAAGCAATTGGCAAAGAAACTTAAGGAAGCTAACAACTTATAAATGGTTTTGTATTTTTTCTCAGATTGGCATTTGACAACGAAGAGCCGCCAAATCTGACTGAAACGAGATATCTTCATGATATTCATTGTATATCTTCACTGCTGAAGACTTACTTCAGGTGGGACTGTAGGATATTCACGAAAATCCTATGTTTTTTAGGCTAGGTGTCTCCAACATTTTTTCCTGTGCCTATCTTTGCCACGTTGATCGATGGACATCAAGAGAGTTTTTCTAGGCATTTCCTTAGGATATAACTTGCTGATTGTATTGGATTCCAATAACCTAGTCTGGTCTTTTCAGGATAAAATCGCTAAGAATCAATTTTGAATATTTTAAACACTGCAAAAAATCAAGAATAAGGAAGGCGGTTCCATTAATTTGCAGTCAAAACTCGTATAAATTGTATGTTACGCATGTATCATATGTTTCCTCGAGTAGTTTCCAGCTTTGCTCACATACAAGCGTTTCTTTATAATAGTCATGCCAATCAATGTGCATTTGAAATTAAGGAACTATTTAGGAATTTTTGGTATTACAATTTAATCAAAAGAAGTCCAAATAAGGAACTTTAGAAACTAGTCCTTGAGGTAGGTTCTTTTTAAAATAAAAAACGTGCAGTCTATACCAAGCCTGTACATTGTTTCATTTAATGCTTCGTACTTTGTCCTAAAATATTGTCTTATGATTTTTTTCAGAGAACTACCGAATCCACTATTGACTTACGAACTTTATGACAAATTCCTTGTAAGTGAGTTTTACTATACTAATACTTATCTCTTATAACTAATGCATGAAATGTATTAAGTCACCTTGTTATATCAGTAGCTTTGATTAGGCTAATACTTAGTCTAACACTAAGTCTAAGACTAAGACTAAGATGAAGTTCAAGTTTTGAGATTAAGATTGAGATTAAGTCTAGATTCATATAAGCATTAGATAAAGATTAAGATCAAGTTAAAGACTAAGATTGAGATTCAGATTTCAGATTAAGATTAAGAGCAAGTATATCCACTTAAACACACAATCTCTTAGAGGTCTTCATGGGTGGAGTCTTTGGGAGGCGATGGTCCTTTGGAGGCGGCTTTCAGAGACGGGCAACGGCTAGTGAAAGAATTGTCTTAAGATTGTTGAAAGTCAATGCTTTTAAATGCATTTATAACTCTGGCATCACTGTCTTTGTCTTTGATTATGCATTGATATTAGTATTTGTTTTTAGGCTGCTTTGCGAAAGACAGATGATACTGAACGTACTGTGGCATTTCATCATGCAATACAAAGATTACCACCTCCTCATTACCGGTAAGAAATTATTTTCCCATGCATTTTAGGTTTTTAACGACCTAAAACAACCTAGAGATGCATTCGTCTTTCTTTACCTGGCCAGGCCTTATCTTGTTGTTTCTTGCCTTGCTTACCTTGGCATGGCGTGTCGTATCGTGTCGTACAATGTCTTGCCTTGTCTCTTTCTTCTCTTGTGTTGTCTTACCATTCCTTGTCGTGTCTTGCCTTATCTTTCATGTCTCGTGTTGTCTTATCTTGTCTTGCCATTTCATGTCTTAGCTCATCTTGTCGTGTCGTGTCTTGTCTTGTCTTCTTTCCTTGCCATGTCTGGTCTGGACTTGTCTTGTCTTTGGTTGCCATGAACTGTCTTGCCTTGTGTTGCCTTGTCTTTTCGTTTTTTGTCCGTCTTGTCTGGTCTTTTCTTGTCTTTGGTTGCCTTGACCTGTCTTGCCTTGTGTTTCCTTATCTTCTCGTTTTTGTCCTTTCTTGTCTTGCCCTGGCCTCCACTGCTCTCTTTTTTGCTCCCTTGCGTTTGTCAACCTTTCATTGAAGTCTCTGAAATGTAATATAACCTTACCCTGTCTCTATGAATAATTTGGTATTGCCGTATGTTACAAAATGGTTTTCTTTCATGTACAGAACACTAGAATATCTTCTCCGGCATCTGGAAAAGGTCGCATCATTCAGCAATATCACAAGCATGAACGAAAAGAACCTAGCTATTGTATGGGCTCCAAATTTACTCAAGTAAGTCTGAAAACTTTAATATCTTTGCTTCATTAACTTGCTTTTTAAACGTTTTGACTTTAAACATCAGAAAAATGCAGATTTCCTCAATACAGGGAAAATGTACCTTCTGTTTTTCCCTCTGCCAAGATTTCAACAATATCGTCCTGCATTTTTAGGCCCAACGTAAAAGAGCCTTGTGGTGCAGCGCTGCTTGATATTCGGAATCAGGCGATTATCATTGAATACCTTCTTAAAAACGTTGGCATCTTTTTCGATAAGAATTTAGCATCGGCAGCAATTGCGTTTTATCCAGAAACGGAAGATGATGAAGCACCAGTTGTAGAAAACGGTAAGAAGCAATTTTCTTTTTATCACCTTCCTGTTTTTCTATTATTGTGTTTGGTTACTGTTAGTGTCCATCCCCATGCTGTTGCCCAACACCCTGTTCACAGGACAGTAGTCTTGCTTCAAATCAAGGAAAGTAGGGCACCCACCCCTATCTTCGGAGATAGAAGCTATGGAAAGTGGATCCCTGATACCCTGGGTCTCCTTCGATCACCTCCCACGACCCACTTGCAATACTGCATGATTTTAGCTTCATATTTGCAATTAAAGTTCTTCGGCCTGATTTGTTTCTTGTGTAATTTTGGCGGTATCAGTCTCGTGATTCTTTTGAGGGTTGTTCTGTCAGTCGCCCTCTGCCCTACCCCAGTGTCAACCTTGTTTATTCACTACCGTGAATCCTCGAATTAAACTCCCTGGGGGCGTATTAATTTTGGACGTTTTTGGATAGGGGCTAATCAGAGAGGGGCTTGAACGAAGTTCCATTGAGAATTCTCAAATAGACATATTACCGTTGTCGAAATTCGAGAGAATGAATAAGAACATATCGAATCTAGGGGGATAGGGGATTAGGTTGGGGACTTGTAACAATTTTAGTCCCTGGCTGGTGGCTTATTCGAAGGAGGTATTATGCAAGGGGGGGCTAATTCAAGGATATATGTGCTGGAGTGGCACACACTTTAGCATGAAGGATGCAGTGACCGTGAAACAGTTTAAGAAAGCAATGCGTTTGCTCTGAAACCAGATTCAACCGTCCCCTAATAATCTGAAAGCCCTGAAATAACCCAGAAATGTCCGCAGTCGCAACTGCATAAAAAGAAGACATTTTTCCTGGCCTTACTGATTACATCATTAACGTGTCTCTTTTCATATTTTTAGGCCATGCCAAAGATTTTGTACTTGACAAAAACAATGTTGACAAAATTGGATCTTCACCTCCGAAATTGATCTCGCTAACCGAAGCAAGAGCAAGAATGAAAGAGAACAACAAAATTGTTGAATCAAGCAACAAGCAGCAGCCTGGAGGTAAATGAAATTCTTTTAGATATTTTATAACCTCATAAGCTGACCTGAGCTTAGACTTCCCCCGAGTCTGTTTCTAAATATCCTTGTTATCATGTCCAAAGCCCTAACTTCCTCGACTCTTCTTGTATTTTAGTTCTCTGTCATTTCCCCCCTGGAATACAGCTCTAACTAAGGTACTGACGGGGCTACCTACGTTAAAATTTAATGTAAATATTATGTTCACTCGACAAAAAGCTGGGCGCTGTCGATTTCGAAATTGTTTGGCCACCTTATCGAGTGTTGTAGAACCTTGTTAAAACTTTCATATTTTTACGTTTATTGAGAAGTAATTAGCCTATTTGATTTCTTCTGAAAATGAGTTAAACATAGAAAATTAAACAGAAAAAACACTTAAACACAGCATGAAGTTTTTGGCTATCCCAAATATTCCTAAAAAACCACAAATTGCATTTTTTCTTGTAGAATCCTCAGTAAGATTTGATGTATCCTCAGTAAGATTTGATGTAAAAATTTTCCTTGTATTGCTTAGGTGAGAAAATTCGTCGCAAGTCAAGACCGCCCTCAAACCCCACAATACCAGCCTCGATTCCAGTGTCTCCTGGACCCAGTCTTCTGTCACTTGAAGAAGCACAAGCAAGGAGCAAAGTGAAGAATTCGAAAATGCTACTGCGCAGAGGATCACTGGATGTGTTAGAAACTCAACCCCGGACTAATAAAATTCTGAACTCTGAAATCACGCCGAAAAAGAGAAGTTGGAAGGGTCTATTCTCACGAAACAAAAGCGTCAGTGATGAATTGGACTCATATGGCGAAAATAAACGAGCGCAGACACTTAGTTCGTTTAAAAGACGAATAAGCTACGACATAACCGAGAACTTATCGTCCCCGAGATCACAGAGTAGTTATAACCTCAGGGAACTGGGCTCTAGTGACGTCATTGAGCGACCGCCACAGGGAAAAAAGGGAAGGAAAAAGAAATTGGAGATCTCGTCCCCGCTTGGTGTTAGGACATCGAGTTTTGTCAGCTATGTTGGTGGAATGGAAAAACTAGAAAGGACGAATACTGCGCCTGCGTTGGATTTGAAAGAAACGGCGAAATTAGCAAGGAATCGCAGTCTTGATAAATCGAAATCAATGGATGCCAATCTGCATATTAATGATAAGAAAGTGGAGAATAAGGCGATAATTGAGACAAGGGGGGATATTGAAATTACGGAGTTTACTGAATATAAACCGCGACTAAGGACGATTAATGACGTTGTAAACGAAGATACACGAAGTAGTGCAAGCAATGATAATGAACAAGTCAGTGAAAATGGCCATAATACCGAGACATCAAGTGATAGGTCTACACCGGTTGATAAGAAAGACATTCGGAACTCAATATGGATTCAGAAATACGACGATATCGCACGGACATGTATGGAAAACATGAACGTTACCGATAAAGAGAATTCACCGGTTAAAGAACCGGCTAAAAGTCCGGAAAACAAACAAACTGTTGATGATGACAAAGATATTTTGACCATGTCCCCTCGACATCGAAGCCCAGAAGATATCCGGTTCTCTTTATTAAAACGAGGCAGTCGTGAGCTACACAGTAATTTTCAAATTAATGGCGACGCAAAACGAGGCGAAAAACTCCAAAGCCGAGCTATGTCTGTGGAACCTCTAAGAAGCCAGGTTGACTTACAGAAACGAGCATCGAGTTTATCAGAAGGAGGCCTGCCTAATAATGATGCTGTCGGTGGACTGACATTGGACTGGGTACCAGTCATGCAGCGTTCGTTGTCTTCAGGCTTGGATAAGATTGACAAAATGCCTGGGAAATTCCCAGTTAAAAAAGAAGAGACAAAAGTCGATGACGAAAAATTAAGTGCAAAAGGGATTGTAACACGAAAGGAATGGGTAAATAGGCCATTTTCAAGTTATGACAATCATCCTACTCCACAAACTGAAAATAATGACAATTCCTCAGATAAAATTAATAAAAATCGACCATCATATTATGATAATTTATTATGATTTATTCAAATCGATAGTTAATATATGTTACCTATAATAATTTACTATACATCAGGTGGTATCATTCCTTAATTTATTCCACACATTCCCTAACTTACATTATTTTAACGTCCAACCACCATTCATCTTCTCTATATATTCCCTTATTCTTAACAAGCTGATTGAGTTCCACAAGAATCTTGTCCAGCTCCTATGTTCTTTAACAAAATTGCAGCGATATCCAAAGGGGTTCAGCTTGAAGACCGAGTGCAAGGTACTGTCTTTTACGTTACCACAAGGATCGTGTCTAGCTCCGATACTGTTTGATAGACCTTTTAGGGTAATTTGGAACTCGCCTTTCTATTTGCTAAATATAGACCTTACTCAGGGCCAGAGTACTATTATGAAGTTTTGCTGCCTTCCTGATTAATTCAATTCAATCCAAAATAGTAAATAAAAGATAGTTGCTGTTGTTGTTTATAAGTGTTTGTGGTTCATTGAGAGGCTCGGAGCGAATCTACGAGTTTTATAGCAAGTCTATTCATACACTCTTTTTTTTATAAGAATACTATAAATTTTGTCCAGCCTCAATATTCTTAAAAATGTTCGTTTTGAGCCTGAATATATTCTTAAAGTATTCTTATTTTTCAAATCTGATATGCGGTTTTAGGGGAACATAGTTAAAAGAAAAATCATCTCATATGGTCGAGCGAAAGAAATATTAAACTATTATAACAAAAAGAATGTTGTTAACAATCATGAAGTTTCGTTCTAACATTGCAAAACAGGCATCTGCTGAAAATGAGACAGAAATATGGGAGAGCTGAGGCTGAACATATTCTTACAATATTCTTTAAAATAGGATGATTCTGAGCTTGAATATTCTTATAAACAATATTCTTATAAAGAAAAAAGAGTGTACAAATTGACAGAAAACTAAACATATTTTATGCATTTCTATCATATTTTCTGTTCACTGCAGAAAATCTATCTAGAATATCATTGACCCAAAGTGGAACCAATTCCTACACCATTTGTTAACCTTTAGACAGCTCAATCGTTGTTTCCCCTGTTCTTTTGTCGTTTCAATATTAACAATTCGTTCAAATTTATATACTGTATCTTAATAACTTTGTTCGCATCTTATAAGATTGGTTTTATATAGATTTTATTAAATTAATTTGAAAATGTTATTGTACAGTTCGATAATTAGCTACCTTAATTTATAGAGATTCATTTAAAATAAGCGAATTTATTTCAAATAGTTATCAGAGTTTAGCAAACAAAAAATTCATTTCTGATTTTGTCTTTATCTCGTAGTGCCAAAACGTGGTTTCTACTTTCCATATGCCAAGATTTCAACAATATCGTCCTGCATTTTTAGGCCCAACGTAAAAGAGCCTTGTGGTGCAGCGCTGCTTGATATTCGGAATCAGGCGATTATCATTGAATACCTTCTTAAAAACGTTGGCATCTTTTTCGATAAGAATTTAGCATCGGCAGCAATTGCGTTTTATCCAGAAACGGAAGATGATGAAGCACCAGTTGTAGAAAACGGTAAGAAGCAATTTTTCTTTTTATCACCTTCCTGTTTTTCTATTATTGTGTTTGGTTACTGTTAGTGTCCATCCCCATGCCGTTGCCCAACACCCTGTTCACAGGACAGTAGTCTTGCTTCAAATCAAGGAAAGTAGGGAACCCACCCCTATCTTCGGAGATAGAAGCTATGGAATGTGGATCCCTGATACCCTGGATCTCCTTCGATCACCTCCCACGAGCCACTTGCAATACAGCATGATTTTAGCTTCGTATTTGCAATTAAAGTTCTTCGGCCTGATTTGTTTCTCATGTAATTTTGGCGGTATCAGTCTCGTGATTCTTTTTAGGGTTGTTCTGTCAGTCGCCCTCTGCTTTACCCTATAGTGTCAACCTTGTTTATTCACTACCGTGAATCCTCAAATTAAACTCCCTGGGGGCGTATTAATTTTTGACGTTTTTGGATAGGGGCTAATCAGAAAGGGGCTTGAACGAAGTTCCATTGAGAATTCTCCAACAGAATATTACCGTTGTCGAAATTCGAGAGAATGAACAAGAGCATATTGAATCTAGGGGGATAGTGGATAAGGTTGGGCACTTGTTACAATTTTAGTCCCAGGCTGGTGGCTTATTCGAAGGAGGTATTATGCAAGGGGGGGGCTAATTCGAGGATATATGTGCTGGAGTGGCACACACTGTAGAATGAAGGATGCAGTGACTATGGCCTTTTGTTAAGAAACAGTTTAGGAATGCAATGCGTTTACACTAAAACCATATTCAACCGCCCCCTAATAATCTGAAAACCTTGGAATAACCTAGAAATTTCCACAGTCGCAACTGCGCAAAAAGAAGCCATTTTTCTCTGACTACATCATTAACATGTCTCTTTCCGTATTTCAGGCCATGCCAAAGATTTTGTCCTTGATAAAAACAATGTTGACAAAATTGGATCTTCACCTCCGAAATTGATCTCGCTAACTGAAGCAAGAGCAAGAATGAAAGAGAACAACAAAATTGTTGAATCAAACAACAAGCAGCCTGGAGGTAAATGAAACTCTTTTAGATATTTTATAACCTCATAAGCTGACCTGAGCTTAGACTTCCCCCGAGTCTATTTCTAAATATCCTGGTTATCATGCCCAAAGCCCTAACTTCCTCGACTCTTCTTGTATTTTGGTTCTCTGTCACTTCCCCCTGGAATACAGCTCTAACTAAGGTACTGACGGGGCTACCTACGTTAAAATTTAATGTAAATATTATGTTCACTCGACAAAAAGCTGGGCGCTGTCGATTTCGAAATTGTTTGGCCACCTTATCGAGAGTTGTAGAACTTTGTTAAATCTTTCATATTTTTACATTTGTTAAGAAGAATTTAGTATATTTGATTTTTCTGAAATTGAGTTAAACATAGAAAATTAAACAGAAAATGACATTAAACCCAGCATGAAGTTTTGGCTATCCCAATATTCCTAAAAAACCATAAATTGCATTTTTTCTTGTACAAAAATTTTTCCTTGTAATGCTTAGGTGAGAAAATTCGTCGCAAGTCAAGACCGCCCTCAAACCCCACAATACCAGCCTCGATTCCAGTGTCTCCTGGACCCAGTCTTCTATCACTTGAAGAAGCACAAGCAAGGAGCAAAGTGAAGAATTCGAAAATGCTACTGCGCAGAGGATCACTGGATGTGTTAGAAACTCAACCGCGGACTAATAAAATTCTGAACTCTGAAATCACGCCGAAAAAGAGAAGTTGGAAGGGTCTATTCTCACGAAACAAAAGCGTCAGTGATGAATTGGACTCATATGGCGAAAATAAACGAGCGCAGACACTTAGTTCGTTTAAAAGACGAATAAGCTACGACATAACCGAGAACTTGTCGTCCCCGAGATCACAGAGTAGTTATAACCTCAGGGAACTGGGCTCTAGTGACGTCATTGAACGACCGCCACAGGGAAAAAAGGGACGGAAAAAGAAATTGGAGATCTCGTCGCCGCTTGGTGTCAGGACATCGAGTTTTGTCAGTTATGTTGGTGGAATGGAGAAACTAGAAAGGACGAATACTGCGCCCGCGCTGGATTTGAAAGAAACTGCGAAATTAGCAAGGAATCGCAATCTTGATAAATCGAAATCAATGGATGCGAATCTGCATATTAATGATAAGAAAGTGGAGAATACGGCGATAATTGAGACAATGGGGGATATTGAGATAACGGAGTTTACTGAATATAAACCGCGACTAAGGACGATTGATGACGTGGTAAACGAAGAAACACGAAGTACTGCAAGCAATGATAATGACAAAGTCAGTGAAAATGGCCATAATACCGAGACATCAAGTGATAGGTCTACACCGGTTGATAAGAAAGACATTCGGAACTCAATATGGATTCAGAAATATGACGACATAGCACGAACATGTATGGAAAACATGAACGTTACCGATAAAGAGAATTCACCGGTTAAGGAACCTGCTAAAAGTCCGGACAAGCAAACTGTTGATGATGACAAAGATATTTTGACCATGTCCCCTCGACATCGAAGCCCGGAAGATATCCGGTTCTCGTTATTAAAACGAGGCAGTCGTGAGCTACACGGTAATCTTCAAATTAATAATGAGTCAAGACGAAGCGAAAAACTCCAAAGCCGAGCTATGTCTGTGGAGCCTCTAAGAAACCAAGTTGACTTACAGAAACGAGCATCGAGTTTATCAGAAGGAGGCCTGCCTCATAATGATGCTGTCGGTGGACTGACATTGGACTGGGTACCAGTCATGCAGCGTTCGTTGTCTTCAGGCTTGGATAAGATTGACAAAATGCCTGGGAAATTCCCAGTTAAAAAAGAAGAGACAATAATCGATGAAGAAAAACTAAGCGCAAAAGGGATTGTAACACGAAAGGAATGGGTAAATAGGCCATTTTCAAGTTATGACAATCATCCTACTCCACAAACTGAAAATAATGACAATTCGTCAGATAAAATTAATAAAAATCGACCATCATATTATGATAATTTATTATGATTTATTCAAATCGATAGTTAATATATGTTACCTATAATAATATACTATACATCAGGTAGTATCATTCCTTAATTTATTCCACACATTCCCTAACTTACATTATTTTAACGTCCAACCACCATTCATCTTCTTTATATATTCCCTTATTCCTAACAAGCTGATTAAGTTCCACAAGAATCTTGTCCAGCTCCTGTGTTCTTTAACAAAATTGCAGCGATTCCCAACGGGGTTCAGCTTGAAGAACGAGTCCAAGGTTCTGCCTTTCACGTTACCACAAGGATCGTGTCTAGCTCCGATACTATTTGATAGACCTTTTTCGAGTAATTAAATTCGCGATTAATTCAATTCAATCCAAAATAGTAAATAAAAAATACTTTCTGTTGTTGTTAATAAGTCTTTGTGGTTTATTGAGAGGCTCGGAGCGAATCTACGAGTTTTATAGCAAGTCTATCTCCATAGTATTCATACACTCTTTTTTTTATAAGAATACTATAAATTTTGTCCAGCCTCAATATTCTTAAAAATGTTCGTTTTGAGCCTGAATATATTCTTAAAGTATTCTTATTTTTCAAATCTGATATGCGGTTTTAGGGGAACATAGTTAAAAGAAAAATCATCTCATATGGTCGAGCGAAAGAAATATTAAACTATTATAACAAAAAGAATGTTGTTAACAATCATGAAGTTTCGTTCTAACATTGCAAAACAGGCATCTGCTGAAAAATGAGACAGAAATATGGGAGAGCTGAGGCTGAACATATTCTTACAATATTCTTTAAAATAGGATGATTCTGAGCTTGAATATTCTTATAAACAATATTCTTATAAAGAAAAAAGAGTGTACAAATTGACAGAAAACTAAACATATTTTATGCATTTCTATCATATTTTCTGTTCACTGCAGAAAATCTATCTAGAATATCATTGACCCAAAGTGGAACCAATCCCTACACCATTTGTTAACCTTTAGACAGCTTAATCGTTGTTTTCCCCTGTTCTTTTGTCGTTTAAATATTCACAATTCGTTCAAATTTATATACTGTATCTTAATAACTTTGTTCGCATCTTATAAGATTGGTTTTATATAGATTTTATTAAATTAATTTGAAAATGTTATTGTACAGTTCGATAATTAGCTACCTTAATTTATAGAGATTCATTTAAAATAAGCGAATTTATTTCAAATAGTTATCAGAGTTTTAGCAAACAAAATTCATTTCTGATTTTGTCTTTATCTCGCTTGGTTTCTTTGACTTAATTCCATTGGTCAGCTGGCTGCATCCCACGAGCTGATTGGTGTTTAAATCACAATTACAACCCAGCTTCACTGTTCTGATTGGTGCATTTCGATTAGACTGATTACCTGAGTCGTAGTTATCGCTATTGAAATACATGCTAGGACGCTCAAACTGTTTGAGCGACCTCGGTTTGGTTAGTCTGTCTGATGAGCGATAACTGGGACTCAAGTAATAAGTCTATTTCGATCCGTATCTGGTTATACTTCGCTTCAAAAGAAGCAAGACATTTTTCTTGAAGATGGCAGATATCTTGAATACGAAAATCCTCTCCGCTTATAGCGACTGGGATTGCAATCGATTAGTGCAGCAACTTTTGCTTCAAATTCACGAATAATAGAAGAAAAGAGAAAGGATTCTGCAATAATCAATTTTGGAATGTTGAAAATATCTGCTCAAACTTAGGAAACAATATGCAAATAAGATAACTGACAAAAAGGAAGATACTTGACTTTATGCCTCCTTGAGTAGATAAGTTGGGACTTTGCTCCGACTTTACTCCGATTAAACGTGAATTTGAAGCAAACTTTGCTTCAATTAAGCGTAATTTTTAAGGTCGTTTTCCAAACAATTTAATAGCCGACAAGACGCGTTATTTCATTTCAGACAATGTTATTCTGTAGCGCAATAACGAATGCCATCCCCTGGCCACACCCTATTTGTCATCGATTATGCTATAGCTTGCTGTATGTGATATAGCTCGTATGTGAGCAAAGCGAGCTGCAGTAGCTACCCACTTGTTAGAGACAGCTATAGCGATGGCCCCAACTGAGCAATTTGTATTTCATCTCAAACAAACCATTCCCTCCAACTGGCCATCCATTGACATATGGTAAAACAAAATTCAATGTGGTTTTATTTCGAATTAGAACAACCTGCTTCACAAGTTCGTCTTTTTAAGGTCCATTTTGACTATTAATATATTCAAATTGTCACCCCTTACCAAGACTACCATTGTAAAACAAGTTAAATAATTTATTGATTATCAGATGGGATTTTAACTTTTTATTGAGCAACCTGTTTTTTCTCTGTTTTTCGCAAACACAATCGATCACAATCAGGCCTTTGAACGTCAAAAGGTTTGAAAACTTTGTTGGAGGCGTGTTGAATAATGCATTGGTACTTCTAAATGAATTGGGTTGTTTTCAAGTAGGTATTACATGTATTTGTGTAGATTAACGCGTTTCCTGTGAAGTTTCGTTATAGGTTGCAGCAAATAAGTTTGGTGGCATCTTATGGTATTTTTTAGTATTATGAACAAGGCAGAACTCTTGAGCATTTCTGGTTGACAATAAGCAAAACGTTGTTTCGAAAAGCGAGATTCTCACAGGTAAGCAATGTCTATTTCTTCAACTTTTAGTTTTTCTTTCTTCTTCCAACTGCAAACTCAATATCTGCCCGATATCTTCTTAGATAGCAATTGAAGGTGTGAAGTTTATTTTGTTAGCTTCTTCATGAGATCGCTTAGCTTTGTTTAAACCTTGGTTGTCTTATTCTTTTGCGAGTTTGTGACCATTTCTATTTCTTCCCAAACTTTCTTTTCAGAATCTTCTCAAAACATTGTATGTTCAAGACAAGTGATTTTCCAGGCCGCTAGGCACTGGGGGCAGATCGGGCTAATGCCCCCCAATATTTACAAAATCCATTGTTTTGGTGTATTTCCTGTATGTTTGCCTATTGTCCCCAAGTTGTCCCTGTTGTTTGAAGAACATTGGTGCCCCCAGAAAACCTTTTTCGTTCCTACAGCACTGTTTTCGCCGGAAGATTTAGCTTGCTTGACTCGATTAGTCTCTGAGATTAAGAAGGATATTTTCTTCTCGTAGCAGATTCAAAATCATGCATCTGATTAAGATCTTATGTGAACCCTACAGCTGATGAACCAGCTTAGAAACAATTGGATATAAGATATCTTGTAATAATCTGCATTATGCAATTACAATTTTTTCCTAACGAGTTGCAAACAGCTGTTGCTGTTGTCATATTCGTTGTAGATTCACCCACAAACCTTTAATCCCTTCCATGCGATTTGACTTTGTATTACAAGCAGTGGGAAATATGTTTCTGAATTATTCAGAGCAATACGTCAAATCTATATCAGTGGTCAATCCAAATCAGCTTTATGGCATTACCCCCCTGTCATATAGTGTAAGCCCTTATTGCCCTGTCTTAAAAAGGCGTTGTTTGGATTAGAGTACAGCCAAATCCGCACTTGTCTTGACAGACGATGGAGGGGAGGGTGATGCTGATGATGACGATGATGATGATTATGATATGAAGATGATCATGATCGTGATAACGATGATGATGAACGTGAATGATGATGATCATGATCATGATGACAATGATAGTGGCTTTAGTAAGTAACCCTTTTATTTATCAAATGCAATAACTTCTATTTCCTTGTTTTAGATCTTATCGTTCAAACACCAAACAAGATTTCTTACCAAAGTTTGCTGTTATTTGCAAAGTATTTTGGAGATAGCGAATCGACCCTGAGATATGTATCGCAGAATTTCATCGCCAGCACGAAACCCGCACCAAGTAACAAACGAAGAAAAGCGACGCTCGCAATCATTGACCGGAGCAGTCGAAACAGCAAAGGTAACCCTTCCACCGTCATGGAAAGGCTTTGTTACGATTGGCGAAACAACGCCAGCCCCGCAAGTTCAAAATTTCAAAATGGGACTATACGCATTGAACGAACAGTCGCAATTTCGAGGCATAATATTTCGTAACTTGAATCCTATTGAAGAAATTCGGCCGTTTGGAATCTACTCTGCAAACAAGGATGCGCTCAGAAGTTTACAAAGTCTTGACCATCGACTGAAAAAAGAGCTGAGCTCTCATCCGTCAGACCCTAGAATGACAAATGAAGGATTGTGTAGGCCAGCGTCGCATCAGCATCAAGTAGGAAATTCATCAGTAATTGCAACAAACTCAGAACCACTGGGGAGGTATAATGCTCAGAGTTACCATAGCATGAAAACATTGCCTGAAGATGCTAATGTGGTGGCATTATCTCCAGAGGCAAAACACGATTCGGTGTCCGTGACGTCATCAACCTACCTTGACTTGTCCGACCTTGAATCGTCACTGAATCAATCAAAACAATCGAGACTGTCATTCTACGCAAACCGACACCGGACATCAAGCATATTCTCTGATAAATATGATAATTATTCGCATAATTATGATAATTATTCATTGGCTTCGAGCTCTGGATCTTTGGCATTCGATTCGCAGAGTGTTAATCGAGTCCCAGGCCTCCTGAAGTCACCGAGATACCCCGATGACCAATTGAATGAGATTTCGAAGCTTGTGAAGCAAATTAGCGATAAGGAAGGCTGTGTGAGAAACTACAAATTCCAGAGCAATTTCCAGAAGATCTGCGATGTTGTGAACGTTATTCTAAGCGAAATTCCATCCTCAGTTTTGCCGTTTAATATCAAGGAAACAACGCTCAATGGAAATTATGAAACTGTTGGGATAAACAACTATGAAATCTACGTTATTCCAGAAATAAACAAGCAGTATTTTGAAGTTTCATTTCCCAGCAAAAGCCCTTCTCAGGCGAACGTTTTTCTCATTAAAAACAACCCAAGTCTTGAGATATTCTGCGTCGAAGATGCAACGACAAACCGCCGAAAACTTTCACCCTGTAAACTGATGATCATTTTCGCACACGTCTTTAGCACAAGCGCAAAAGACAGTGCGGTAGATGGCACTTTATATCCTTATGGTGCGCAAGTATTTTTCGATGAAATATCGGAAAAGGGAATCGACCTGACTATTAACTTTCGCTCTACAGACACTCAATGCAAAGTATCGTTAATTTTGGCGTTAGATGTCGATAAATTTCCCGAGACAAGCGCTTTATTTCATCGCAAAGACTGGCCTATGGCGTCGGTTAAACAACAGGTAAGCAAAACCGGTGTCCATTTGATAGCGAGGCTGTCTGATTCGGATATTCATACGTGGAAAGTGAAGTTTCTCAAAGCGAGGCAGACACTGCTACAGGGGACCGATGATACGGGAAATAAGTTGCGACTGCTTTTGGTTATGCAGTGCCTACGCGAAACAGTCTTATCGCAACCTGATATCATCCTACCGTCACATCTCGCAACGATTATCTTTTGGGCGAGCGTCAAGTTTCGGGCGCCAACAGACTGGACGAATGAAAAATTAGGAAAACGATTTCTTGATTTTATCGTTGCTCTGAGGCGTTGCCTGTGGAGGAGAGAATGCGCTGATTTTTTCATTCCGAACCTGAATTTATTTGGAAGAATTAGCAAGGACGACTCACAAGCACTTCTTATGAAGCTTGACGAGATTATCAAAGAACCTTTAGCTTTTTTAAAATCAAGACTACAGCATAAAAATATGCACATGTAGAGAGATTAGAAATATAATCATTATTCTATAAAATTTCACGCTCTTTTAATTTAATATAATTCTAAAACATATGAAAAATACAATATTACAAATTTGTCAACTTTTGTCTGTACAGCTTATAAAGACGCAAAAAGCAAGTCCACATGGTAAGAGAAGCAAAAGGCCAACCTCCATTCCAGCCAGTTCCAGCCTCCGCTCAAGCTAGCCTCAATCCCGCTAACCTCTTTCCTGTGAACGGAGATAATCGTGAAATTCCTCCACACGTCTTCGCTGATTGGCCCATAGTAACACATGACTTCGTTTAGATTTTACAAAACTGAAAGCTTCGTCGAGTTCAAGATTTTGGTCCTGAAAAGCAAAATTGAAATTAAGGGTAATGTTTGGTGTTTAGCGCCAGTCGCTGGGATCTCAGAAGCGGATGAACTAACAAGATGTCGAACCAGGCTATGGTGCTACCGTGGTTGGTTGGGCGGTTGGGGCTCAAACTCAGCGCTCGCTAAAGATTCACTAAAGATTACCTTCATGAGATAACAAACGACAATCAAAGCGCTTCTTCCTCTTCCAGCTTTACAATGAACATAAACGCTTTCATTTCTTGCTCTGAAATCTTCAATAAATTCAATGCTTTTCTCAATCTCTGAAATTGACGGTGCAGCGTCGAAATCCCTCGTAGGAATCCATAATCGTGCTACTCCCAGGTTTTGCCATTGCTAGACGATTTGAAACAATAAGTTATGGATAAACGACCAAAGGGGGAGATAAAAATCTATTTCTGAATTGAGTTTAAAGAAAGGGAGAGCGTCGAAGAGTCCTAATTTAGGAACATTACGACAGGTCTCTGTGGCGCAGAAGTTAGCGTGCAGGACTCAAAGCGAAAATGTTGCGGGTTCGAGTTTGAGACAAGGTCCTTTCTACTAGTGTTTCCGAGATAACAACCTTAGGCAAGTTGTTCAGACAAATGTGCCTCTCTGTACCCAGATGTATAAATGGGTACCTGGTCGTGGTCGGTAGTTATCAGCGCCGTGTGCGGCTGCAACCGTGCCATATGCCCGCCATATGCTAATGCATCCAGACCAGGGGTAAGGTGTAAATTCGACTGAGTAGCCTTAAAAGCGGCAACATTACTAAGTTTACTTTACACTTGTCACAGAAAAGATAAAGGGTCTGGATCAGAAAGGTAGAGGTCTAGAGTAAGAAGGTTGAAGAAGGCGTTAGCGCTAGGTGATTATCAGAGGCTGAGAAGAAATTGTTCGTTGCTCGACATTGCAGGAAGAAGAAAGACTACGGAAAATTAGAAAAATTTTCAGCCACAGTAACAACTTTACCTCTTTTGTCAATGAAAGATATTTTATTTCATATTCTTGATTCAGTGTTAGAACTCCTTTTATATTCTCTTCTGCAACTAACTAGAGGTTTTAAGAAAGAAAAATCATCAATATTCAAAATAGTTTTGAGTAGGATAAAATTTCGAAAAAATTGCGAGAAACAGCGCGAACATTTTTGGACATACATAATAAAAAAAAGCTTTTCAACTTTTGAAGTATGCCCATTGTCAAAAAATGTTTTCCGCCGTTTTTCCCATGGTGACCTCCTTCAGGGGCCTTCCGATACATAAACCTTATATATTCAGAATTTTTAAGAGCGAAAAAATCGAAAAATACTTTTGGAAAAAATTCTGTGAACATGTTGAAGCAAGTGTCAAGACAAACAAGCTGGTTATAGCGATTGCGTCATAGCGGACACGTATACAACTCGTCAACACAAAATAAAATTTCAGCCCGATTTCTGCAACCTCAGCAGATTTTCATAGTGTGATAAAAATGGGCCTAAGCTGTAATTTACCGAATAACAATGTCTACCTTCTTTGCAGTACTTTGAAAGGGCAATGCACCAAGTACTACAGTCCTGTCAATTCTATCATACCAATTCCTATCTATTTTTGAACGAAAAATATTCCATAACAGTGTTGGATAAAACGCGATTCTTGTCCCCCAAGATTGCAGCCATGATGAGGTAACCATCTTTAATTTGCAAAGTACTCCATGTTAGATATCATCAAAATGACGTAATGCTTAATTCTGATTGGCTGAAAAGTGGAAGTCTTTAGATTTAGCCAATCAGTTACAGTTATTTATCACGTGGCTTTGTTTTTATTCGTTTCGAAGAAGGTCAGGCGACATATTTTTGGTACATATTTCTGGTGCTATATTATGTAGTTGATCCCTCACTAGAAACACCTGATTGGAATTATAAATTCATCGCTTCAAAGGCAAAATAATTCAGGCTTGAAGAATGGCAGACGAAAACGAGGAAATCTTCTCTTTTGCCAAAGCATTGAAGAATAAATACACTGATTACGAGCCAAAGTTGTTTGATAACATTCAACTTTCGCCAAAGAGACGAGGTAAAACCTTGTTTTTATCATGTATTTCCTAAACACAATGGTTTCATGTTGAGCAAACTCGTCATGAGACTTTATGCATATAATGAATTGAACCTTAAAATAATGTGTAAGAAGGTTGTTAGGAAAACACAACACAAAAGTACGTCATTCAACGTACATGAGAATTTATGATTACTGTAGCTATCACAAGACCTTTTATGTTTCCGAGGACAGAAAGACAATAACACTTGGAGAATGGACAATAAAAGAAGGAGCGTCATAGCGAGAGGAACAAAATTACCAGGGGGGCTACAGCCCCCAACATCTTGAAAAATAATTATTGGGCTGAGCCCCCTAACCCCCCCCCCAGCTCCACCCCATTAACAGTTTGAAAGGGGCAAATGGGCTTGTTCAAAGAAAATTATGGGCATTGTTGACAAAGCAGGTGATATAGTTTGAAGAGTGACTGACTGCTTATCCCTTTGCCCCCTTGGTTGGCTACGCCACTGCTTAGTAACACTCTCAAGTAAAGAATGAGTGCCCAAGCTTCTAAATTGATTACTTACGATGGGCTTATGAATATGATGACTTCAAATGATGCTACTAAATTTTTATCAATGCTTAGTTAAACAACCTGTTAATGCTGTAATTATCCTTTCCTTGCAGCTGCATTTCTGAATCAGCAAAGCCATCATCAAAGGCAAATTCTTGCTTTGGATGGATGCAAAGTTGGACATGCTGGTGAACCAGGAGAAATCGCTGATATTTGTCCCAATCTCAAAGAACTGGACTTGACAAAAAATTTGCTCAGTAGCTGGGAAGAGGTGATAAAAGCTCCGTGTTTGCCTTTTCATTTATCCACCTCTCTACTAAACCCTCTTTCTAATAAGACCCCTCTAATACATCCCCTCTCTAATAGGCCCTCTCTCAATTGCCCCCCTATCTCATGAGCCCTCTGTTACAAGCCCCCATCTTATTAGCCCCATCTCTAATAAGCCCTCCTTTATATGCCATCTCTAATATGCCCCCTCTCTAAAAATGCCCCTCTAATATGTGCCCTTTCTAATAGTGCCCCTCTAATATGCCCTCTCTCTAATAGTGACCCTCTAATATGCCCCTCTCTAATAAGACCTCATTAATAAGCCCCCATCTCTAATATGTCTCATCTAATAAGTCTCCTCTGTAATAATCCGTCTTTCTAATTAGCCCCCTCTAATAAGCCCCTCTCTAACAAGTCTGCCCTCTTATAAACCC